>CM038677.1:821351713-821897950 GCA_021605205.1 Aegilops longissima
CATAACTCCAACACCGTGTTCACTTCCGGACTCCGAGAAGAGACCATCACAGTTACACCTTGTTGATGTGTATTTTATTGAGGTCAACTTTGGGTTTTCTACAACGGACATTAACAAATTCCCATCTGCCTCATAACGCAGAGCACGGCTTTGAAAGATATTACCTGCGGGGTGTCCCAACAGCCCATTATAAGCTCTCACGGTCAGCGAAGGATTATTCCTTCTCTGGGAAGACCGATCAATCTCGGAATCCCGGACTACAAGACATTTAAATGACAATAAAACAAGACCAGCAAAGCCGCCCGATTGTGCCGACAAATCCCGATAGGAGCTGCACATATCTCGTTCTCAGGGCACATCCGGATGAGACTAGCTTCTGAGTAAAACCAAGCCTCGAGTTTCCCGTGGTGGCCCTTGATCAGCTCAGATTGGACCAGCACTCGAAGAACCTGGTCGGGGGTTTAAAATAAAGATGACCCTCGGGCTCGCGAAAACCGGGGAAAAAGCTTAGGTGGCAAATGGTAAAACCAATGTTGGGCTTCTTGGGCGAGTCTTATTCAAGCGAACTGTCAAGGGGTCCCATAAATCACCCAACCGTGTAAAGAGCATAAAATCAAGGAACATAACACGGTATGGCGGAAACTAGGGTGGCAAGAGTGGAACAAAACACAGGCATAAGGCGAGCCTTCCACCCTTTACCAAATATATAGATGTATTAATTAGCAGATATATATTGTGATATCCCCAACAAGTAAACATGTTCCAAAAGGAACAACATCTCCATGTTCAACAAGGAACAAACTCAACTTCTGCAACTAGCAGCTATAAGAGAGTGAGCAAGCGGTAATATAGCCAATCAACGGTTTGCTAGGAAAGGATGGTTAGAGGCTGACATGGCAATATGGGTGGCATGATATAGCAAGTGGTAGGCATGCAGCATAGGCATAGCAAAAAAGCGAGCAACTAGCATAGCAAAGATAGAAGTGATTTCGAGGTATGGTCATCTTGCACGCAATGTTCTCGAGTTGTCGAAAGCTTGATCCTCAGCGTTCTCAACAGGCTCCTCGTTCACGTACTCGTCTCCGACTCTACCCAAAGCAACAACACAAACAAAGGAACCACAATAAATCACGGTGCAATGCACAATCCACATGATGCAAAACATGACATGATATGCATGATGAGATATGCAATGCTTATGTGCACTCCGGAAGGAAAATGATGAACCAGGCATCAACTTGGCAAACCAAGCATGCCACTGGAAAGATGAGATGATTTCGGTTGAAATCGATATAAAGATCACCGGAATCGGATGCACGGTTTGGAAATGGCAAGCAAAACAAGAATGGCGCAAATCTGCCATTAACAGCATGATGCCACTTAGCAAGCAACAAATAATTAAGCTACTGCACCCAAACGTAACAACAAAGCACATGGCAGTGATCTACACATGATGCTCGACAAAAGATGAGCACTGAGCTACGGCTAGTTCACATCATAACATGTTCAAACAAGCATGGCAAAAATGCTCAAAGTAACAGGCTGGACATGGCAAAAACAGTAACAGGTTGCAATGTTCAGAGCATCAAAACTACATGCTACAGAAACTTAAAATAGCAAAACATGGCATGGCATGAATCTACTCAAAGCATATTTCAAAAGTCCTTACTGACCATAAGCCAAAAAGGACTAGAAAATATAGTAACACTCATGTCAATATTGAAAGTCTTGTTAACAGATTCAGCAACTTGACATGTCAAAAACTGATAACGAGATGGCATGTTAACAAGCTCAATGCACTCACTACAGAGCCTCAAATGATAAACTAAGCATACATACATCAAGAAGACATGACATAGAAGACATCCATGGCAAGAACACTAACATAGCATATATGGATCAACCACAACAAGCTAGGCAAAATTGAATAACACGTATACAATCTGCCAGAAATCATTTGGTAGCAAAAGTAGAGCTCGATTGACTCAAGCTATGGCATCCCATAATTGCAAACAAAGGCATGGATGGATAGAGCAAGTCATGCTTTACAAAACACCCTTACTGAAGTATCTCAAAATATGCATAGATCTCTTGGTATCATCAAGCAAACATGGCATCAAAATCAGCTAAAACAGGGCTGAAATCAGCAACATTAGGACACCTACTTTGCATGCTTGTGCTAGTCACCACATAGATCACAAAAATACATGGCATATACCACTGGAAAGATGACATGGCATTTACAAAACTCATGTAGGACTCAAATTCATAGGATGCACATATTAATCATAGCAAAAATAACAAAAGTGCAACTCTGATAAAATCAGAAACTATCAGCACCTTGCACTCTTCAACAGCATTTCGGGCATCAAGATGAGCTCAAATGAAAATGATGCAATGGAATGAAATGATCTACTCTTGAGACGAACATTTTGACATATTATCGCGAAAAATGGATCTACGGATGCGAAGATATAGCATGATGAATATTGCACAAAATTACAAAATACAAAAACTTAGGAAAAAAGAGGGAAGGAGAGGTCAGGTAGCGGCTCGAGGCGGATCGAGGCAACCGACGACAGGCCAGCGATAAGCGCAGCGACAGGCCTTGAGCGGCGCCAGCGCGATCAGCGGCCGAGTGGGCAGGGGCAGCGATGCCCGCCTGTGATGGCCTTGGCAGCGAGGATCCAGCCGAGCCTTGATGGCGGAGAAGGTGGCGATGGCGTGAGGCGGCGGCGGAGGAGGTCGCGGAAATCGCCAGCCGAATGGAAGGCCAGTAGCCCGGCAGCGTATGGCATGAGGAAAGCGTGGGCGGCCGTATGCGGCGGTGGGCAGGGAGAGCCCCCTGCAGGGCAGGCGGACAGCAGCGATGTGAGGCGCCCGGGGCCCACGTGTGAGGCGGCGATTGGCGAGCGGCGAGCATGAACGCGTCCGGCTCGCCTGGCAGACGTGTGTCGGTGGAGGAGGAAAAAATTAGGGTTTGAGGTGGAATGATCCGGATTTTGGGGGTTTGCTTAAATAGGCATAGAGGAGCTAGGAGAGTCCAAATGAGGTGTAGTTTTCGCCCTACGATCGTGATCGAGCAGACGGAGAAACATGGAGGTGACTTAGATGGGTTATTGGGCTGTTTTGGAGGGTGTTGGGCTGCAACAAAATAGGCCTCTGCGAAGGTGCGGTTAACCGTTGGAGTACCAAGCGAGCTCCAAATGACCGAAACTTGACGGTGGTCTCCGGTGTTATACCAAGGCCACTAGACAAACCTCGGTCCATTTCGAGAAGGTTTAATACCCTTTACGGAAAAAGCGTAAAAGGATCGCGGGGAGATAGGAGTGTCGGATTGCAAAAGCGGACAGCGGGAAAAATGCTCGGAATCATGAGGCGAACACGTATGCAAATCGATGCACATGATGACATAATATAAAATGCATGGCATGGACAAAATGCAAAAAGAGAAAAACCCAACCACGGAGGAATATCATATAACAATGCGAAAATGGCAAAGTCGGAGTTACAAATATGGAAAGTTACTTAGGGGTGTTACAATTCAATCTTCCATATGCGAGTTCTCCTACAACAACAGCTTCCAAGCGAGTTCGGGCAAGGCCCATTCGAAATTCTCTATGGCGAAGAAAGTGTCGTACTCCTCTCAATTAATGCAAGAGGCGGGTGAGCGCCAACTTCTTGGCAATGACTTGATCCGAAGCGAGAAGAAATGTGCAAAGTCATTCGTGAGAATCTCAAAGCCACGCAATCGCGCGCGGAAGAGCTATTATGATGATAAGCACCATGATGTGGCTTTTGAAAATCGGAGACCATGTCTACCTCCGCGTCTCTCCAATGAAAGGCACTCGTGCAACCCGGTATCAAAGGGAAGCTTGCCCCTAGATCGTGGGTCCTTTCAAGATCATTGGCAAAAGCGATCTCTCCTATCAACGAGCTTCCGTCCAACTTGGCGAATGTGCATGATGTGTTTCACGTGTCACAACCGCAAGTGCTTCAAGACTCTGAGCGCACTATCAACCGAAGAGATTGACCTTCAAGAAGATCTCTCTTATCATGAGCACCCGTTGCTATTCTTGAAGAAAGCCGGCGCCAAGACTACGCAACAAGTCAATCAAATTCCTGAAAGTGAAGTGGTCACACCATTCCGACCGAGAAGCCACACAGGAGCGCGAGGATCACCTCCGTTCAGTATCCGGAGTTCTTTCAGTCCTAGATCTCGGGGCGAGATCCTCTTGTAGTGGTGGAGTGTTGTAACACCCCGGATGCAACTTTCCATATTTGTAACTCCAACTCTTGCCATTTCGGCATTGTGATATGATATTCCCTCCGTGGTTGGGTTTTCTTCATTTTCATTTTGTCCATGTCATGCATTTTATCATGCCATCATGTGCATCGCATTTGCATCGTGTTAGTCTCATGATTCGAAGCATTTTTCCGTTGTCCGTTTTGCAATCGGCACTCCTATCTCCCCGGCGGCCCTTTATGTTTTTTCCGTGTGCGGGTACTAAACCTTCTCGGATTGGACCGAGGTTTGTCTAATGGCCTTGGTATACCACCGTAGACCACCGGTCAAGTTTGAGTCATTTGGAGCTCGTTTGGTACTCAAGGGTTAACGCACTCTCAAAAGGCCTCTTTTAAGTTTCAGCCTAACACCCCTCCAAAATGGTCCAATAACCCATCTAAGTCACTTCCATGCTCTTAGTCGTTCGATCACGATCGTGTGGTAGCTACACCTCATTTGGACTCTCCTAGCTCCCTCTATGCCTATTTAAGCAAACCGCCATTCCAATCGGGTCCTCTTCCCGAAAACCTAAACTCCTCACAGCGCCCGTCTGGACCGTCCGCCGCCCGGACAATCGCCGCCGCCCGCAGCCGGTGGCAGGCGCCACGTGGCCCGCCGCCCGCCTCCGCCGCCCTTGTGCCGCCCGAACCAGCGCCCACCCACCCCGGCAGTCGCGCCGCCGCTTCGCCCAGTAGAGGCGCCGAAACTCCAGCTCACGCCGCCACGCCGCCCGGGCTTCGCCGCCGCCCGCCCGGCGGCCCCGCCGCCGTCCGCCTCACCCGCCCTCGCCCCGCCGCCACCGGCGATGCGCCAGCCATCTTCTTCTCGCGCGCCGCTCCGGCCTCGCCACCGGCCGCTCCGCCTCCTCGCCCGGCCACGCACCGCCGCGCCCGGCCGCCCTCACCTCCTCCGGCCGGCCCGGCCAACCCTCTCCTCTCGGCCGCGCTCGGCGCTCCGTGCCGCCCGCCGCCTCGCCCGATCCGGATCTCGTCGGATCCGATCCGTTGACTTCTGCTCCCCTCAATTTTCTTCTAAGTTTTTAAATTCGGAGATATTTTGTGTCATTTTCAACATAGCATAACTTTGCATATGTAGCTCGATTTCTTGCGTATGATATATCAGAATGTTAGTCTCGAAGAGTAGATCATTTCATCTCATTGCATCATTCTCATTTGAGCTCATCTTGATGCCCGAAATGCTGTTAGAGGAGGGCTATGTGATGATAGTTTACATTTCTTATGAACTTGCACTTTTGTTATTTTTGCTATGATTGATGTGTGCACCCTATGAATTTGAGTCCTACATGTGTTTTGTAATATGCCATGCCATCTTTCCAGGGGTGTATGACATGTATTTTTGTGATCTATGTGGTGACTAGCACAAGCATGCAAAGTAGGTGTCTGATGTGGCTGTTTTCCGCTCTGTTTAGGCTGATATTTTGATGCCATGTTAACTTGATGCTACGAGAGATCCATGCATATTTTGAGATACTTCAGTAGGGATGTTTTGTTAAACTTGTCTTTCTCTATCCATCCATGCCTTTGTTTGCAATTATAGAGTGCCATAGCTTGAGTCAATCGAGCTCTACTTTTGCTATCAAATGTTTCCTGGCAGATTGTTTACATGATATTCAATTTTGCCAAGGTTGTTGTGGTTGATCCATGCATGCTATGAAGTTGTTCCTGCCATGTATGTATTCTATGCCATGTCTTCTTGATGTATGTATGCTTAGTTAATCATGAAAGGCTCTGTAGTGAGTGCTCTGAGCTCTCAAACATGCCTACTCGTTATCTGTTTTGACATGCCATGTTGCTGAATCATTATGAAACTTGCGATATTGACATGGGTGTTGCTATATTTTCTGATCCTTTTTGGCTTATGGTCAGTAAGGGACTTTTGTTATATGCTTTGATTAGATTCATACCATGCCTTGTTTTGCTATTATAACTTCCTGTAGCATGTAGTTTTGTTGCTCTGAACATTGCTACTGATGCTGATTTTGCCATGTCCCGGCTGATATTTTGTGCACTTTTGCCATGCTTGTTTGAACCTGTTATGATGTGATTTGCCGTAGCTCAGTGCTCATCTTTTGTCAAGAATCTTGTGTAGATCACTGCCATATACTTTGTTGGTACGTTTGGGTGCAGTAGCTTAATTTCTTGTTGCTTGCTAAGTGGCATCATCTGTTAATGCAGATTTGTTGCCATTCTTGTTTTGCTTGTCATTTGCAAACCGTGCATCCGATTCGGTGATCTTTATATCGATTTCAACGAAATCATCTCATCTTTCAGTGGCATGCTTGGTTTGCCAAGTTGATGCCTGGTTCATCATTTCCTTCCGGCGCTTTGCTCGCATTGCATATCACATCTAGCATATCATGTCATGTTTTGCATCATGTTGCTTGTGCATTGCACCGTGATTTATTGTGGTTCCTTTGTTTGTGTTCTTGCTTTGGGTAGAGCCGGGAGGCGAGTGCGTGAATGAGGAACCTGCTGAGAGGCAGCTTTCGAGGATCAAGCTTTTCGACAACTCTGAGAACATTGCGAGCAAGATGACCATACCCTCGAAATCACTTCTATCTTTGCTATGCTAGTTGCTCGCTCTTTTGCTATGCCTATGCTGCGATGCCTACCACTTGCTATATCATGCCACCCATATTGCCATGTCAGCCTAACCATCCTTTCCTAGCAAACCGTTGATTGGCTATGTTACCGCTTTGCTCAGCCCTCTTATAAGCTGCTAGTTGCGGAGTGAAGTCGAAGTTTGTTCCTTGTTGGAACATGGAGATGTTGTTCCTTGTTGGAACATGTTTACTTGTTGGGGATATCACAATATATATCTGCTATAATTAGTGCATCTATACACTTGGTAAAGGGTGGAAGGCTCGACCTTATGCAGTGTTTTGTTCCCTCTTGCCACCTAGTTTCCGTCATACGGTGTTATGTTCCTTGATTTAGCGTTCCTTACGGTTGGGTGATTTATGGGACCCCTTGACAGTTTGCTTTGAATAGACTCGTCAGCAAGGCCCAACATTGGTTTTACCATTTGCCACCTAAGCCTTTTCCCCGGGTTTCGCGAGCCGAGGTCATCTTATTTTAACCCCGGACCGGTGCTCCTTGAGTGCTGGCCCGGCTGCAGTGAACTGCGGGGCCTGCAGAAACTTCGAGGCTTGGTTTACTCGTAGGATGTCTCATCCGGATGTGCCCTAAGAGCGAGATATGTACAGCTCCTATCGGGTTTGTCGGCTGTCAGGTGCTTTGCTGGTCTTGTCGAAATGTCTTGTAGTCCGGGATTCGAGATTGATCGGGTCTTCCGGTAGAAGAATATCCTTTGTTGACCGTGAGCTTACAATGGGCTAAGTTGGGACACCCTGCGAGGTATTATCTTTCGAAAGCCGTGGCGCGGTTATGAGGCAGATGGGAATTTGTTAATGTCGGTTGTAGAAAACCGAAGTTGACCTCAAATAAAATACACATCAACGCGTGTGTACCGTGATGGTCTCTTCTCGTGGTCAGGAAGTGAACTGATGTTGGAGTTATCGGCGTAAGTAGTTCAGGATCGCCGTGATCGCTACTAGCTTCACGACCGTGCTTTGCTCCTCTTCTCGCTCTCTTTTGCGAATGTAGTCACCATATATGCTGAGTAAACTTGCTGCAGCTCCACCTTACTACTATGTCCTTCCTATAAGCTTAAATAGTCTTGATCTCGGCGGGTGTGAGATTGCTGAGTCCCGTGACTCACAGATTCTACAAAACAGTTGCAGGTGCCGTGCGGCGCCCGGTCACGGTGGCGCAACCCGAGCTCAAGTGGGAGTTCGACGAGGCGTGGTCGTTACTATGTGTCTTTTCACGATGATCAGTAGTGGTGCCCAGTTGGGACGATCGGGGATCTGTGTAGCATTTGGGGTATCTTCTTTTATTTTGGTTCGTAGTGGGACCTTGAGTGTACTCTGAATGATGGATGTTTATTTATGTATTGTGTGAAGTGGCATTGTAAGCCAACTATGTATCTCTTTCCTTATGTATTACATGGGTTGTGTGAAGATTACCTCTCTTGCGACATTGCTTTCAATGCGGTTATGCCTCTAAGTCGTGCCTCGACACGTGGGAATATAGCCGCATCGAGGCGATACCTGCAGAGACCTCGAAAAGATCTCTCACGGGTGGCGATGGATCCTAGGAGGCGCCCTAGCAGCGGCGAGGCTATGCCGAGCAGTGGTCTTGAGTCGATATCCCTCGGCCGGCGTGCTGATCAGCTCAATAAGCACCTCAATAAGCGAAGAGTTCATCCAAGGCTTGATGGAGTTCTGAAGGAGAGCCTCGACGACATGCCGCTGAGCTCAACCAGCAGGGTGAGTTGACCGCCCGGCTTGTTGATGCTGCTGAGGAAGAGCATTGCCTCGGAGAAAGAAGCGACCGGCGAAATCCTGCGAGTTCGGGAGGACAAAGCTGAGCTCTGCCCGCGAGATCGACCTGTTGAAGGTGTCGGGGAGGCTGATCGTGACCACGAACACCTATGGGACTGGCGGACCCGAGTCCCTTGTGGTTGGGAGGGTGGAGATTGCACAAAAGTAGATCGAGGTGATGCACGAGCAGTTTACCCGGCAGACTCTCGAAGAGATAATACTCTCTGCTGCTTGGTTGATTATATTGTGTTCTTGCTAGGGAGGCGATGGGAGCTACAAAACCTAGCTTGAGAGTAGTCTCGAGTGAGTCGAATAGAACGAGCGGGCAGAACCCTTTCTACGTTGCACTTGGGCCTCCTTTTATAGGCTCAAGGGGTCACCCGACAGTGCTTAGCGTAGATGAGGATTACCTAAATGGAAAAACAGTAGTTGGTACCGACTTATGCGGTGTACAGTGCTCTATACCTAACTCGGCGGCAAGGGACAAAATCAATAAATGCCCGTCCTGTCGCTGAAACGATCTGTGAGGACCGTCAAGTGCACCACCGTTTGCCACGATGGTAAGCTCGTCGGCGTGCCGCTTATCGCTGCTCTTAGCTGGCTGCACTGACCTCTTGACCGCTTACGCTGGAATGGCCCCATGGCGACACGTTGGTGGATGAGCTGGGCGGAGATGAAGAGAGTTGCTTGCCGTGACAGCGCCTTGCCATGACTGAATCCTTGTCGGCAGGAGCTTGTCGCTCACCAAGCCGTCAGACAAGCTCCTCTTATCGGGTCCTTGTTTCCTTCGTGCCTTGAGTGGCCTTCCGGCAAGCTCCTCTTCTTGGGGTCTTAACTCTTTGTTCTTGAATGGCTCCAAAGGAGCCGCGGAGGAACATGGCGGTCACTAGGCCAGCCCCTGCAGCGAGTGCTCTGCGACTGCCGTGCGAAGTTAGGATACTAGGGTACCCCTAGTCTAGTACACAGCAGAGCCCGGGAACTGGAGCCACCTGCAGCGCCCGAGCTCTGTTGGGCAGGCCCAAAAGCAGTACTGCAGACGCACCTTGGCCTGGATCAGGCAGTTATTACGCCTCGGACCCACCACGTCCCCCACGAGCAGCACGCTCCGGGCGTGGCGTCGTGGGAAGATCGTGGGGGCTTTCTTTAATGGGAAAAGCGGAACACCGCCCCTCTCCCTCTAATAAGCAGGGAAGCAGGGCAGGGCGCCCACTTGCCATTCTTTGTCACATCAAAACCACCGCCGCTCCCCCCTCTTCTCAAGTCAAAAGGCGGCGCTCCGCCTCTCCCCCCATTGCCATTGGCGCCACCAACGCCGTCGGATTCCTCCACCACTTCCGCCATGGCTCCAGCCGACAAGGGCAAAGGGGTGAAATCGGCCAGGCCTTGGCGGCTCATGGCGCTCATGGAAGAAGCAGGCCCTCTTGACCCCTACTCGTGAAGGAGCTGCAAAGCTGTATTACCTCTTACGGTCAGCGGAGGCAGGCGCACCAGCGCCTGAGGTGATCTCCGCCGCCACATCCGAGAAGGTTTCCGTGGTACCCCTTCTTCGGCGCTTTTCTTCCCTGCGGGCTCTGCCCGTCCTTTTCTGAATTCTTTGCGGCGTCATGAACACATAGGGCCTCCGCCTCCTTGATTTCACCCCTAGCGCCGTCCTCACCATGGCAGTTTCGCACACCTCTGTGAGAACTTTGTGAGTCCACCGAATGTAGCCCTTTTCGCCACTACTTCATGCCCAGCGTAGAGAGAGAGCCGCTTGGGAGGGATTGCATGGATCTCGGGATCGGCAGAAGGAAGCATATCTTGACGGAGAGCTACGCAGCAAGTGGGAGGTGGAGAGCCGATTGGTGTTGGATCATAGAGGAGACCGCAGCCTTTCACTGCCTGCATGCAAACCCCATAGTCGCGACAGCGATTGGAGCAACTTGGCGCGGAGGGCGCCAAGTTGAAGATTGCCGTGTTCGGATCTTGCGCCTCGGGCATGCAGGCTCACCGTAAGGCGCTGTTGGCAGAGTTCCTTCGCCGTCGCATTGCGCCCTTGCGAGAGAGGAGGAGGCCTGCTTGGGAATTCAAAAGCAGCGGACATCATGAGGCTGCGCCGGGCCTCAGCTGGAACGGTGTCTTGGAGCTGGATGCCATGCTGCGGGAGCTGTTCAAACGCGATCGAGACCACCCGAGTGGTTCATGTTGCCAAGAAGGTCGTGCCTTTGTGCAGCAACTCGTCGCTTGACCGCATCCAGCGATGATGCCGTTGTCGATTCCCATGGAATCGCTCCAACAACGAAACCCGCCGATGGCGTCGTGCAGGCGGTTCTTCGACAACTTGGAAGAAGTGTCGATCCGCGCGAGGAGAAGTGGCTCACCGCGACACCACCGAGCAAGAGATGGTGCGCGTTGCCACAAGGTTGGAGGAAGCGGAAGCTGCCGCGCTGGCGTATTTGAGTTCACCGTGGAAGCGGCGAGAGGCAGCCGGCGGCAAGCCTTGCCGATCGAGAGGAGTTTGCGGCGAGGAGGAGCAGGCAGGCCCGGCCGCTGAGCGAGCGAACCTGCAAGGCGCCTCCCTCCGCTTCAAGTAGCTTGCAGCGGGAGGCCAGCGGCCCGCCAAAGCGCCTCCATAAGGCCGGAGAAGTGGCGGGGCGGCAGAGCCCAACAACCGCCTCGCCGCCCGGCCGCGCTCCACCCGCGGCAAGCTTGTTGCCTTGAGGCGCCTCATGCCGCCACAACAGCAGGGGCGGGGCCTTGCGAACCACAGTCCCGCACCCTAGCGTCAAGAGGAGCCTACTCCTCCAGCTCATCGCCTTGCCGGGGCGGAATTTGACTTCTCGCTCTCGGCTCGATGAAGAAGAGGAAGAGTAAGTTCTTGTCGTTGCTACTTGTGATTCTTCATTTAAGCGCTTTGTCTTGTGTCGACTTGCTTCATTCAGAGCTCTTTCCTTTTCAGGGCCGCTGGCTCGGAAGGCGTCGAAGAGGCCAAGACTCCGGTGGTTGTAAATCGAAGGCGATTCCCAATAATGACGAGGCGTGTCACGAGACCCGTTGCGGACCGGCAACCCTTCATCGAGCAACCCAGCTGGCCAGCCCAGCGTAAATATTTGATTTATTTCTTACGGTTAGGTGTGCTTAGGTGCTCCTTCTTCTTGATATCGGCTTGTTGAATTGTGCAGGAGCAGAGCAGCCTCATCAGGAGGCCCGGAGGTCACTCGAGTTACATGCCTTCAACTCGCGCCAAGGAGAACTCTCCGCCAAGGGGCGCTCTCCAGCAGAGGCCTCTCCAGGCAAGGGAGCTTCTCCGATAAGAAACAGCGCCGGCGACCCTCGATGGTGGAGACCCCGGCTCAGATCCCATTGTAGGTAATCTTCTTGCTTGAAAATTTCCCTTGGGTCTTTTTTTCTTTGTTCTTCTTTTGAACATTTGGCTTGCCTGTTCTTTCTTTCTCTGATTGTCGAGATCCATCTGCGGAGAGCCGATGGAGACTGAGGTTACCCAGCGAGGGAGGGCAGCGGCAACAATGATAACGCCGCCAACATGGAGGAGGCCGGCGCCCGACAGTCCGCCCGGCGAGGCCGCCAAGGCTGCTCGGGCGGAGAGGCTGGGGAGAAGTGCAGTGATCGTCTTGGCGACCACGAGGCGCGGAGGCGCCAGGCGCTCGCCGACCGCCGATCCCTCCGCCACCGATCAGCGCCCGAGCTCCGAGAGCCCCAGCCAGCGCCCTATCGAAGGCCAGCGGCGGTGTATTCATCAAGCTTCCATGGGCGTCGAGCTCCAGGCGCCGGTCGAGGAAGACCTTGACGAGGCTGCTCGCCTCCGCTGGGCTGTCGCTGGTTGACCACGTAAAGCAGCAGCGATGGCGAGTCGAGGAGAGCAGCTGCTGAAGAAGCTCTTTGTCGCTCTGGCGCCCCGACAAGCTAAGTGGAGTCGAGGCGCTTCTCGCGCGGCGGGGCTGACATGGACAAGCGCGCAAAAAGAGCTCGGCGGCGCCAACAAAACTCTCGGGACATAGCGAAGCGGGCAACTCTCGAAAGGCGCTGCGGCCTTCATCTGGAGAAGGCGAGGTCGAGGCAGCAAAAACTTGCGGTGAAGCTCTCTGTGCAGAAGGTGAGTGGCGCGGCGGAAGATCAACCTCGACAGCTGTGAGGAAGATCTTGCGTCTTGAGGAATCCGATGGCGGAACGAAGAAGGAAGCAAAGGGCGCGCCGCAGCTGCAAGAGCCACCAAGAATGAATTGGAGGCGAGGGTGGCGCAGCTGGAGGCCACCCTCCGGAAGAAGCGGCGAAGAGGTCACCGGGCTGAAGCGGCCTTGAGAAGAACGCCTATACTCTTGGCGAGTTGCAGGTCATTTCGCTGAGAAGATCAAAAACTCGCGCGCCAAGGACTCAAGGCAGATCTGGGCTAAGCCAGCCACCACGATGGAAACAACTGGGCAGCGCCAAGGAGGCGGGAAGGCTGGCCTCTTGGAGAAGATCAAGGCCAGCGAGGCTGTTTGGCGAATCTTGTGACCGCTTGAGGATACTCTCGAGACAGCGTGATGCCTGGGCCGGAGGGTCTTGTGGATCTGCCGCCACCATCACAATGAGTGATGGAGTGGGGATGGTGGACCTCGGGTACTCCACCAGCGCCTTCAACCCAGCGCCAAGCTCAGCTTTGTTCTTCAAAAGCATGTTTTTTTACTATTTACTGCAAGGCAACAGCCTCACAGTCCTTTATTAAATAAAAAGAGTATTAGTTACAACTATACAAATTTACAAGAAAGGAGAAAAAACTTACAAAAGGGACTATGTAAGGTCAGCTATCCGAGGAAACAAAACTATCCTTATATTTACATCTAATCCTATGAGGCAGGATAGAGATGTCATGTATAAAGTTTCTTCTCAAGCTCTAAATGATGGCTGCTCATTCTGAAGATTTTCCCATTCCTTTGTATCCAAATGTTCCGGTAGCAGTGAAAACCACCTCGAGAGAAGAAAGGGTGTCCAAAATCCTTCCTTCTGCATGTGCCATGTCATATGTGGTTTGGTTTGGTTCTTGCTTGAACCATGAAATTCAAAGATAGTTCCAAACTCTTTGGCTATAATTGCAAGTAAAAGAAAAGGTGAGCCCGATCCTCATGTTGAGCAAGAGTGCAAAGCACAGGTATCATCTGAATGATCCGTGTCTTCGTTGCATCATATCTACGGTGTTCAACGATCCATTATGAAGCCAACCGAAGACTTTTATCTTTAGCGTGCATGCACTCTTCCAAATCCACATGAAAATCGATCAACCACGGATGTGAGAAGCAAAAATCATAGTATATCTTTGTCGTGTAATCCCAGTTTGGAAGGCCATTTCAAGCGTCCTTGATCTCACCATTTAAAGCGATCGACGGCGAAAAAGCTTGTAGATGTGTGAGCTCGGAAAAGGCCTCCTGCGATAGAGGCAGATGAAAGTGCTCCAAGATGTCAGACCGCACCAAGAACTCTTTAACTGTGATTGCATTGTCCACAACAAAGGAGTGGAGCCTTGGGAAAGATTCCTGCAACAAGACAACATGATTTCCCGGCTGCCAGCGATCAAGCCAAAAAGAACCGTATCACCGGCATGAACTTGAGGAACTGCTAGGTTGGAGAACCGAGGAATAACGCATAATATCCGCCACCAAAATGAACCACGGGCCACGGTGCTTTGGGGTGGTGATGAAGCATAATAGGTGTCCCAGTTAGTGATACCCAAGGCACGTCCACTTTGTTGAAAAACTTGAAAAGGTGCTTAATAAGTAAGGCTTCATTTTGGATAGACAAGTGAGAACACCCAAACCTCCAAAATCCTTAGGAACGACAGACTAGATCCCAAGCAGCCAAAGATTGGCGAGGTTATCCGTGTTACCCTCCATAAGCACTGCCTCATGATCCTCTCAAGCTGCTAAATAATGCCTTTTGGGAGATAAAGTGCGAGAAAATAAATTGGCATGGAGCACAACACGGATTGAACAAGTTGTAGCCGGCAACCTTGGTTAAGCAAACATGAAGAAGCAGATAAGCAGCGCTCGATTCGATCCACGAGCATCAGCTCATAGATGGAGGGCCTAGAAGTTCCCATGGGCAGACCAAGATCGTGAAAGGCATCGTGCCAGCGTCACAACCCAACAAAGAGGCCACTCGAGCACCTTCTTCATCAGTCATGTTAATGGGAATGAGAAAGATTTGCTAAAATTAACTTCATAAGCCGGTTGAGTCCATAAAGGTTGCCAGCATCTCCTTGAAAGCAATGAGCTGAGCATCAACCGCGAGTAGTACAATTAAAGTGTCGTCAGGCGTCTTGTACTATAGGGTAATCATTGGAGGTGGTTGGGATTGGCGAGAAAGGATGTTTGGAACACATCTCATTGACAACAGGCTGCAATAAATCACTGCAATCACAGAAATACGGTGATAGAGGTCACCTTAGCGCACACCGTTTACAAACAAAATGCTTCCACAGCACGCCGTTGAGAAGCACCGAAGAAGATCCGGTTGACAGAATTGAATTGATCCACCAGTCCACAGGAATCGAAACCCTTGCGTTGTAGGATTTTGAGGTTTAGCTCATGCTCAATTGTATCAAAGGCTTTCGTAAAATCCAGTTTAAGTAGAGCGATAGGTTGTTTGGTGGCTTTGCATTGATGTATATATTCAAAACACCGAGGCTAAGCAGTCTTGGATGGAGCGACACGAAGAAAACCATATTGATTGCGGTGAATGCATTGCAGAATCACCTTACGAAGGCGGTTAGCAAGCAGCTTTGTCAAAACTTCAAGCATGTGTTGGTCAAGGAGATTGGCGGAAATCTCCGACAACCAGGGCTTAACTTCTTTGGTATAAGGGTTATTAATGAGCTATTTAGGCATTCCAAATTACATTTCCCTCATAGAACTCCTTGACAAGTTGCATGAAATCCTCCTTAAGAATAGGCCAACATCTCTTTAAAAACAACCCAGAAAAGCCGTCAGGACCGGGGGCACGATCAGGTGGCATGTTCTTAATGACAGCATCAACCTCGGAATCTGTGAAGGGCTGGGACATATCCTGAAGGCCATCAACTCTTGCAATTAATGTGTCCAAATCAAAACCCATGCAGTTCCTTTAGCATTACCCATTCTTTGATTAAAATCTGACCAAAACATGGTGGCAAGCTGTTGGTGATCGAAACCACATCACCATCATAATTCACGAGAGATGAGATGGTGTTTCTCCTATCTACTTTCCGTGGCCATGGCATGAAAAAATTTGGAATTTTCCTCACCAACTTTAATGTTACGTATGGTTTTCGCTGCTTCCAATAAATATACTGCCAATGAAGAATATCTTCGGATGCAATTTCACAATCCTCCTGAAATTAAATTCAGGCCTACATAAATTCTGATCTCCTCAGGCCATCAAAATAAAGAATGACCTTGTTGCAATCAGTAATTAGAGCTTTAGCTGTCGACAGACTCATGTGCCATTCTTGAGAGCAAACCTTAGCGATTTGAATTTATAAAAATATTTAGGGCAGCGAAAAGTCTTGCAACAGGTTTGTTCCAAACATGTGCCACCGATCAAAAAACCGAGCAAATCAATCAATAGTTCTCAAAGCGAAAAATTTTGGCTTTAGGAATGGTATGTAACAATCGAGGGCGACACATGGGACATGATCGAAGCCGTGCGAGCGAGGCCAGAACAAGCGTATTAGGATGATCGGTGGTCCATGCAACTGAGTAAAAACCGGTCGATCTGTTCGGCAATGGATTAGTTTGCATATTCGACCAAGTAAAGCGTAAGCCCTTTAATTGGAAGCTCAATGAGGCCAGGTGCCCAATTATTTCATTGAGCGAGAAAAATATCGCTGACATTACCCCGGGCAGATTTACATTGTCCAGCGAGCATGAAATTGAAATCCCCAACAACAACCAATTATCATCACAGTTAATATCAAGATTATATAACCATTGCGAAATCATCCGGGTGAGACCTGGCGAGAACCATATCTTGACACAAAGTCCAAATTTCAAGTATGCTTGGATTGGAAATCAATAATGATACCAAAATGCCTTGCCTTAATTAATTTTCCATCAAAGAAAGAAGAATTCGGATAACGATCATGCCGGCCGAAGCACCATCCGAAGGTACATAGGAGAGATTATCGAAGCAGCGTGGACAAAACTTCCTAATGAACCTATGATCAATATGCGTGCATTTCGTTTCTTCTGAGCGAGACTACCGAACAACCACTTTCATCAATCTTACATTTAGCGCTAATTTTCTTGCTTCAGAATTAAGACCACATGCGTTCAACATAACCCTTCAATCTCTAAATCACATCGATTCATTACAAACCAAAGTAAAAAGCAGAAGCAAAAAGTAGATCATGCAATGACCTACAGCGACCCACGACACGGAAGGAAATATCCTAAACATGAAGCGAGAAGAAGCAGATAGATGGCGTTTATAAAGGTGCGCCATAAACCCATATGCCATCGAGAAGGTCTAAACATCAGAACCCTTGCTGCTGGTGGATGTAGAAGGACCAGCCTCAAGCTTGTCCTTGGAGATCTTCTCTGGCGCAATTCTCAGACGTGCTCCAATACGCTGAAGATCAGAAATTCGCATTGGCGGAGGCACAGACCTTCTTTCCTCTGGCTTGGTTGAGCTTGTTCGACGCTTCTTGAAAGAGGACTGATCCTTGCCTTGCTTGAGGCTTGTGCTTGGAGATTTATGATAGCCATCCCGTAATGCCCTTAGTCGTGCACTGCGGCGCACCTCAGAGTCAACCACAGCCTTAGAACCCTTGGCAGATTTTGGCTTCGGACCCACGTTTGGCCCTAACCGGCATGGCGAGAGAGAATTCAAAGGACTCTTGACAGGCTCGGAGATGTCATCAAAGCCATCAAAGCATAACGCCCGAACAGAGGCCTTTTGCTGGAACAACTTGTGAGGAAAGCATGCAGTTGGATCAGGTGCGAGCAACAAGAAAGCTGACATCATTCCCATCAGCGGATATTCCGGGCACTCTTGGACGAAGCGAGAGAACACAGATTCATCTTGAACACATACTTTGGAATCTCAGCAGAAAAAATAGCTGGCATGAACTTGCGAGCGGCGCTTCCTTTGCATCTCTGGCGGAATCACGGGGCCAAAAGCAGTGAGGGCGTGCCCAACATGGAGAGGAGGCTGCAGCGGGGCACCAGGATGCTGCATAATCACTAAGTTCTCTTGAGGCTGCTGATCATTAACGAGAATCGTTTGACACTGCAGAACAATAGATTCTGTGGTGATTCCCAGAACTTGGTTTTCCTCAACAATCTCTGATGCACATTAAGGTTATCATGTTGAAACTCCTGTTGATGTGGCGCATGCTCTGTGGAGGAGGTGGTAGCTCATCCCAACCAATCTCGGAAACTCGGGCATAGCAATTATGGTTATTAAGCTGCAGATGTCGAGGGGAGTGGATGAGGTTGCCATCAAGGGCATGGGATCCTCGTCCGGGAGGCAAGATGTCGGCAAAATCAGCGAGAAGATGTAAATCGGGCAGACCATGAAATCACGAGAACCACCAAAATCAGCAAACTCGATATACCCATCACGCGGCACCAATGTCGTTGCGGGGAAAAGCGTCGCTAGAATGCGAACAAATAACGGATCATCCGATGCCGTGATGGAAGCGGCCAAAGGTACTAATTGCATCGGCAATATCTGAAATCGCCGATAATCCGGAGAATTCCAACTATCATAACCCAACCCCTCGAAAACCTGAACAGCTCTGAAGTTGATTCCTTCATCATGCGGCACAAATCTAACAAATATGTCATTGTCCAGCTCAAGCGGTGGGTGATCAATTAGGGCCTGCCTAGCAAGCGAGCTACTGAAGCGGAAGAGACCCACCTTGGATCCATGGTTGAGCATCAAGGCGGCGCGACCAAGAGTGTTAACAACAAAATCACTAACCATGTTTACGAAGATAGCAACTTCTTGAGCGGAGGAGCTGGTTCGACGATGGCAATAGCGTATTCCTCATCTTGCGATCCGAGCCACGGTGGAGAGAGAAGAAAGTCTGTGATGGCCGCCTCGGACCGCCATCAATAATCTCAAACCCGGCGGCACAAATGGCATGGGGTCAAGGGCAAAAGTAGCCATAGCGAGAGAGGCCTCGGAAGGTGGCGGCGATAGAGCCGCGACAGATGGTGGAAGCGGCTAAGGAGGTCGATGGTGGCGATGTAGGTGGTGGTGGTGTGGAGGGTGGCTCGGCGAGGCAATGGCGGAGGCGATGATGGTGTTGCGGTAGCGATGGGACTTGGCGAGAGACCCAGCGTGGCAAGAATCGAGAAGCCGAGGCGTCGAGGCGAGAAATCTCAAGTGACCGTCCGGGAAGTTGGATTGACCATGGGACCCACTTGTAAGTCGGGGAATGCGTGGCGTCCGAGCATCCTCTTGCCACGATGGCCCGGCGAAAGCATACTATGGCATCGAATAGGACTAGTGCGCAATTAGTGTAATGTAGCATCGATAAACAATTACGACATTTCCAAACCTTGAACACCATATCATCAATGAGATCATTAAATTGAGCAGCCTCCTCGAAATAACTTGAATATGTTTCTCCATAACTTCCGTGGGAGAAATCTCAACTGCAGCAGCAGAAAAATCTAAAGCAACACGAGGCTGATGGGCCGAAAGGCTGGGCGTGGTACAGCCGACCAAAACAGTGAGCCATTGTGGGCAAAAGTCATGATGGGCGAGGGGCCCAAAGCTGAGCCATGCATCCATGTTGGGTTGGAGGACGGATCATCGTATTCAGATGTAGCCAGAACCATGTGAAGTACACTCTCAATTGAACCAACCGGGTTGGTGAAGATCCGGAACTAGTGGCGGGATTTATGGCAGGGGCGTTGATTGTTCGAAGGAGATGGGTGGCGTGCCACCGTCCACTAAAGATCATTCGCCCGGTGGCGAGGCAAGATCGATCATCACGAGGATGCACTTCATATCCGGCCTCCGATACCGTATTAACCAAAGGCGAGAGGCATGAAACCTATAACCCTTGCAAGCAGGATATTGCAGGAGCGTTGCAAAAAAAGCTTCTTCGTGAAGATGAACTAGATCTAAAAAACAAGATAAAAACTTAGGAAAAAAGAGGGAAGGAGAGGTGTGGCCTTGACTCGAGGCGGATCGAGCCCAACCGACCAGGCGTGATGGCGCCTGACGAGGCAGCAGGCGAGCGAAGCGCCCGGCGGATCCCGGCTGAGGAGGTGGGCGGAACGGCCCAGCGATCGCCCGTGTGATGTGGCCTTGGCGAAGCGAATCCCGGCGAGCCTTGATGGCGGAGAAGGTGGCGATAGCGTGTGGCCCAGAAATCATGGCGCCCGTGAGCCAGACAGCGCCAGGCCAGCATGTATGAGCCTTAGCCATGTGTGTGTGGCCAGAAAAACCCGCAAGCGAACCTTAGCGATGTAAGCGCCGAAACCCGCGTGGGCAATTAACGGCAGCGAGCAACGTCAGCTTCGCCAGACGTGTCCGGCCTTGGAAGAAAGAAAAAAAGTAAGGTTTAAGGAGAATGATCCGGATTTGAAGGTTTGCTTAAATAGGCATAGAGAGCTAGGAGAGTCAAATGAGGTGTAGTTTCGCCCACGATCGTGATCGAGCAGCCGGAGAAACATGGAAGTGACTTAGATGGGTTATTGGGCTGTTTGGAGGGTGTTGGGCTGCAACTTAAAAAGGCCTTTGCGAAGAGTGCGGTTAACCGTTGGAGTACCAGCAGCTCCAAATGACCGAAACCCGGTGGTCTCGGGTTGTTATACCAAGGCCACTAGACAAACCTCGGTCCATTTCGAGAAGGTTTAATACCCTTTACGGAAACGTAAAAGGACGCGGGGAGATAGGAGTGTGGATTGCAAAGCGGACAGGAAAAATGCTCGGAATCATGAGGCGAACACGTTATGCAAATCGATGCACATGATGACATAATATAAAATGCATGACATGGACAAAATGCAAAAAGAGAAAACCCAACCACGGAGGAATATCATATATCAATGCGAAAATGGCAAAGTTGGAGTTACAAATATGGAAGAGTTACTTCGGGGTGTTACAGTCTCTTCCATATGCGAGTTCTCCTACAACAACAGCTTCCAAGCGAGAGAGTTGGAACCCAAGGCCCCATTGAGGAAATTCTCTATGGCGAGAGAAAGTGTGCATTACTCCTCTCAATTGAATACATAAAAGAGGCAGGTGAGGCATGCTCTTGGCAATGACTTGACACGAAGCGAGAAGAAATGTGCAAAGTCATTCGTGAGAATCTCAAACCCGCAATCGCGCCCGGAAAATATGATGATAAGCACCATGATGTGGCTTTTGAAAATCCGGAGAACCATGTCTACCTCCGCGTCTCTCAATGAAAGGCACTCATTAAGCCGGTATCAAAGGGAAGCTTGCCCTAAATCGTGGTCCTTTCAAGATCATTGGCAAAGAAGCGATCTCTCCCTATCAACGAGCTTAGTCAACAGCGAATGTGCATGATGTGTTTTACGTGTCACAGCTTAGCAAGTGCTTGAACTCTCGAGCAGCACTATCAACTTGAAGAGATTGACCTTCAGAAGATCTCTCTTATCATGAAACACCCGTTTGCTATTCTTGAAGAAAGCAAAGCGCCAAGACTCGCCAACAAGTCAATCAAATTCCTGAAAGTGAAGTGGTACACCATTCCGACCGAGAAGCCACAGGGCCTTGAGGATCACCTCCGTTCAAATATCCAGGTTCTTTCAGTCCTAGATCGGGGCCGAGATCCTCTTGTAGTGGTGAGTGTTGTAACACGGATGCAACTTTCCATATTTGTAACTCAACTCTTGCCATTTTAGGCATTGTGATATGATATTCCCTCCATTGGTTGGGTTTTCTTCATTTTCATTTGTCCATGTCATGCATTTTATCATGCCATCATGTGCATCGCATTTGCTCGTGTTAGTCTCATGATTAGAGCATTTTCCGTTATCCGTTTTGTCCAAGGCACTCTATCTCCCCGGCGGCCCCTTTTATGATTTTTCGGGTATGTGAATTAAACAACTCCGGATTGGACCGAGGTTTGTCTAGTGGCCTTGGTATACCACCCGTGAACCATAGGTCAAAGTTTAAGGTCATTGGAGCGTTTGGTACTCCAAGGGTTAACGCACTCTACTTAAAGGCCTCTTTTAAGTTTCAGCCCAACACCCTCCAAAATGGTCCAATAACCCATCTAAGTCACTTCCCATGCTCTTCGTCGTTCGATCCGCGATCGTGTGGTAACACCTCATTGGACTCTCCTAGCTCCCTCTATGCCTATTTAAAGCAAACCGCCATTCCAATGGGTCCTCTTCCCGAAAACCCTAAACTCCTCCGGCGCCCAAATACGGACCGTCCATGCTTGTAGACGAAAATCGCCGCCTTAGCAACCCGGTGGCAGGCATACGTGGCCTTGCCGCCCTCCGCCGCCTTGGCTTGCCGAACGCAGAGGCCGCTGCCGGCTTGGTCGCGCCCGCCTTCGCCGCCCAGAGAGCGCCAAAACTCCCGGCTGTGCATACGCCGCCCGGCAACTTCGCCGCCGCCCGCCTGCGGCAGCCCCGCCCGCCGTCACTTCGCCGCCCCTACTTGCGCCGCCACCGGCGATGCGCGCGTATCTTCTTCTCGCCTTGCGCTCCGGCCCCTTCGCCACGGCGCTCCATGCCTCTCGCGGCCGCGCGCCGCCGCGCGGCACTTCTCACCTCCTCCCGTGGCCCGGCCAACCTCTCCCCTCCGGCCCGGCGCTCGCGCTCCGGAGCCGCCCCGCCGCCTGCCCGATCCGGATCTCGATGGATCCGATCGGTTGACTTCTGCTCCCCCTCAATTTTCTTCTAAGTTTTTAAGTCCGGAGATATTTGTGTCATTTTCAACATAGCAACTTTGCATATGCCGATTTTGCGGCGTATGATATATAAGAATGTTACGTCTCGAAGAGTAGATCATTTCATCTCATTGCATCATTCTCATTTGAGCTCATCTTGATGCCGAAATGCTGTTAGAGGAGGGCTATGTGATGATAGTTTCTGTTCTTAACAGAACTTGCACTTTTATTATTTTTGCTATGATTGATGTGTGCACCCTATGAATTTGAGTCCTACATGTGTTTTGTAATATGCCATGCCATCTTTCGGGGTGTATGACATGTATTTTTGTGATCTATGTGGTGACTTCACAAGCATGCAAAGTAGGTGTCTGATGTGGCTGTTTTCCGCTTCTGTTTTGCTTTTTTGATGCCATGTTAACTTGATGCTAGAGAGATCCATGCATATTTGAGATACTTCAGTAAGATGTTTTGTTAAACATCTTTCTCTATCCATCCATGCCTTTGTTTGCAATTATAGGTGCCATAGCTTGAGTCAATCGAGCTCTACTTGCTATCAAATGTTTCTGGCAGATTGTTTACATGATATTCAATTTTGCCAGGTTGTTGTGGTTGATCCATGCATGCTATGAAGTTGTTCCTGCCATGTATGTATTCTATGCCATGTCTTCTTGATGTATGTATGTGATTAATCAGAAAGGCTCTGTAGTAGTGCTCAGGCTCTCAAACATGCCTACTCGTTATCTGTTTTTGACATGCCATGTTCTTTGAATCACATTATGAAACTTGCGATATTGACATGGGTGTTTATATTTTCTGATCCTTTTTGGCTTATGGTCATAAGGACTTTTGTTATATGCTTTGATTAGATTCATACCATGCCTTGTTTTGCTATTACTTCCCTTAGCATGTAGTTTTGTTGCTCTGAACATTGCTACGATGCTGATTTTGCATGTCGACTGATATTTTGTGCACTTTGCCATGCTTGTTTGAACCTGTTATGATGTGATTTGCTTACGTAGCTCAGTGCTCATCTTTTGTCAAGAATCTTGTGTAGATCACTGCCATATACTTTGTTGATACGTTTGGGTGCAGTAAGCTTAATTTCTTGTTGCTTGCTAAGTATCATCTTTGTTAATGGGTTGTGCCATTCTTGTTTTCTTGTCATTTGCAAACCGTGCATCCGATTCGGTGATCTTTATATCGATTTCAACGAAATCATCTCATCTTTCAGTGGCATGCTTGGTTTGCCAAGTTGATGCCTAGTTCATCATTTCCTTCGGGCCTTTGCTCGCATTGCATATCACATCATATCATGTCATGTTTTGCATCATGTTGCTTGTGCATTGCTGCGTGATTTATTGTGGTTCCTTTGTTTGTGTTCTTGCTTTGGGTAGGCCAGGAGGCGAGTACGTGAATGAGGAACCTGCTGAGGAAACTTCTACGAGGATCAAGCTTTTCGACAACTCTTGAGAACATTGCGAGCAAGATGACCATACCTCGAAATCCTTCTATCTTTGCTATGAATTTGCAGCTCTTTTGCTATGCCTATGCTTGATGCCTACCACTTGCTATATCATGCCACCCATATTGCCATGTCAGCCCTAACCATCCTTTCCTAGCAAACCGTTGATTGGCTATGTTACCGCTTTGCTCGGCCCTCTTATAAGCTATGTGGTGCGGAGTGAAGTCGAAGTTTGTTCCTTGTTGGAACATGGAATGTTGTTCCTGTGGAACATGTTTACTTGTTGGGATATCTATTATATCTGCTATAATTAGTGCATCTATACACTTGGTAAAGGGTGGAAGGCCGACCTTATGCAGTGTTTTGTTCCCTCTTGCCACCCTAGTTTCCGTCATACGGTGTTATGTTCCTTGATTTACGCGTTCCTTACGGTTGGGTGATTTATGGGACCCCCTTGACGGTTTGCTTTGAATAGACTGCGTCCGGCAAAGGCCCAACATTGGTTTTCCATTTGCCACCTAAGCCTTTTTTCCCCACGGTTTCGCGAGCAGGGTCATCTTTATTACAACCCCGGACGGTGCTCCTTGGTGCTGGCCCGAAAGCAGTAGGCTGCGGGGCCACCAGAAACTGGGAAGCAGATCGATGAAAATACACATCAACCGCGTGATCGGAAGCTGTGCCGTGTTGGAAGTGTCGGACTCAACCGTGATGCAGGTGTGTGTGTAGGTTATCAGCGATTACGAGACCTCGAAAGATCTCTCTCTCTCCCGGGTGGCGATGGATCCTAGGAGGCGCCCTAGCGAGGAAGCCAGGCAGTGTGAGGTCGATATCCCTCGGCAGGCGTGCACGATCAACTCAATAACCTCAATAGCGAAGGAGTTCATCAAGGCTTGATAGATTCTTGAAGAGCCTCGACGACATGCCGCTGAGCTCAACCAGCAGGGTGATTGACCGCCCGGCTTGATCTTTCTGGCGAGGAAAACGTGCCTCGGAGAAGAAAATAAGTGAAATCCTGCGATTCGAGGAGGACAAAGCGAAGCTCTGCCCACGAGATCGACACAGTGAAGGTGTAAAGGGAGGCTGATCGTGACCCACGGTACCTGGGACCTGGCGGACCCGAGTCCCTTGTGTGGTTGGGAGGGGGTGGAGATTGCACAAAGAAATGCGTCGGTGATGCCACGAGCAGTTTTACCCAGCAGACTCTCCGAAGAGATAATACTCCCTACGCTGCTTGGTTGATTATGTTCTTGCTGAGGGCGATGGGAGCTACAAAACCTAACGAGAGTAGTCTCGGTGATGAATAGACGAGCGAACCGGAACCCTTTCTCACATTGCACCGGGCCTCTTTTAAACTCAAGGGGTCTGACAGTGTAGCGTAGATGAGGGTAAATGGAAACAGTAGTTGGTACAGAGCATACAGTGTCACAGTGCTCTATACCTAACTTTCGGCAGGGACAAAATCAATAAATGCCGTCCCTGTCGCTGAGCGATTCTGTGAGGACCGTCAAGTGCACCACCGTTTGCCCACGATGGTAAGCTCGTCAGTATGTACTTAAAACGCTGCTTGTTGGTGCCCTGACCTCTTGACCGCACGCGCTGAAGATGGCCCCATGGCGACCACGTTGGTGGATGGTGGAAGCGGAGATGAAGAGAGTTGCTTGCCCTTGCAAAAGCGCCTTGCCTTGACTGAATCCTTGTCGGCGCTTAGGGCTTGTCGCTCACCAAGCCGTCAGTAAGCTCCTCTTGTCGGGTCCTTGTTTCTCCGTGCCTTGAGTGGCCTTCCCGGCAAGCTCCTCTTCAAGGGGTCTTGGCCTCTTTGTTCTTGAATGGCTCCAAAGGGCGCGGAGGAACATGGCGGTCCTAGGCCAGCCACAGCATGAGGTGCTCACGACTGCCGATGCTGCAGTTAGGGATACTAGGGTACCCCTATGATACACAAAGCAGAGCCCCGGCCTGGAGCCACCTGCAGTGAAACTCTGTTGGGCCAGGCCAAAAGCAATCTGCAGACGCGGCCCTAGATCAGACAGTTATTACCTCGGACCCACCACGTCCCCACAGGCAGCCACGCTGGGGCGTGGCGTCGTGGGAGAGATAAATCCTGGGGCTTTCTTTAATGGGAGCGGAACCGCCCTCTCCCTCCTAATAAGCAGGGAAGCTTGGGCGGGCGCCCACTTGCCATTCTTTGTCACATCAAAAACCATGGCTCCCCCCTTCTCTCAAGTCCAAAGAGGCGGCTCCCCCCATTGCCACCGGGCGCCACCAACGCCCGTCCGGATTCCTCCACCACTTCCGCATGGCTCCAGCCGACAAGGGCAAAGGGGTGAAAGTCGTGGCCCTTAGCTGCTCATGGCTGAAGGCAGACCCTCTTGACCCTTTCGGCCATGAAGGGCTGCAAAGCTGTATTACCTCTTGCAGTCGTGAGCCAGGCGCATGCCATACGAGGTGATCTCGCCCACATCCGAGAAGGTTTCCGTCGGGTACCTTCTTCGCTTTTCTTCCCGCTGGGCTGCGCGTCCTTTTCAATTCTTTGCGGCGTCATGAACACATAGGGCCTCCGCCTCCTTGATTTCACCCCCAGCGCCGTCCTCACCATGGCAGTTTCGCACCTCTGTGAGAACTTTGTGAGTCCACCGAATGTAGCCCCGCCACTACTTCATGCCGCGTGGAGGAAACCGCTTGCGGAGGGATTGCATGGATCTCCGGGATCGGCAGAAGGAAGCATATCTTGACGAGAGCTCACGCAGCAAGTGGGAGGTGGAGAGCGATGGTGTTGGATCATAGGAGAACCCGCATGCTCGTGTGACCGCTGGATCAGGTTCACACAGCCTTGACGCCCCCTACCTGGCGCGCCAAAGATGTCGGGGAGGCTGATCGTGACCCACGAACACCTATGGGACCTGGCGGACCGAGTCCCTTGTGGTTCGGAGGGGGGCGGAGATTGCACAGAGAGCAGATCGAGGCAATGCACACGAGCAGTTTACCCAGCTTTGGAGCTCTCCGGAGAGATAATACTCCTACTTTTGCTTGGTTGATTATATTGCGTTCTTGCTAGGGAGCGACGGGAGCTACACAACCTAGCTTGAGAGTAGTCTCGAGTGATTCGAATGAACCGAACGGAGCCGAACCCTTTCTACGTTGCACTTGGGCCTCCTTTTATAGGCTCAAAGGGTCACCGACAGGTGGCAACGTAGATGAGGGTACAAATGGAAAAACAGTAGTTGGTACACCGACTTATGCGATGTCTGATGCTCTATACCTAACTCGGCGGCAAGAGACAAAATCAATAAATGCCCGTCCCCTTCGCTGAGCGATTACAGCGAGGACCGTCAAATGCACCACCGTTTGCCACGATGGTAAGCTCGTCGGCGCCGCTTATCGCTGCTCCCGCTGGCTGCACGGCCTCTTGACCGCCTGCGCTGGAATGGCCCCATGGCGACACGTTGGCGGATGAGTGGGCGGAGATGAAGAGAGTTGCTTGCCGCGGCAAGCGCCTTGCCGCGGCTGAATCCTTGTCGCGCTTGGGAGCTTGTCGCTCAACAAGCCTTCCCGGCAAGCTCCTCTTGCCGGGGCCTTGTTTCCTTCGTGCCTTGAGTGGCCTTCCCGGCAAGCTCCTTTTGCGGGGTCTTGAATACTTTGTTCTTGAATGGCTCCAAAGGAGCCGCGGAGGACCTTGGCGGTCACTAGGCCAGCCCTGCTGAGTGTTGCGACTGCCCGTGCACGAGTTCGGGATACTAGGGTACCCCTACTCTAGTACACCGACAAAGGAGAAGAACGCCGGCTGGAAGAAGCTGCATGAGAATAGTAGTTCCTCGATGAAGATGCTGCAGGCCCTCGTCATGGAACAGAAGGAGGAGTTGGCGAAGCTCCGCATCAAGCACACAGCTCTTTGTCAATGCATGTAATGCGGCCGTGGAGCAGATGATGATAGCTCGCGTCGAGAAATCCCGCGTCATCGACAGAATGAAGAAGATGGCTGAGGAGACGCGCAAGGAGATGGAGGCCGTGGAGGTGATGAAGAAGCGATTCACGACTCTGCGGCGAATTAGATCATTTGGGGTGATAATCTTCCTTCTTCTTTTGCTCTTTGTGTTTCATCTTTTGCTTGGTGTTTAGCCAAGCGTGTCACGTTCTCTGCGAGGTATGAATAGAACAATGGTTTTAGTTTTTTGAGGGAATGAATAGAACAATGCTAACAATGAGATGACTAGCAAATTAGATCATTTTTTATCGGCATATGGCACTGGGCTGTCATGTTTCGTGCTCCTCCGTTGCAGTACTACTCCAGTGGAAAACTTGAGTATACCGCATGGTTCTTTGCTCCTCCTTGATCAGGTCGTCGGCGCATTTATACGAGCAGTCAAATCACAGGGCCCCGCCTTCCAGCAGTAATGAGCCATGAAATCACAAAGGTCCTCGCCTCTCGTGAAACCGACCAAGCTAGACTGCCCCGCCCTCTAGCCTTTTAAAAAATATATACTTTTGTACAACAGTAGTATCAATGGATTGCGCCATGGAGCAAAACTTGAAATAAAAAAGGTGGTACATATAGAGAGCGCTCGTCGCCAAATTATCCATATAGTACTATTAAAAGGCTAGTCACAATAATGGTGTCCAGCACAACCCACCCCTCAAATAAAACTAAGCACCCTGGAATTCCTTGACAAAACTAAGCACCCTGAAATTCTTTGACAACTAAACTACTGGCTATATGATGTTGGCCATATATATTGTACGTATATAATGTGAAGAAAAAAGTGGTATTACTATAACAACTAAACGATGAAATGTAAGAAATACTAGTATGTACGTACTGAAGAGTTAAGTAACAAGAAGAAACATAACATAGTTCTGCTGGGGGCTCAGCACAACACACCCCTCAAATTAAATTAAGCACACCTGAAATTAAACTTTGCAACTATTCCGGTAGACACTGCATTAGAACCACCATGAGCAACGAAACTGCCACCTTACTCGGAGTCCTCATCCACGTCCTCGACTTTGTCCTTGTCCCTCTTCCTCTTGGCCGATACTTCTTTGCTTGAACCGCCAACTTGGTTGTTGCTCTTCATCCAACCCTTGTAGATATTGAAACAAAGGTAGCCATCCATTGCAACGTATTGGATGTGGTCTATATCAACTACATTCCGCTGCCATGCATGACGATGAAATGTGTATGGAGGTTACCGTACAAAGGATGAACCATGGCTCCTGCCAGGGTCAGCATTGAAGGCTGATGAGAGGACATTAGCCGATTCTTTTGGAGGTCGAAGGTGTTGTGTACAACGAGGCCTATCTGACGCAGGACTTCTTTGTCGTTACCAAAGTCTATAGTAACGAATTTGACTAGGTTGCTCTCGAGGAAGTCCTTAAAATCCTGGCACTCAACGTCGGCACAGCATATGTGGTAGACCAAGAATAAGTCATGCACGCAAACCTGGATCACGGAGGGCTTCTTCATCTCTTCGTCCTTTAGATCCTTTTCTCGTCCCACGACTGTGGTGTACTCAACATCTAGCCCAGCGACCCACTCATCATCTGAGTCTTCGAACATGCTTCTGAAGCGAGAAAGGATCCTTTCACCGTCGCGGAAGAACGGGTGTAGATGACGTTGAACTCATCGCCGGTGATGGTTTTAACCTTGTACTCACCACCGATCGGGGAGATTTGGGACGCCATGGATTTGGGAGGAGGGTTAGGATTAGTGGAACTGCAGTAACGTGAATGGACGGGACGACTAGGAGCGAACCGCCGTAGTATTAAAGGACGTGCGGGGACGAGTAGGAGCGAACTGCCTGCGTGTGAATGGCAGGGTAGTGGCTTTCCATTCTCCCATGATACGGGCTTCCGAGAGCCCTTGGATCTGAGATCGAACGATTGCATGGCGTGATTCTAGACCTATTTGTGAATATCCTATCCTGGAGGGTTATTCTGCAAATTTTCGGCTGCCAGCACCCCGTATCATCATCGCACCTACCACGACGTCGTCGGCATCGACTTGTGATCAGCGCTATGGAGATTTAACATGGTGTGTTAGGCTATCTGATGTTGGCATGTCATACATAGTCATCACTTTGTCACTCATACTACAACAAGGTTAGCTATAAGGTTAGTCATCACTTAGGAGAAAATTTTACTACTCCCTCCGTTTACTCCTTGTCCATACTAAGTACTTTGGTTAGTACTCCCTCCATTTACTTATACAAGGCCACTATAAAAAAATACGTTTTGCATCTATACAAGGCCACAAATAGTAATCGAGACAAAAGTTACTACTCCCTCCTTTCTAGTTTATGGCTCAATTTCAAAATCTCTCCAACCAAGGTAGAGCGGTGAGTGGTCGAATTAATTTACGTAGTTTGCAAAATCGCTCGTTTTCTCAAGAAGTTATGTTTACCGAGGCATTAATTAGAACGAATGCATGAATGACCACTAAATTTCCATGAACTTGTACATGCATTGGTAAGTTTCCTCTTGACACTGCTTGTGTCGGGTGATCTAACGCACCTCAAAATCCAACATGTAATGGTACTACTACTATTATAGTAGAATTGAAACTTATCAAACGGAAAAACGAATGTTTTTTAGATGAGCCCTATAAACCCTAGTGGGTACATACTCTGTAAAAACAGATTTTTCCAAAACTAAGTCGCTCCCTTTCATGAATTCTGTAGTATACTCCTCTGTCGACGCTCCATTTCATGAATTCTGTACTTCCTGTCGCCGACATGTGGGACATATAGCAACTAATGTCGACGTGTCAAGCACCAAATAACAGTGCAGAATAGAAGGATTCACCCCTCTCATCGCCCAAGATGGTAGTAATGAGCAATGAGGCGTCAAATCACAATCTGCACCTTCCCAAGCGGACGAAGCAACACTTATTTCACACTTGTTCGACATCATCTCAAACCACGTACTAGTATTGCTTCTGCCTCAAGAGGGACACGCGCATCGCCTTGGTACATCATGACACGTGGGACCTCATGACAGGCCATGCTCCCCCGCCGATCGCTCGGTAAAATCACCTCATTTTTACTATACTTCCTCCGTATCGGTTTATTACATGGCATGCACGTCGTTCTAGGTTGAGCATTTAACTGGCTATATATATATGTGATGAACAGTGCGCTAGCCTTTTAAAAATGTATACTTTTGTACAGTAATACTATCGATGCATTGCGCCATGGAGCAAAAATTTTAAAAAAGGTGGTACATATATAGAGCGCTAGTCGCCAAATTATGCATACAGTACTATTAAAAAAGCTAGTACGTGCTTAATTGGGGTGCTAAATTCTATTTAAGAAATACTAGTAGTATGTACATACTGAAGAGTTAAAGTAACGAGAAGAAACATAACATAGTTCTGCTGGGGGCTCAGCACAACACACCCCTCAAATTAAACTAAGCACACCTGAAATTAAACTGTGCAACTAATCCGGTAGACACTGCATTAGAAGTTTCGAACCACCATGAGCAACGACACTGCCACCTTACTCGGAGTCCTCGTCCACGTCCTCAACTTCGTCCTTGTCCCTCTTCCTCTTGGCCGATACTTCTTTGCTTGAACCGCCAACTTGGCTGTTGCTCTTCATCCAACCCTTGTAGATATTGAAACAAGGTAGCCATCCATTGCAGCATAGTGGATGTGGTCTATATCTAGTACATTCCGCAGCCATGCATGACGATGAAACGTGTAATGAGGTTTCTCCAGTTTACGGTACGAAGGATGAACCATGGCTCCTACCAGGGTCAGCATTGAGGGCTGACGAGAGGGCAGCAGCCGATTCTTCTAGAGGTCGAAGGGGTTGCCTACAATGAGGCCTATCCGACCCAGGACTTCTTTGTCGTTCTTAAAGTCTACAGTAACAAATTTCACTGTTTTGTCCTCAAGGAAGTTCTTAAAATCCTGGCACTCAACGTCGGCATGGCATATGTGGTAGACCAAGCAAACGTTATGTACACAAACCTGGATCACGGCGGGCTTCTTCCTCTCTTCGTCCTTTAGATCCTTCTCTCGTCCCACGACTGTGGTGTACTCAACATCTAGCCCAGTGACCCACTCATCATCTGAGTTTTCGGACATGCGCCTGAAGCGAGAAAGGCATCCTTTCACCGTCGCGGAAGTACGGGTGTAGATGACGTCGAACTCATGCCGGTGATGGTTCTAACCTTGTACTCACCGTCGATTGGGGAGATTTGGGACGCCATGGATTTGGGAGGAGGGTTAGGATTAGTGGGACTACCGTAATGTGAATGGACGGGACGACTAGGAGCGAACCGCCATAGTATTAAAGGACATGCGGGGACGAGTAGGAGCGAACTACCAGCGTGCGAACGGCAGGGTAGTGGCTTTCCATTCTCCCATAATACGGGCTTCCGAGAGCCCTTGGATCTGAGATCGAACGGTTGCATGGCATGATTCTAAACCTATGGGTGAATATCCTATCCTGGAGGGTTATTTTTCAAATTTTCAGCAACTTAGCATGCGACTGTTTGATCTCAGATCCAAGGGCTGCCAGCATCTCGTATCATGGTCGCGCCTACCACGACATCGCGTCGTTCGCGCGGTCGCGCCCTTGGAGATTTAACACGGTGCGTTAGGCTATCTGATGTTGGCATCTCATACATAGTCATCACTTGGTCACTCATACTACAACAAGGTTGGCTATAAGGTTGGCTATAAGTGTATTTTTTTACTTCTCTCTATCTCTTTCTTCGTACTCCCTCCGTCCCATAATATAAGAACGTTTTCGACACTAGTGTAGTATGGGACACAGGGAGTACTAGTATTTATTGCATTTGCCAAGGAGTGACCTCTTCCAATGAAATGGTGTTGCTAAGTTTGCTTCATTTTAATTAGCCATAGACTCAAAATTGTCTTTTCACCTAGGTACATGCGCTTACCACCGTTTCTTCCTTGGGTCACCAAACTAGTCTCTCTCTTCTTGATTCACTTGCCACATCAGACTTTATGCCTATGTGGCAAGCTTAAGCACCTGTAGGAGCAAGTAAGTACAATAGTGCACTTTACATGGCATTTTTGCATATGTGGAGGAAAGAGAGGCAAGGAAAAAGTGGAAAAGTGGGCTCTCATGCAAGAGCCAGCCTCTACTACATGGTGGAGCATTGGGAGAGGCACCTGTATGGAGGTGGTCAGGAATCGGTAGACTCACGCCGGTCGTAGCGCCGCAGTTAAAATGATAATGGCAAGTCAAATCACGGGGACCCACCTGTCCAGCAGTAACTCGCTGTCAAATCACACAGCCCTACATTTGCAGCAGCCTACTCCCTCGTCTTCTCACGTCTCTGTCGAACCGACTAGGCGGAACTGCCCCGCCGCCTACCACGCAGGAAAAGCCCGCCCTTGACTTTTAAATAGTATACAGTATACTAATTTTGTATCCATGGATTGCGCCCGCGCAATGGAGCAAAGCGTCTAGAAAACAGCGGTACTTATGTATGGAGTATACAGCACGCCCGTCGCGTTCGCGTCGCACCCCAGACGATCGGTCGGTCTGGCACGCTGCTCTCTGAATGGAACGCGCGTCATATTGTGTTCGCACACGCATGTGGGACGACAATTGAGAACCGACCATAGGCACACTCCCCGGCCCCGCAAGTCGGGTGACTTAATGGAAGAGGGAGACGAGCGATAGTACTAGAGAAGTGTTGTACTACGTTGGTGCATGGACGATCCCTGCAAGACACGGAAGGTCAGTTCGTCCATGCATGTGACGAACTCAGCAGAACGCTGGATTGGCTATCGTCTACATATTGTGCGATACGTGTTGTACATGGTTGTAGTTGGTGAGATATCTAAAAAAAGGTTTCTTGTCGTCTCGCAAAATTAGGTGTCATGTGCTTCGGATCACTGCGAGGGTTAAACAGTGACAACTGAGTTGGGCTAGTCACTGGGGGCACATGCATGAACAGTGACTAATCGGCTGCCATCTAGGTTAAACTGGCTATGTTAATTAGGACATCTATCGATGGACCCCTTTTTTACGAGTTTATCTTTAATTTGAGCTTTGTTCCTCGTCTAGTTTGTCCGTCGGGATTCATGTTGTCTCCTTTGGGCAGTGAGGTCATGATTTCTTGTCATGTGGCATTTTTTCGTGTTATATGTTATAATCGGCGGCGAGATCAAAATGGCGACAAGCTGCGCCTCCGGACACGTGCATGAAGACTTCTCGGCAGTCATTGGCGAGTTCAAGCCGACTCCGTAGACAAAAAAAACTAAGTACTACTTTCATTTGTATAGGCAGGAGCCTCCGCACTTGCTTGCTAGTGTTGCTCTCTTCACACTGTCTCGGCCTCTCCAGATCTAAACTGGACAGCGGTGGCCACACACACACTCTCTCTCTCTACTCACCGCTGGTCATAGATCCAGCCGGATCCTCTCCGCCGGGGAAGGTGAGAAGGTGTAACGTTCACGCGGTCGTCCTCGGCGATGGCTCTTACCCACTGCTGGGCGCGTCCCGATCAGCCTGCCTTCGCGTTCTCTCTCAAGCACCGCTGGCGAGGGAGGGCCTCCGACCCCTTCTCCCGCCGCCCACCTAGCGAAATCGCGGCGACCATCAGGTATAACTTCCTTCGAAACCGGCCTTGCTCTACTTCTCGAGCTCCTGACGTCGCTGCATTTGTATCTTTTTCTATTTCTCAGGCCCCCTCGTAGATAGGATCGATCGTCTGTTCGAAAACCACCTATTTCTTTTAGTTTAAGAGGTAAAACTAGTTCATGCACTCGAATCTAGTACTACTTGGTTCAAACAAGGAAGAAAGGGGGTGGGGGTGGGGGAGGATTTGTTACCTGAATCTAGGACTTGGTCCAAAGAGGAAATAATGGGGGCGAAAAGTAGCAGAGACTGGCTATGCAACTGGTCTCTAGGTATAATAGGGAAATAAAGGGAAACGCTGTACAAACTGAATATAAATCCGATCTATTGGTTGAAAAAGGAAAGAAAGTGGGGACTAGGGGACAAGTCAACAGAGTAAGTCCAGCACTAGATTTGCTAGCCTCACACAGTATAAGGTGGCTATACCACTACTAGGAAAAGGCCTACTAATGGCGCACCTAATTTGGCCATTAATGGCGCATTAGTGGTGCGCCATTAGTGCCACGCCATTAGTATATTTTACTAATGGCGCACCACTGGTACGCCATTATCCGTCTGCTTGAGAAGCAACTCTTGAATATGAGGGTCCTGCACCCAGCCCATCGATGGTCCGCGTAAATGCGCTCCGTCGGCATCATCATCTTCATGATCATGCCCGTCGTCTGCTCGACATCTTCCTCATCATCATGTCCTGCATCTTCTACATGATGACTGTGTACAGCATCACCGTCGTGATCATCTCCTGGGGATTCTTCGTCTTCTCGCCCGCCCGAGCCGCGGTGGCTGTCTTGCTGCCCTTCCTCATTTCTTGCCCGGCCCCCATGGACGACTATGTAGTCATCTTCAACACCTTGCCACCGATAGCCATCCATGAAACCACGCAAGAGCAGGTGGTCCCGCACCTGCCCGGAATCCGGATCCGCAATAAGGCTCTTCATCTTGCATCGCCGACATGGACATCTTATCTCCGTCTCGTTCTTTTGAAGCATCTCGGCCTTCGCGGACCTCAAAAACCTATTCACGATGCCTTTGGTCATCGTGCGGACCATGGTCTCCTGCGGGGTAGAGCAAAACAATATTTTAGAACCAAGAAAAAATTTGGCATGACTTTCCCTAAAAATAGGACCAAAAAGAATGCTTGATGCCAAAATTCTCGCTGAAACGGAAATGAATCAACATTCCGGCAAAATATTGGCAACTATCGCATTTCAAATACCGATACACCTCCAAACACAAACACATATGCAACACCACAAACATATGCAACACCACGAACAAACATAGATCTAGCTAGGCCATAAAAAGTGCATGTGCACATTGTTGTAGGGAGAACAACATAAATATAGCTTCCCCCCTTACTTACCTATTAAGACAAGGTAATTTAACCACTTAATTTGAATGAATCTATGGTGGAAATGAGGTGAAAAAGAGGAGAATGAAGTGGGGAGAAAGTGAGTGTGGGTAGGAGAGGCTGTCCAAAATATCTTGTTGCTGCCCACTTACTAATGGCGCACCAGCACTAAATGCACCATTAGTTATCCAGGTTACTAATGGCGCACCTTCTGGCGGTGCGCCATTAGTAGTTTTGCAAAAAAAATAATACTAATGTCGCATTGATCCACAGTGCGCCATTAGTAGTTTAAACTAGTAATGGCGCACGGTTGATCAGTGCGCCATTAGTAGTATTGCAAAAAAAGGAATAAAAAGTATAATAAAAAAAACAACATTAGTGGCGCACTTCCGGACGGGTGCGCCATTACTAGATTACAACTAGTAATGGCGCACTTTGTCTGAATCGCCATAATATCATTTGGACAGGCGCACTAGTTCAAAAAAATTTGATACTAATGGCGCACCTTGGGCAGTGCGCCATTAGTAGTTTCAACTCTAATGGCGTGTCGGCGGTGGTGCGCCATTAATATATACTAATGGCGCACCCATTGTGCAGTGCGCCATTAGTGTCAATCCCATCTATAACCCTTTTTCTAGTAGTGTACCGAACAAAAATGGGACCAACCCGGATATCCTGTTACGAGGTTTGTTGCCCCGAGCCACTCTTATGTAATGCCTTTGGTAAGCATGTAGCAGGCCTTGTTAAAAGTAAGGACACGTTAAACCAATGTTTTTTTCAATGTAATGCCTCCAGTAATATGAATCAATGGCACTTCTTTACATGTCCTGCTAAAATTTCCCACTAAAATAAGTTGGTTCTTTTCGTTAGAAATGCAACTGTCCTGCTCTGCCTACTCTCACGTGCCCAAAGTAATGTCATATTTAACGGTTGTCATAGTTAATCCTAATGCCCACACTAATATCTAGCAATGCCACAGCTTTAGAAATTGCTAATGTCCTTGTAGGATTGCCATTCAGGTAAGGAACATGCTTCTTTTCATTTGATGCATGTTTCATCACTTGTTAGTCACCCTCCTTTCCACCTTTTTTTGTGCAAACAGAGATATACATTTCACGCTCGATCTTAGTTGAACTGCACAAATGATATCAAATTATAGTTGAGCATTCAGGAGCTTCACAACCAGCCTTGATGTTGCTCAATTTTATTGCAACTAATGAGGAAGAAGCTCTGTGGGTTTAGTTTTACGATGGAAATGGAACGGGCTGGAACCCTTTTCTTAAAAAATGAAGAAGAAGCTGCTAGCTCATGGGACATTGCTTCATTTTAGGTGAACTGCACCAAAAGGTCCATGAATTGAATCATCCATGTTGGTGACTGAAAGAGCCAACTTGACATCGATCTAAGCACCCGGCCTCCATCCTTGCGACGCATGATACACCTCTTTGCCACCTGCTCGACCCTAGTGTCCTTGATAAAATGAAGTAATAATACAGTTAAAATAGGCGAGTGTCATCTCTATCATTTCATTTCCAATGTAGATAAAGAAAGTGCTTCTCTTTGTTAAAGTATGTTTCATCAACTAGTCCCATTGTTAATGTTTAAGCGTTTCTACAAACTGGGGTGCTTAATTTTAGTTGATATGTACAAAAATAGAGATTTGAATGTCCCAAGGCGCCTCCTTGTACTACCGCTGTACACTGATGTTCATCACTAGCAGAAGGTGTATCTGGGAGACTTGGGATGATGTACAGTATGAGGTGTACCATAAGAGGCGTCGCAGGGCCCATCTCGCCCTCGCAGCATGGCATACTATGATACTATCGCAATATTTTCTTCTAAGTGTTCCATCAACTAGTGCCACTATAATGTAATCACACTTTTTCATTATCTGTGCAAACAGGGTTATTCAGCTGCATTTTGGTGGAACTGCACAAATGTACGTATGGAACCGGCATATATGCAAAGTGCAAGGTGTGCCAAGTAAAAATTACCGACACCAACCATGCTGCATGCACGCATTGGCATCCACCACCACCAGTGGGATGTGTGGCGCTCTCTGTGGACGGATCTTTCTCGGCGGAAAATCCTCTAACCAAATACTAGTAGCTTATATTGGCAGTTTTCTAGGGAGTACTCTTTTCTAAAAGAAGCACCAATCTATTTTTCTTTATTTGTACACTATGTCACAACTTTGACCCAAAGGTCCAGAGCTATTTTAGGGTGATTGGCATAATACTCGGAGACTGGTTGTAAGCATGATTTTCATTAGCTGTCACACTGATTGTAAGCATGAGTAGGTGGAAGATTAGGTTAGTGCGAAGCTTAACTTAAACCCTACCGGCACCATTGAAACGAGGCGAGCGTCGAGGGAACCGTGGAGAACGGCGGGGAAGCGACATCACGCCATCCGGCCTCCTCTTGTGGTGGGAGAACGAATACTCCTGTGGCTCCGGCTGGCTCTGCACCCTCACGAACGGCACACCATACTCGATCGATTCGTTATCCTCTGGGTGCTCGACCTTCGACCTGTACGCCCACCACCTTCGCCTAACTGTCGCCTCGGGCGAATCTGTCTACTCCATCGCCCATAGGAGATACTCGATGAACTCGGAGGACTGTGGCGTGACTGACGCCGAGGAGTACATGTACATCGCCGCCCTCATCGCCGCCGTCTCGCTCTTTTGCATACATTGACACATGGCCTGCACCGTCCTTGAAGTCTCCCACTCATTGTCAAACCAACTAAGGATCTCCTTCAACCTGGCTAACTTTGCTTGGTGGCCTTGCGTGTCTGCTGATTCATTCTTGCATCCTCTCCATAGATGTCCTTTGAGTGGTCCAGTGGTAGCTTTAGAAGATGGGAGGAGAGACGGTGGTCTTGCAATAAAGAAGAGGGAGAGGCTAGACGGTGGTTTTGGAATGGAGATGATGGAGAGGAGAGGAGGTGGTTTTGCAATGGAGAAGATCAGAAGAGGGAGAGGCGAGACATTGGTTTGGAATGGAGATGATGGAGAGGAGAGGAGGTAGTTTTGGAATGGAGATGATGAAGAGGATAGGAGGTGGTTTTGCAATGGAGAAGATCAGAAGAGGGAGAGGCGAGACGGTGCTTTTGGAATGGAGATGATGGAGAGGAGAGGAGGTGGTTTTGCAATAGAGAAGAGGAGAGGGCGTCGGCACCGATTTAGGATTGGGCGAGAGGGCGGTATGCTGTGGTGGATCAAAATCAAAATCAATTTACCCTTCAATTAAGAAAGCAACCCACATTAACTAGTCTCCCTTTTATTCGGGTCATAATTGACCATGATTTTGCTTTATAAAATATATGTTATCGTTGCAAAAATAATATAATTTGAAAGTACATTCGAATCTGAACCAAGCGATACAATTTTTGGTGACATGCATTCACATTTTGCTTGTCAAATACAGTACGTGGTCAAACTCTGACCCAAAATACGCAAAAAAAAATTACTTCCAAGACTAGCACCGCTCTTCCGCTCTTCTCCTCTTAAACCACTGCCGCTCCTCTCCTGTTCCAATCTAAATCCAGCGCCGCTCCTCTCCTCTTCCATTTCAAAACCACCGCCCCTCCTCTCCTGTTCCAGTCCAAAACCAGCATCGCTCCTCTCCCGTTCTAATCCAAAACCTGCACTGCTCCTCTCCTGTTCCAATCTAAATCCAGCGCCGCTCCTCTCCTCTTCCATTCAAAAACCACCGCCGGCGAGTGAAGGTGCTGTGCAGAAGTAGATCGATGGAGGAGTACAACCGATACGTGAGGATCGCAGACGGCAACCCTATGAAGCTAGCTAGGATGTTGGAGATACAATCTTGGTTTGACAACAAGGACCAACTAGCAGCGACGGCGACATTCATGGCTAAATATCTGCAACAGAGCGAAAAAGGCGGCGATATTCCCAGAGGGAGTCGCGCCGGAGTACATAGAGCTCCTCCTTTGGGCCATGGAGTAAACAGATTCACCGAATCCGATCATGAGAGAGCGGTGGTGGGAGTATCGATCCCAGATGGAGCATCCACCAGAGATTGAAGGATCGAGCATCTACAGGGTGCCGTTTGTGAGGGTGTCCTGCCAGAGCGAGCCGATGGTGTCTTCGTCGACCGAACCCAACTGCAAGAGGCGAAACGTAGTTTGCCCGACGATGCTTCCCCGACATCGTCTCCCTCACCGTTCACATCGTCTCACGGGGTGGTTGTCTGCCGCCGAGGAATAGGAGGGCTGCCCCAGGCCCAATAGTCGGGCAGGTTGTGAATTGTCAGGAGGAGCTTGGGGTTGTCAGTATTTGCAGGTTCTGAATTGTGTTTTATGTTGTGTATTTTGAGAGTACTTTCAGATATGAATGTCTTTTGAATTTCAGATTTGCAGTATTGAGCATATGAAGAATTTTATGAATTCTAGAGATCTATTTTTAGCACTTAAAAAAATGTAGTTTCATAGGAGTATAAAAGTGCGAGACGAGAAGAAACTGCAAGTTTCAGTTTCAGATAAGCGCAAGTTCAGTTCGAGATAAGAAAGTGCAACTTTTAGGCGAGCATTTATATTAAGACGACCTTTTCAAATAGGGTTAACATCATGTTGGAAGTTTTATTCATGGTCGAAAATGGAACTACCAGCTAGTTAACATCATGCTGATCAACATTCATGCATAGCACATCTTCATATGACGCACAATCAAAATGCCCACACAATGTCGAGTGTGCGAAACACAGAGAAAACGAGGGACAAAGTTTTGGCAAGTGTTGGACGTGGTTTTGGGCTGCCCCGTGTAGGCTTTCATTTTTAACATGCACAGCCCACGACCTCGGATGGGAGGGCCTGTTTATATTTTCTTAGGGCCATCATGTATCGACTGGCCTATGGACCTCCCATCCGAGGTTTTATTTTTGGCTGCCTAATTTATGTATTTTTTTTTGAAGAAAACACAGAGGTTTGTTCTATTTTTCTATATAAGAATAGGAACGCCAGGTACAACTTATTTTCCCTTCTAACTATATTATATATATTTAAATTATTTTATATGTTATTATATATTATTTTTATTATCATCATATATTTAACAGATACTTACATATGTAAAAAAAATTATCCCAAATCTTATTAACTTATAAAAATAATTTCTTAACAAATAAAATCCTGGATTGTTTTGGCACGAAAATCCTAGTGATTGTGTACAAAAGCTTGGTAAGATTTAAGGACGAATGTAATAATATCACTTATTATTTAAATATATTTATAACACAATGCTCAGCCCCTTTTTATGTTTTGATAACATTGCTGGCCGAACCAAACATTATAATTAGAATTAGCCCAGCAAAATCGTGTATTTCGAGAAAGTGCAAATGGCCTGTAATTTTTTAGGAAATAAAATAAATGGGCTGCATGGACGCTACATTAATTGTTCACCCAGCCCAGCTAATGGCTGTAATTCAGAAAAAATTCAAATTGATTGTAAATTCTACTGCGCAAAAAAAAGACTATAAATTCTGAAAAAATGGGTTGAATACGTGCCACATTTTTGGAGGCTGATATGTGGACCAATAGGTCGAAGCCAACTCAAGTCGTTGTCAATTTAGTGAACAAATGATTCTGATATGTTAGCCGTTGGATTTACATCCAACGACCGGCATCAATCTTCAATCTCTTGTCTTCTTCCTCCAGCGCTGCCGGGACCACCTCCCGCCTCCTGCTGCTAGCAGCTCTGCTTAGCACGCTTCGTTGTGAAGCGCTACTCCACCGTTGGCCAGGCCATCCCTCCACCCCTCCACACCTCCTGTTCTTCTCCACCGACTGCCGAACCACACCGCACTAGAACCAGTTAACCCTCGTATACCTCTCCGTCTGCGACTCTACTCCCGCGTATTCCCTTCTCCGGCTCGTTGCTGTCCGGGGCCTCGCCGTCGTCCACCACCTTGGATGCGCTCGGCTCGGCGTGGTCAACGTTGTCAACGAACGACACCATCCAAAGTAGACTGTGCGTGGGAGGCTGGCAGCTGGGTCCACGGCCGCACACAAGGAAATGCCTCCTTATTACGCGCAAAATAATGATTCCTCCACCTGACATCTCGGACCCACCGGAAGGGCCTCTGTATTTTGCGAAAAAACGTGCCCCCCGCTGATTTGTCGGACCCACCTGCTATCTTCGCACGCAAGGAAGTGCCTCCTTATTAAGCACAAAAAAATGAATACTCCCCCTGCCAGCTGGAACCTAGCATACTGGGAGGCTGACTTGTGGGCCTACCAAGTTGATGGGGACGGAGGGCTTTATCAACGTAGTCAATATGAACGATTCTAGCTCCTGTTACCGTACGATGTTCATCCAATGGTTGTAGTGCTTCTTCAACCTCTGGTTTTCTTGCTCGAGCCGCCCAAACCAGCGTCTGTCGTGCCGCGTGCTCCTGCCTCCCGTGGCCGGCTGTGATGCCGCGAAGGCCTCACCGCCCCTACTACTCCCACCGCTGGCCAGACCATCCCTTTACTCACCCACACCCCCTGTTATTCTACGGCGACAGCAGCCTCACACTGCAGCCGAACCAGTGAACCCTCGTACTCCTCTTCGCGTGGGCATCCACTGCTGCGTCTTCCCCAGCTCCGAGTCGTCCCCTTCCTAGGCCTTGCCGTCGTCCACCGCCATGGTGCTCTCGGCACGGCGTGGTCAACGTGGTCAAGGAATGACTTCCATCAGACGTGGACTGTACGGGGAGAGTCTGACAGCTGGGTCCACAGCCGCAACAAGGAAGTGCCTCCTTATTACAGCGCAAAATAATGATTCCTCCACGGCGGCGGGGACCCACGGACGGGCCACCGTATTTCGTGAAAAAAGTTTCCCCGGACTCTGGGACCCACCAGCTACATCTTCGCACGCAAGGAAGTGCGTCAAGGCAAAAACGATTAAGCCCCATTGCTTTGGGACACACCAGCTACATCTTCGCATGCAAGGAAGTGCGTCCGGGCAAAAAAAAACGATTCGCCCCCCTGACTGCTGGGACCCACCAGCTACATCTTCGCACGCAAAGGAAGTGTGTCCGGGCAAAAAAAACGATTCGCTCCTCTGACTGCTGGGACCCATCGGCTACATTTTCGCATGCAAGGAAGTGCCTGACAATCGGGACCCACCTAGTCGAAGCGTATGTAGCGTTGTCATTCTGGTCACGAGCGTGTACGTACATATATACTGGTGGATGTAAGCGCGCCGCGTTTAAGTAGTAGGCGCGCGCGTAGCATGTACACGTCGTAAAGCGGCGAGGTGCAAGAAAGAAAATCTGACCCGCGTCACGTACATACGGGCAGGGTCTCGAATGCCTACTCGCGCATCACGTACATGGCTTGGTCGGAACGGAGAAACAGCGTCGTCGTCGTGTTCATGGGGAGGCAGCGGAATGCCTCATGTTCATGGGGAGGCAGCGGAATGCGTCGTGTTCGCCGGGAGGCAGCGGCAGCGTGGGAGCCAACCGGCTTGGGCGGAGGCTGGCGATGGAAGCGAGGCTGGCGTGTCGCTGCGGAGAAATGGACCTCCTACGTTCGGAAAGGGTCTTGTTGATCGGGAGGGTGTGGCGTCTGCAAAGCGGAGAAGCAGACCTCCTCTGATCGAAAAGGGGTCATGTTGATCGGGAGGGTGTGGCGTACCATAAAAGCAGACGAAACGGACCTCCTACGGTCGAAATAGGGGTCCTGTTGATCGGGAGGGTGTGGCGTACCATAAAAAGACGAAAGCGGACTTGTGTTGGGCGCCACGTTCAAGCAGGGGTCCTGTTCGCCGGGAGGGGTGTGGCGTACCACAAAACGGGACTCCACGGGATACTGTTCATCTCCATCGTCGACCTTCTCCAGCCTCCACGGGCTACCGTCGACTTCCTCCAGACTCCATGGGCTCGTGTTCATCCAGCCTCCACCGCGCGCTACTCTACCGGCTACTGTTCAACCACCCCTCCACCGTCTACTGTTCATCCAGCCCTCCACCTTCTAATGTTCATCCAGCCCTCCACACCATGGGTCCTGTTCAACCACCCATCCACGGGCACACCTCCACCGTCTATTGTTCATCCAACCCTCCACACCACGGGGTCCTGTTCATCCAGAGGCAACGCAACCGCTCACTGTTCATCCACCCCCCCAACGCTCCTTTGTTCATCAATCGATCGGCTTGATTAGCAGCGGTAGCAAAGGAATTGCTCGATCGGGTTCGATTAACGACCATCGATCGATCGCTCGGGTTCGATGGCGTGTAGCCTGCGGTGCAATCGCTCGGGTTCGATTAGAGCCCAACGCCTTGCTCGGGTTGATTAGAGAATAACGCCTTGCACACACACGCGTACGTGTATGAGAGAAACGTGCATCGCTCGGCCCCCGACTTCCCACCGTAACAGGCAACTCCCCGAAATTTACCTCCCCCTCGCTTCTACCATGATTTTTTCCGTCATTGACGGCCCAAAGAATGTCATGCAGCTGCGTCTCCGGCCCCCCCAGGACGAAAAGCCCATTTTCTGTCATGATTTTTTGGCATAGAAGTAGGAGCCCACCACATCTATGATGATACCGGGTTTTGTCACAATTATCGTCATAGAAGTGTCATATGTATGACAAAAAAAATTCGTTCGGCCCAAAATGTCAGGGATGTGTCTTTATTTTGTAGTGGATCCAACTTGCACTTCATAAGAACGTTGATCGCTTGCATCATGTTTATCTTGACATTCTTGCTTCCGAGACCTTTCATCCAACATCATGGCAGATGGGACAGGAACAACTCGACAGGAATTGATCTTCTCGAAGATCGAGCAACTCAAGATCAACTCATGGAGTGAGAAGTAGGAACATTTCTTGAGCTGAGACACGAAGCATACATCTAGAGTGATGGAGTGAAACAGATGATATTTCCACACTTAAGAAGGTGGTGAACGGTTCTAAACGTAGCGAGGAGTTGAGTTGCCATGATTCTATAACAGGGCACCTTGGGGAAAGTGGTCGTAGATATATTCTCTTAAGTGGCAAAAAGAATTACTTTGATATAGAGATCATTGAACTTTCTATGCCAGCCTAAGGCAAATCAGAAACATTGGTTTGAAGAAGTTCGAAAGAATGGCATACTCGGGCTAGGATGGATAATGTGGACTATCTTGTTGAACACAATGCAATGGATGATTTTGCTTATCATCAGAAATGGATGGGACCCATGGTAAGTCCAGTTTTGAAGATGATCCCAGACAGCAATTACCGAGAAGGCAGCCCATGGTAAGATGGCCCACAGCGGGTGCAAGATGGAAACAAAAAGCAAATGGTGGGAATGATTCTAGTAACTGGGGAAAAACTCAGCAGTTGAGAATGTTTCCACTGTTTGAAAAGTTATAGCATAATCGAAGAATCCTCATGAAGAAGATGGTCCAATAGCTCAATCAAGATACTACAATGACAGATCTTCCGGCTAGGTGTGTCAGCCAAAACATCAACCTTGTTGGGACCCAAATCATAGATCTTGGAAATGATCCCACTAGTAGAGAAAGGGGCAAATCTGAGACACATTATTGCCGGTTTGATTTTGAGCCGGCACTAATGTGTCCATTAGTGCCGGTTCCAACGGCTAGCCGGCCGTTCTCATTAGTACCGGTTCGTGGCTAACCTTTAGCACCGGTTCATGCCACAAACCGGTACTAATGAGAGTGGTTGCAGGGTGTTGTCGATGCAGGACCCGTCCAGCACCTTTAGTACGGTTCGTAGCACGAACCGGTACTAAAATCGACGACGACTATAAACCCTTCGTGCACCCGATCCACTCTGTTCATCCCCTTTCCCCTCACTTCCTCTATTCTTCCCCTCTCTTCCTCGAGCTCCTCACAAATTTTTCCCAAAATTTGTCAAGATTTGAAGCCCCCCCTCCATTCAAATGATCACAAAGGTTAGCAGCTTTGTCCTTTCAACTCTCATTGCTAGATTAGCTCTTGCAATGCTTTGTATAGTGATTAATTTGGGAGGAATTATAATTTGCTAGTATTTGATTTATATGCAATTTGAGGTCAAAAGTAACACTTAGTTTGCATATGTAGGTGTGGTTTACTTAGTGCCTTCTAAATCTTCGTCGTAACCACCGATCCGACTTTCAGACCGTCCGTCATGGCACCACCTTGTGGTGAGGCTCTTGTTCATGAATGTTTTACATTACCAAATTGATGTTTGTGTGATTTGGATATATAGTTACTCGTATAATTATCTTACCCGTACGTTGCTTGTTATACATAGTGCCATGGTTTTGATATCCGTCCCCGTCGGCCCTCGTCCTTGTTATGATTCGGATGTGGTATATTATTTTTTAAAACTAGTTGTTGCATTTCGTGTTTATGACAGAATATGCCCATCAAGTTGACATAGATATTTTTATCTAGGAGGCATGTGAACCGGAAATTCCAACCGACCCTATTGTCGAGAGGTTAAATTTAGTTGAAAGAGAAAACGAAAGAAAAATTGAAAAGAATTGAGGGGGAGAAGATGGAATTGGAGTTGCATGTTGCCGATGTCGTAGATGATCACAAGATCAAGATGGAGAAAATGAGGTTGAAAATTAGAAAGATTAGAAAATATGCCATTGATAGTGAGGCTTGGTATCATTATGCTGTTGGATCAATTGTTACCTTAGTTGCGATCTTGATCGCATTTGTTGTTGCATTTAAATTCTTTAGGTAGAGAGTTATTTGTATGTTGCATTTAATTAAGTGCTGTATATGAACTTTATGTATGAACTTTATGTATGAACTTGTATTAATTTGGTCTATTCGGTGTTGTGTAATGAAGATGAGCCGACAATGGATGTATGATGACCGATGCTCTCCCGAGTTCATTAATGGCGTGCATACTTTTCTGCTTTCCGCTGAGGCAAACAAGCAGGAGGATGGTATTATGCCTTGTCCATGTGCTGGCTGTAAGAATGGTCACAATTACTCTACGTCAAGAACCATTCACGTCCACCTATTTGAGTCCGGTTTCATGCCCCACTATAATGTTTGGACCAAGCACGGAGAAAGAGGGGTTATGATGGAAGACAATGAAGAAGAAGAGGACGACGACGGATATCCTGGCCATGGGTTCCCTGAATACGATGATACAACAATAGGAGGAAGAAGCTGAGCCGGCAATGCGGGAAGAAGCTGAAGAAGAGGCATCAGATGAGCCCGCTGATGATCTAGGTCGGTCCATTGCCGATGCAAAGAGAAACTGCGCTAGTGATCTGGAGAGGATGAAGTTGCAGCGCATGTTAGAGGATCACAAGAAATTGTTGTACCCGAATTGCGAAGCTGACAAAAAAAAGTTGGGCACCACACTTGAATTGCTGCAATGGAAGGCGATGCGAAGGCGATGTGGTGGCACGCAGAAGACCGTAAGAAATACGGAAAGTTGAGAGTACCCGTGTGACACTCCAAAATTTTTCCTTTGGTTTTCTTCAAAATTTGTTGGATTTGAAGGAGGTCTCCAAAACCCTTCCAAAAATCTCTCTCAAAGCTTTTCCCTTTAGCAAATATGTTATTTTTGCATCTCCTTCAACTCTAGTGTTTGGTTCAAAATTTTCTTCTGATTTCCCTCTTCTCAAAATTTCAAGGAGAATCTTTGGAATTTATTTATTTCAAAAACAGAAACTCTAGGAGTTTGTCATCCTCTCCCATATTTGAAATCATTCATGATTCTTCCATGCACCACATGGTAAAAACCTTCCCAAAAATCTCTCCTTCCACTTTGGTACAACTCAAACATTCTGTCCAAACTAGTAAAATCCATTTTTGGACTTTATTCCAATTATTTATTCTCCCAAAATAATTCTGTCTTTTCTTTTGAGCCTAAGTGATTTGCAAAGCAAGTACCCTAATGCTCTTGATTTTTGACCTCACACCAACTCCCTTGGATAGTCCTTAGTACCCACAACCCAGAACCATCTTGATCCACTCTTCTTCTTTTCAAATATTTCAAATTATAGTCTCTGTAAGTTTGGACCAGATTTGCCAAATTTGGTGAAATTCATATCTACACTACTCCAAAAATTCCACAAATATTCAGGCAGCCTCTAGATGCAATGAGAGGCCCCTCCACCAAAAACCAGCTCAAGGAAAAAATCCCTACAAGCCTAGATCATTCTGTCGAACACCTTGCATGCCTTGTTTACATTCATTTTCGTTAAGTTCAGAGTTTCAGTGTCGATCTTCGTCAGTAAATTCAGTCACATGTTCACAGTGCACTTGGCACGTTGCTCACGGCCTAGCTTGCTTGTCTGGAGCCTCACACGCGTGCTTGGCGCGTTCCTGGCATCGGTGGCGCCCTGGCCCGCCTGCGCCGGCGTGTCTTGCGGTGGCCAAACCACCGTAGCGGCCGACCGGGAGCAGAACGGCGGCGTAACGCCGTTCGGCGTCGCCCAAACCCTCTGGTGGCTCCGCGTGGCCACTTCCTCGATAGTGCACGCATGCAGCACCGTCGCCGTGGCGTGACACGCACAGAGCACGCTCCCTGCCGCCGACCGGCCCGCGCCGCCCCGTTCTGTCGAGCTCCCCCTAAGCAACCAAATCCCGATGCAGTTAGCACCTAAACGGAACGGTGGAACTCCACGCCGACGCCCACTCCCTAAACCTCCCGACCAAGCTCTGCGCGCCCGTAACCATCGTCGGAGAAGTCCGTTCACGCCACCGCCTCGGATCGCCTATAAAAAGGAGCCCCGAGCTCGCTCTCGCACACACCACCTCGCACTTCACCGAGACCCTACCTAGCTTTGGAAGAGCCCCGAGGAGTCTCCTTCCTCGACTCCGCCGCGACCGCCACGGGATCCAGCTCGATTCGCTCCCGTGCGTGCGCCTCGCCTCCCATCTCTTGCCGGTAGCTCTCTAGTACATCCTCCTTCGACCAGCGCTTCAATTGAAGTTTGCAGCACACCACCGAGTTCCCCACCATTGCCCGAGCGCCGTCCGCCGGAGAAAGTGTCGCCCGTTGACGTGGTGCTCCCGACGCCAAGTCCACCCCCACCGGCGGAAGGACACGCTGATACTCTTGGTACCTCGATCTCCCCGACTCGCCGTGGTTCGACGCCGGCGACCACCGCAGCCTTCGGCGCCGGCGAGTCTTTCAAACCGACATGTGGACCCCCATGTCAGCCTCTCTTCTTTCCCTTGAACCGTTTTCCGTTGGCGCCTTGGGCGAATACGTTTTCACTAGGGGCTTGCGCGTTTCTATTCGAACCGTTTTCTGTTTTCTCAGTTAAACCCCTGGAACTTTTCTGTTTCATTACAGATGAGTCCCTGGACAGAAACCCTTATAACTTTTTAATAAAAGTCATTTTTGAGTGGTTCTTTTTCTGACAGTCTTATAATTTTGTCTAGTTTTTTATGGGATTTATTTGGAAAAATTTTGGAACAACTTTTATGAACGCGTTGGTTTTCACGTTAGTATGCCTTTTTCGCTATACCGTAGGTTCCGGAAGAGGTGACGGAGCTGCGAACTTCGCCGAGCTAGACTCCGACTTCTCCGAACCAGGCAAGCATGTTTGAACTTTTGATATGATGAGTGTTCTGGCAGGTTTGCATTAAGTAGTTTCTTGGCATGTTTGTGAGCATACCGATGAATGTTATTTTCATGCAAAGTTGAGGCAAGTGAGTTCGATAATCCATACATGTTGGATGTGAATGTGCACGGCGATGTGTTGGCATGAGGATGGGTATGATGGCAGTGTTGTAGCATGCCAGTCTTATGCCATACTATTTGACTTGATGTCAACCCGTATCGATTCGGTTCCCATCCATTTCCCTTCCGTACTACCACATGTTTTCCGCAAGGGATATGGCTTAGTAAGTTGCAAACCGCTTTCTGGTACACACCAAATGGAGAGGCCGTGATGATGGTTCCATGGCCTGGATTAAAGCCATCATCCGGTCAGGGGCATGGGTGTTTCGGTTGGGACGAGAGGGGGCACCCTTAGAGTGTGAATATAAATTTGATCCCATGCTATTCGAGATTGTGATCTCCCCGTCTCAAAAGTTTTTCTTGGACGATGTCTAGGGTGATTCCTAGCATTCGTGAGGTAGGATGGGTGTGTACTGGTTAGCTGTGTTTCTTCCAAAATACCATAAACGGTTCAGGACTACGGAAATCCGTTGGCTGTGAGTAATTTTAGTACAAACTCTGCAGAGTCATAAATCCTCGAATCATCTTATCCATGTCAAAGTTCTGTATTATCTTATCCTGACAAGTGTCAGTTTTTGGTGACAGAAACTCCGGTGATTCACATGAGTACTAAGTCTGGTTAAATGTTTATTCCTGTGGATGGACTAACCCGTTTATATTCATGTGTTGAATATTTATTATGAGTGCTATATCTTTGTGATGAAAGCCCTTTCTGTGATGTCGCTCAGACGTCCGACTGCGGCATTGCTATTACTTTCATTATAAGCCCTTTCCGTGATGTCGCTCAGACGTCCGACTGCGGCATTGCTGTTATTATTCTCATTATAAGCCCTTTCTGCGATGTCGATCAGACGTCCGACTGCGGCATTGTTGTGATTTATTTTCATTATAAGCCCTTTCTGCGATGTCGCTCAGACGTCCGACTGCGGCATTGTTGTGATTTATTTTCATTATAAGCCCTTTCTGCGATGTCGCTCAGACGTCCGACTGCGGCATTGTTGTGATTTATTTCCATTATAAGACCTTTCTGCGATGTCGCTCAGACGTCCGACTGCGGCATTGTTGTGATTTATTTTCATTATAAGCCCTTTCTGTGATGTCGCTCAGACGTCCGACTGCGGCACGCATGTATTTTTATTTCAATATAAGCCCTTTATGGGGTGTCGCTCAGACGCCCGACTGTGGCTTGTTTTGCTTATTTATTCACCCTTCGAGGCGTCGCTTCAGACACCCGATCGGTTTTGAGTTTCTCTTCTTTAGGTTTTTGAGCAGACTACCGCCGATTCCCTTCTTAATTATTTTGCTATACTGTTTTGATTGAGCTTTGTTAAGATTGACCATGTCGCATTCATGCATTCATTTGTTATATCTTTTGTCCGAACTGTCTTGCGAGTACTTTCATAGTACTCACGGCTTATTGATTTGGCCGGATCTTGTGAAAGCGATCTCATGGATGAAGAATTCGATAGCGAGTCCGACGCCTAGAGGAATCCCAGTCAGTCTCGTGCGACCCCTGGATTAGTCATTGTGATATATCCGCTTCCGCTACCCAAATAAATTCATCGAGCCTCACCTCGACGCTCGACGAGCCGCCAGATCTGATGAGACTTATTAACCACCCCGCTGTGTTATTCCACCAACCACTCATAGCTCGAGTCAGTAGTATTTCCACCCCACCCCCTTGGGTCATATCCGCCACTATGTATAATTATTGGTGTGTTGTAATAATTGGTTGGACATCTTCAGTCCGACCCCTGTAATATTGTAATGCTACTGGCTTATTGTATCAAAGTTTTGTCAACCGTTATGAAGGATTTTCCTCATATTGGACTTCATAGGTCGGTTGTTCAACAAATATTTTTATTGAAAAACCGGTCGTGACAAGCTTGGTACCAGAGCCATGCTGACTGTAGGAAGCCAGTAGGTGCGATCGCTAATCGGTTATTAGCATAGTAGAGCTATTTATTATTTTTACAAATGTAGTAAATTTCTAACAGTCAGCAATGATTTGACTTCTCAGGATTTTTGCCTACTTTTGTAGATGGCCAGCAACGACTGCGAGTCGCAAATGTTCGCCAACATGCCCGATGGGTTTGTCAAGCTTCTCTCCTTCATCGTCCAAGTCGCGACGGGGCCAGATGTGCGCCCAGTCTTCTCTCTCTCCCAGCACAAGGTCAATGACCGTCTAACCATGCACCAAGCCGCGGTGGAATTCAAGAGAGGACGAGTTGAGCGTTACCGGTTCGTGGGGAGAGCCATGCCCACAGAGAAGCACGCGCTAAAGATGGCAGCCCGTGAGGCGATAGCCCGTCTCCGGCATATCATGCCTTCGATGAAGACTCGTCGCTACCGCTACCTGCCATGTCACGTGCCATACACCTGCCACTACGCGTTCTCTTGCCCCAGAGGAGAACGGGATGAAGCTTTTGAGATGCTCATCGAGTATCTTCGTGCTTTGGAGGCAGCCTTCGACAACCTGGTGGGCGACTTTGTAGCTGCCGCATGGACTCGATCCATGGCTGTACCGCCAACAGGAGGGAGCTCTGCGTCTTGCACCACCACCGACTTTCGTCTTGTCATCAGCGTCGTTCGCTCCTACTGCTCGCACCGCTACTCGTCGCCTGCCTACCACGGAGGAATTCAACCACATCATTGCGCCTACTCCGGTTCGTTTCGCACCACCCTCGTGCTGCTTTCAGATTCGAGTTGTCCAAGACAGGCACCTGCTCCACCAATAATCACGCCCAATATGCGACCCTATCCAAAAGGAACTCGAAGGTCCCACCAAGGATAGACCCGCATATTGAAACGCTTTTGCAAGGTGGATATCATTACATCAACATTACATAATAGATGGGGATACATACATAAGGCATACAATGCCACACGAATACAACATCACAATACATGAGAACAACATTCGACTATGGATGAAACATAAACAGAAACTCAAACGACATCCACCCAGCTAGCCCAGGCTGCCGACCTGGAACCTATCCCCTGATCGAAGAATAAGCAGAAGAAGAACTCCAAACAAGCAAACATCGCTCTCACGTAATGATCATCGCGAAACCTGTACCTGCAACTGATGGTGTAGTAATCTGTGAGCCACGAGGACTCAGCAATCCCATTACCATGGGTATCAAGACTAGCAAAGCTTAATGGGAAAGGAAGGGGTAAAGTGGTGAGGTTGCAGCAGCGGCTAAGCATATATGGTGGCTAACATACGCAAATGAGAGCGAGAAGAGAAACAAAGGAATGGTCGTCAACTAGTAATGATTAAGAAGTGATCCTGAACTCCTACTTACGTCAGACATAACCCAGAAACCGTGTTCTCCTCTCGATCAACCCCGAAAAGAGACACTCACAGTTACGCACACGGTTGGTGTATTTTAGAAGAGTTTGCTTCAAGTTTACTACAACCGGATATTAACAAATTCCCATCTGCCACATAACCGCGGGCACGGCTCTCGAAAGTTTATACCCTGCGGGGGTGTCCCAACTTAGCCCATGATAAGCTCTCGCGATCAACGAAGGATATTCCTTCTCCCCGGGAAGACCCGATCAGTCTCGGAATCCCGGCTACAAGACATTTCGACAGCATTAAAAGAAGACCAGCAAAGCCGCCCGATGTGCCGACAAATCCCGATAGGAGTCGCACGTACCTCGTTCTCAGGGCACACAGGATAGGTCAGCCTACGAGTAAAACCAGCCTCGAGTTGCCCCATGGTGGCCCTTGATCTGCCGTTTGGACCAACACTCGAAGGAGCACGGCCGGGGGGCTAAAATAAAGATGACCCTTGGGCTCCGAAACCCAAGGGAAAAAGGGGTAGGTGAGGCAAATGGTAAAACCAATATTGGGCCTTCTTTGGAGGAGTCTTATTCAAAGCGAACTGTCAAGGGGGTCCCATAAATCACCCGACCGCGTTAGGGACGCAAAATCCGGGAACATAATACCGATATGAGGAAACTAGGGCGGCAAGAGTGGAACAAAACACCAGGCATAAGGCCGAGCCTTCCACCCTTTACCAAGTATATAGATGCATTAATAATATAAGATATATTGTGATATCCCAATTAGTAAACATGTTCCATCAAGGAACAACATCTCCATGTTCCAACAAGGAACAAACTTCATCTTCACCTGCAACTAACAACGCTATAAGAGGGGCTGAGCAAAGCGGTAACATAGCCAAACAATGGTTTGCTAGGAAAAGGTGTCAAAGGTTAGAGGCTGACATGGCAATTTGGGAGGCTTGAGGAACAAGTGGTAGGTAACGCATCATAGCGATAGAACGAAGCAACTAGCATAGCAATGATAGTAGTGAGATCCAGGGTAGCGGTCATCTTGCCTGAAATCCCGCAAGGAAGAAGAACGAGTCCATGAAGAAGATGAAGCCACGAAGGCGAACCAAGCGTGACGAGCGAATCCTCACGATCGCAACGAAAACGGGAACTAACAAGAAGAAGCACACAACATAGTAAACACACCACACATGAACAAGGCATGATGCACAACAAGCATGATGCATGACAAAGCTACATGAAGCTACTCATGGCAAGAGATGATGCAAACAAGAACAACACATCAAAACAAGTTTAAATGAGGCCGGAAACAACATATAACAATTCCGGTAAGTCCTCATATGCAGATTTCGAAATTGGTCCAGATCTGAATAAACCTTATGTTCAAGTTGTTAAACAGCAAGTTAAGATGCACCACAGTGATCTACACGAAATTCTAGTCAAGTTACATATAAAGTTCATTTAATTCGGAGCTACGACCTAGAAGATATGAGCAAAACAAGATAAGCATGGCATTGATGCAAAATGCATACAATCATCAAGCAACCACCTCAAAACAAGGATGTAACATGATAATATGAAACTACATGCAATTCTAAGCAATTTTCATATAGAGCACACTCAAAACGGAGCAACGGTTCAACACATACACATGAAACAAGTTTAAAGGACAAGCTGTCCAAAACAGCAACTAGGCATATTGCAAGCACCAAAACAACATACTACAGCAACTCAACATAATAACAAAAGGCATGGGCATGATGTCCAGGTAAAGCATGACAAAACATGAACACTGAGCTATCTCCAGAAATCACTAGAACATGCTCAAAAACACATGGCAAGATTGCAAATAATAACAGTTTCAGACTTTAGCAGAAATAACGTCAGGTTGCAATGTTTAGAGCTATCAAACAACATGCTACAGGAACTTATCATGGCAAACAAAGGCATGGAATGAACCTACTAAATGCATAGAAAAAAAAGTCCTTTACTAACCATGAGCCAAAAAGGATCAGAAGATATGACGGCACCCATGTAAACATGGCAAGTTATATTACAGATTCATACATGGCAGGAACAACAATAAGTAGACATGTTGGTGAGCTTGAACCACTCACCACAGAGCAACACATGGCATGGCAAGGCAACTCACAGTAAGAAGACATGGCATAGAAGCTATACATGGCAAGAACAACATCATAGCATACACGGATCAACTACAACAACCTTGGCAAAATTGAATAACATGTAAACAACCTGCCAGGAAACATTTTATAGCAAAAGTAGAGCTCGACTGACTCAAGCTATGACACTCCATAATTGCAAACAAGGGCCGGGATGGATATATCATAACCATATGTTCAAAACATCCTTACTGAAGTATCTCAAAATAAGCATGGATCTCTCTGTAGCATCTGGTTTACATGGCATAAAAATATCAGCAAAACAGGGGCTGAAATCAGCAACATCATCAAGCCTAGTTTGCATGCTTGTGCTAGTCACCACAGAGATCACAAAAATACATGGCATACACCCCTGTAGATATGGCATGGCATATTACAAAACACATGTAGGACTCAAGTCCATAGGATGCACACATCAATCATGGCAAAAATGACAAATCACCAAGTTATACCAGTTTCAGCAGATTAACATCACATAGCACTCTTCTAACAACATTTCAGAAATCAAGATGAGTTCAAATGAAAATCATGCAAGGAGATGAAACGATGTACTCGTCGAGACGAACAATTTGACATATTACACGCACGAAACGGAGCAATATGCAGAGAGTTATGGCATGATGAATATGGCATGAAAAATTACAGAATCTGGGGACTTAGTGAGAACGGGGGCAACCTCGGGATCGCACGGAAATCGATGCAGGACGGATCTCGCCGGAGGAACTCGCCGGAGTCGAGGATGAGGCCGGAGGAGGACGGGGAGAGGGCCGGGGAGGCGGATCCGCCGCTGGCCACGGATCCGGCCGGAGCGGGACCGAGGGCGGCGAGCGCGCTGGCGCGGGCTCGAAGCTTCGGGCTCGGCGCCCATGGCGGCGCGGCGGCGAAAGAGTCGCCGGAGGGGCGGGCGCGAAGACGGGCGATGGGCGGCGAAGCGGCGCCCGGGCGGCAACAGCGGACGCCGGGCGCTGGGCGGAGGCGGGAGTCGCCGAGGGCGGCGGCTCGGTCGGCTGGCGGCACGGGACGGGCGGGCTTGCTGGGCGAGGCGGCCCAGTGCGGGAGCGGCGGAGAGCAGGCCCAGCAGCCGGTTCGGCCCGGGCGGGCGGATCTGGGCCCCGGCGGCGGCGGCGATGCGGGGCGCTGAGGCGGAGACGTGGCAGCGTCCCATTGGGCGCGGAGGCGGCGGTGGTGATGTGGCGCGATCTGATTCGCCGGAGTGAGGTGGCGGCTGGACATGTCCGGCCGGGTCCGGACGTGTCCGGCTGCGGGAGGAGGAAGAAGCTAGGGTTTGGGGGGTTCATCCATGAATTTGAGAGGGGAGGTGTTTATATAGGTAGAGGGAGCTAGGAGAGTCCAAATGAGGAGCGGTTTTCTGCCACGCGATCGTGATCGAACGACCGAGAGCATGGAGGGGAGTTTGCTGGGTTTTGGGCCACTTTGAAAGGGGTGTTGGGCTGCACACAAAAGAGGCTTTCGCGGTTACTCGGTTAACCGTTGGAGTACCAAACGACCTCCAAATGACCCGAAACTTGACAAGCGGTCTACCGGTGGTATACCAAGGTCGCTTGACAAACCTCGGTCCATTCCGAGACTGTTTAACACCCGCACACGAAAAGAGGTAAAGGGGGGGCGCCGGGGAGCATAGGAGTGCCGGATTGGAAAACGGACAACGGGGAAAATGCTCGGATGCATGAGACGAACACATATGCAAATGAAATGCACATGACGACATGATATGAAATGCAGATGATGACATGGCAAAGTGCAACACGCAAGCACATGACATGGAAAAGACGGCGAATAACTGGCAAACACCTGGCGCATCGAATCCGGGGCGTTACAACCAACTCCGCGCAACACCTCTCGTCTGGAGCCTATCTCTGAGGAGGAGGATGAGTCCCCAGCCTCTCTACGCCTCACCCTTGGCAGGCCAAGGGAAATCCTTACCATCTCCGACTAAGTGCGCTTAGCCGCCATGCGATGTACCGACTTGTGCGATATGTTTATATGTAAATAGGCTGTGAGAAGTAGTTTGTTTGCGCATCATGTAGGATCTGGAGAAGTGCACTAGACTAAATAACATGTCAGGATTTATGTACGCATATCCTGAGTGATGTATTGTATAATTACTGCTTGCGTGTAAGATATGTAATGAACGGTCCTTCTCCGTGCGCAAACGTATTTTCTCTTGAAAAATCTTGGAGCATTTGCAACTTTTTGCATCTTCTTGAATTTATTGATTTTTGCGGCTCAATTCCTTTTCTTATGAATGTTTCCAAATATATCCCCAGAGTGAACTATGTCTCGTCGTTGGACGCGCTCCATGCCAACTCCGACAGAGGAAAATTATGGCACACCCCCAGGCAACAATTTCACACAGGGACAGACAAGTCAGCAGGACAGTGAAACGGCACTTTCCCAAATGTGCCGTCTTTATGAACAAAGTCAGCAGCAACATCAGGAAATACTGAACCAAGTCATCAATATGGGAAATCACCGCGGACCGTATCAGCAGCAATCCAAGTTATCTGAGCTACAGAAGACACGTCACCAAACATTTTCCCACACTGAAAAACCTCTGGAAGCCGAGGACTGGCTTCGAGACATGGAGAGAAAATTAATTATCGCCCAGTGTTCAGACCTTGAGAAAGTACTTTATGCTCCGCACTATCTCATTGGAGCAGCCGCATCGTGGTGGGAAAATTTCCTGCACATGCACCCCAACGAAAGTAATATATCATGGGAGAAATTTAAAGAAGGTTTTCATAGGGCACATATTCCTAAGAATCTTATGAAGATCAAAAAGAGAGAATTTGATGACCTCAAGCAAAGGACAATGACAGTGTCCGAATACAACAGTCAGTTTACCCTGCTGTCTCACTACGCCAACGAGGAGCGTATGTCAGAAAACAAAAAGATGGAGAAATTCCTAGACGGTCTGACACCCACGCTTAAATGTCAATTGGTCGTACACACATTTCCAGATTTTAAGACACTGGTGGATAAGGCCATTACCTTGGAAAATGAGAGACGCAGCTTAGAAGATTTCTGCAAACGGTAGAGGGACCAGACTAAACACACCCGCAACCACCGCAGCAAGACAGATGTTCAGAAGAACTGGACACCCAAACCCACGACAAGTGTCTCACGCCCAATCAAGAATTTCCACGCAAGGGACAAGGAGTTCACATACCGCCCAGGCATTACCTTTTACGCTTGTGGAGAAGAAGGGCACTATGCCAAGCAGTGCCCCAAGCCAAGGAACTCGACCCCAAAGCCGAACAACGGAAGCAATAATTCGGCACCAAAGCGCAACAATTTCAACCCAAATAACAACCACAGGAAGGGTCATCTGAACCACGTGACCAAAGAGGAAGCACAAAATGCCCCAGATATCGTGACTCGCACGCTTCCATCAACACAATACCTGCCATGGTTTTGTTTGATTCGGAGCTTTCACTCGTTCGTTTGAAAAGTTTTGCTTTGCAAAATAATTTTCGATGCTTCCCTTGGGAAAATCTATGATCGTCAAGTCCCCGAATTAAGCAAGTTACCCAGAATTATTGCCGGTGTGGTTATCGAGTTTGAAGGGTTGAAGTTTCACATAAATCTTATCGTATTGGAAAATAAAGGACTGGATGTCATCTTAGGGATGGATTGGTTAACCACAAACAAAGGTTTTATTGACTGCTTCAACAGGACCGTAATTCTCACCCATCACCACGGGGAGACCATAAAGGTTTCAGCCAAGGAAAGAAAAATATCCAGGCAACCGAGATTGAACAAGGTGGATATTTCTGAATTGAGCAAAGTTCCAGTAGTGTGTGAATTTCCAGATGTATTCCCCGAAGAACTACCAGGCATGCCACCAGATCGAGAGGTAGAATTCAGCATTGAGCTAGCACCCGGAACCACTCCTATATACAAGAAACCATACCGAATGGCACCTTCCGAATTGGTGGAACTGAAGAAGCAAATAAAGGAACTATTGGAAAAAGGGTACATATGAGCCAGTTCCTCACCTTGGGGTTCACCAATTTTATTCACCAAAAAGAAGGATGGAACACTGAGATTGTGCATAGACTATCGAGCGCTAAACATGGTCACAATCAAGAACAAATATCCGATGCCGCGAATAAATGATTTAATCGATCAACTCGCTAAGGCCAAGGTGTTCTCAAAGATTGACTTGAGATCGGGATATCATCAACTGAAAGTACGAACCGAGGATATTCCCAAGACTGCCTTCACCTCCAGATACGGATTGTATGCGAGTTCACCGTGATGCCATTCGGACTAACAAACGCCTCAAGATATTTTGTTCACCTCATGAACAAAGTATTCATGAAGTTTATGGATAAGTTTGTTGTGGTATTTATCGATGATATTCTGGTATACTCCAAACACCGAGGAACACGCTGAACATCTCCGGATTGTACTAGGAGAACTCAGAAACATCGGTTGTACGCCAAATTCAGCAAGTGTGAATTTTGGCTAAAGCAAGTAGGTTTTACGGGCCACGACTAACTCAAGAAGGTATCGCCAGAGACCCGAAAAAGTCAAGGCCGTGCTTGGCTGGAAGCTACCAGCCAGTGTGACGGATGTACGAAGTTTCTTGGGAATGGCAGGATACTACCAAGATTTATTGAAGGATTCTCCACCATAGCAAAGCCAATGACGCAACTACTCAAGAAAGACAGGAAGTTTGAATGGACGGAAGCCTGCGAGAAAAGTTTTCAAGAACTAAAGAGGAAACCGACAACAGCACCGAAGACTAATTGTGCCGATATACACAAGAATTTTGAAGTATTTTGTGACGATCTCGAAAGGGCCTCGGGTGCGATTAATGCAAGAAGGCAAGGTTGTCGATATGTTTCAGACAGCCGCAAACATGAGGAAAATTACCCTACCCATGACCTGGAATTAGCAGCAGTGATACATGCACTCAAGGAATGGAGACACTTTCTACTTGGTAATCGTTGTGAAATATACACGGACCACAAAAGCCTCAAGTATATTTTCACATAACCAGAACTAAATTTACTGATAGCGACGCTGGTTGGAATTAGTAAAGGATTATGATGTGGGATCCACTACCACCCGGCAAAGCAAATGTTGTAGCAGACGCCCGAGTGGAACCCCAGTCCCGCACAACGACAAAGCATGCCGACTTAAGACCTGAATTCCAGCAGGAACTCGCAAGGCTCAACGATGGTGGTCACCGAAGGCGTGTGTTAAACTTAGAAGTACAGCCTACCCTGATAGGGAAGGTTAAAGAGGCTCAACGTGGACACCCCAGCATTGTAGGCATAAAGCGTAAGATGAAATTGGGCAAGGCCTCAGAATTCAGTATTGATGAGCAAGGAATATTGTGGTACGGGAATAGGCTCTGCGTACCAAATATCCATGACCTTAAACAGCAAATCCTGGCTGAAAGCCACACCGCTCCATATTTAATCCATCCTGGAGGAACAAAAATGTACAAAGATCTTCAGGAAACATTTTGGTGGCATGGTATAAAAAGAGACATAGCCACGTTTATTGCATGTTGTGACTCTTGTCAACGCATCAAGGCCGAGCACCAGAAACCGGCCAGACTATTGCAACCGAATATGATACCCGAGTGGAAATGGGACGAAATCGGAATGGATTTTATTGTTGGACTACCTCGGTCACGACACAGACATGATGCCATATGGGTAATCACCGATAGACTGACTAAAGTAGCTCACTTCATCCCCGTGAAGACAACACACACCACTCAGAAGCTTGCTAGACTCTACCTCTCCCGTATCGTTTGCCTACATGGAGTCCCAAAGAAAATAATCTCGGACAGAGGCACTCAATTCGTCTCCCGGTTTTGGGATCACTTACAACAAGCTCTGGGAACTCAACGGCATTCAGATACCGCATACCATCCCAGACATGCACGGGCAGATCGAGCGAGTAAATCAAATTCTAGAAGATATGCTGAGAGCATGTGTCCTCACCTATGTGACCAGTTGGGAGGAGAGCTTACCATACGCAGAATTCGCATATAACAACAGCTATCAGTCCAGCCTACAAATGGCACCATTTGAAGCTCTGTACGGACGAAGATGTCGTACCCCGCTAAATTGGTCGGAAACCGGAGACAGTCATATCTTCGACCCAGACCTGCTCAAGGAGGCTGAGGATAAAGTCAAGGTAATTAAGGACCGGCTCAGGACAGCCCAAAGTCGACAAAAGAGTTATTACAATCAGAAGCATCGTGGAGTCCATTTTGAACCCGGTGAATTTGTGTACCTACGAGTATCACCCATGAGAGGCCTGCACCGATTCAAGATTAAAGGAAAACTAGCACCGAGATTCATCGGGCCTTTCTGCATAGTAGCACGAAGAGGCACGGTGGCCTACCAGCTAGACATACCCGAAGAATTATCCGACATCCACGACGTATTCCACGTCTCCCAATTGAGGAAGTGCGTAAGCAACCCAGAGAAACAAGTACCCCATAAAAACATTGACGTGCAACCAGATCTTACATATCAGGAGCATCCGATAAAAATCTTGGAAGAGTCAGAAAGGAGAACCCGACAGAAGACCACCAAGTTCTTCAAAGTTCAGTGGAGCAACCACACCGAAAGTGAAGCCACTTGGGAAAGAGAGGATTTCCTTCGAACAGATCACCCACAATTATTTGAAAATCAACTGGAATCTCGGGGACGAGATTTTTCCTAAGGGGGTAGGTGTTGTGACACTCCAAAATTTTTCCTTTGGTTTTCTTCAAAATTTGTTGGATTTGAAGGACGTCTCCAAAACCCTTCCAAAAATCTCTCTCAAAGCTTTTTTCCCTTTAGCAAATATGTTATTTTTGCATCTCCTTCAACTCTAGTGTTTGGTTCAAAATTTTCTTCTGATTTCCCTCTTCTCAAAATTTCAAGGAGAATCTTTGGAATTTATTTATTTCAAAAAAAGAAACTCTAGGAGTTTGTCATCCTCTCCCATATTTGAAGTCATTCATGATTCTTCCATGCACCACATGGTAAAAACCTTCCAAAAAAATCTCTCCTTCCACTTTGGTACAACTCAAACATTCTGTCCAAACTAGTAAAATCCATTTTTGGACTTTATTCCAATTATTTCTTCTCCCAAAATAATTCTGTCTTTTCTTTTGAGCCTAAGTGATTTGCAAAGCAAGTACCCTAATGGTCTTGATTTTTGACCTCAAACCAACTCCCTTGGATAGTCCTTAGTACCCACAACCCAGAACCATCTTGATCCACTCTTCTTCTTTTCAAATATTTCAAATTATAGTCTCTGCAAGTTTGGACCAGATTTGCCAAATTTGGTGAAATTCATATCTACACTACTCCAAAAATTCCACAAATATTCAGGCAGCCTCTAGATGCAATGAGAGGCCCCTCCACCAAAAACCAGCTCAAGGAAAAATCCCTACATGCCTAGATCATTCTGTCGAACACCTTGCATGCACTGTTTCTGTTCATTTTCAGTTAAGTTCAGAGTTTCAGTGTCGATCTTCGTCAGTAAATTCAGTCACATGTTCACAATGCACTTGGCATGTTGCTCACGGCCTAGCTTGCTTGTCCGGAGCCTCACACGCGTGCTTGGCGCGTTCCTGGTGTCGGTGGCGCCCTGGCCCGCCTGCGTCGGCGTGTCTTGCGGTGGCCGAACCACCGTAGCGGCCGACGGGGAGCAGAACGGCGGCGTAACGCCGTTCGGCGCCGCCCAAACCCTCTGGTGGCTCCGCGTGGCCACTTCCTCGACAGCGCACGCATGCAGCACCATCGCCGTGGCGCGGCATGCACAGAGCACGCTCCGTGCCACAGACGGGCCCGCGCCGCCCCGTTCCGTCGAGCTCCCCCTAAGCAACCAAATCCCGACGCAGTTAGCACCTAAACGGAACCAGTGGAACTCCATGCTGACGCCCCACTCCCTAAACCTCCCCGACCAAGCTTTGCGCCGCCGTAACCATCGCCGGAGAAGTCCGTTCACGGCCACCGCCAGATCGCTTATAAAAAGGAGCCCGAGCTCGCTCTCTCGCACACACCACCTCTGCACTTCACCGAGACCCTGCCTAGCCATCTGGAAGAGCCCCGAGGAGTCGCTTCCTCGACTCCGCGCCCGCGACCCGCCACGGATCCAGCTCAATTCGCTCCCGTGCGTGCGCCTCTGCCTCCCATCTCTTGCGGTAGCTCTCTAGTACATCCTCCTTGACCCGCACTTCAATTCGAAGTTTGCAGCACACCACGAGAGTTCCCCACCATCGCCCGAGCCGCCGTCAGCCGGAGAAAGTGTCGCTGTCGACGTGGTGCTCCCCGACGCCCAAGTCCACCACCCACCAACGCGGAAGGACACGCTGATACTCTTGGTACACTCCGATCTCCCTGACTCGCCGTGGTTCGACGCCGACGACCACCGCAGCCTTTGGCGCCGGCGAGTCTTTCAAACCTGACATGTGGACCCCCCATGTCAGCCTCTCTTTCTTTCCCCGCGAACCGTTTTCCGTTGGCGCCTTCGGGCAGAGTACGTTTTCACTGTGGGCTTGCGCGTTCCTATTCGAACCGTTTTCTGTTTTCTCAGTTAAACCCCTGGTTCCATGGCCCTGGATTAAAGCCAGTCATCCGGTCAGGGGGCATGGGTGTTTCCGGTTGGGACCGAGAGGGGGGCACCCCTTAGAGCGCGCGAATATAAATTTGATCCCATGCTATTCGAGATTGTGATCTCCCCGTCTCAAAAGTTTTTCTTGGACGATGTCTAGGGTGATTCCTAGCATTCGTGAGGTAGGATGGGTGTGTACTGGTTAGCTGTGTTTCTTCCAAAATACCATAAACGAACTAGTCCTTCAGGACTACGGAAATCCGTTGGCTGTTAGTAATTTTAGTACAAACTCTGCAGAGTAATAAATCCTCGAATCATCTTATCCATGTCCAAGTTCTGTATTATCTTATCCTGACAAGTGTCAGTTTTTGGTGACAGATACTCCGGTGATTCACATGAGTACTAAGTCCGGTTAAATGTTTATTCCTGTGGATGGACTAACCCGTTTATATTCATGTGTTGAATATTTATTATGAGTGCTATATCTTTGTGATGAAAGCCCTTTCTGTGATGTCGCTCAGATGTCCGACTGCGGCATTGCTATTACTTACATTATAAGCCCTTTCTGTGATGTCGCTCAGACGTCCGACTGCGGCATTGCTGTTATTATTCTCATTATAAGCCCTTTCTGCGATGTCGCTCAGACGTCCGACTGCGGCATTGTTGTGATTTATTTTCATTATAAGCCCTTTCTGCGATGTCGCTCAGACGTCCGACTGCGGCATTGTTGTGATTTATTTTCATTATAAGCCCTTTCTACGATGTCGCTCAGACGTCCGACTGCGACATTGTTGTGATTTATTTTCATTATAAGCCCTTTCTGTGATGTCGCTCAGACATCCGACTACGGCACGCATGTATTTTTATTTCAATATAAGCCCTTTATGAGGTGTCGCTCAGATGCCCGACTGTGGCATGTTTTGCTTATTTATTCACCCTTCGAGGCGTCGCTTCAGACACCCGATCGGTTTTGAGTTTATCTTCTTTGGGTTTTTGAGCGGACTACCGCCGATTCCCTTCTTAATTATTTTGCTATACTGTTTTGATTGAGCTTTGTTAAGATTGACCATGTCGCATTCATGCATTCATTTGTTATATCTTTTGTCCGAACTGTCTTGCGAGTACTTTAATAGTACTCACCTGGCTTGTTGATTTGGCCAGATGTTGACGAAGGCGATCTCATGGATGAAGAATTCGATAGCGAGTCCGACGCCTAGAGGAATCCCAGTCAGTCTCGTGCGACCCCTGGATTAGTCATTGTGATATATCCGCTTCCGCTACCCAAATAAATTCATCGAGCCTCACCTCGACGCCGATGAGCCGCCAATCTGAGAGACTTATTAACCACCCCGCTGTGTTATTCCACCAACCACTCATAGCTCGAGTCAGTAGTATTTCCACCCCACCCCCTTGGGTCATATCCGCCACTATGTATAATTATTGGTGTGTTGTAATAATTGGTTGGGCATCTTCAGTCCGACCCCTGTAATATTGTAATGCTACTGGCTTATTGTATCAAAGTTTTGTCAACCGGTATGAAGGATTTTCCTCATATTGGACTTCATAGGTCGTTTGTTCAATAAATATTTTTATTGAAAAACCGGTCGTGACAACCCGCTGATGGTTCGCAGTGGAGAAAAATCGAGAGAAAGTACTGGGAGGAGTTTGCAGGTGACCCAAGGAACGTATGGTTTGGTCTAAGCGCAGATGGCATTAATCGTTTTGGGGAGCAGAGCAGCAACCATAGCACGTGGCAAGTGACTCTATGTTTGTATAACCTTCCTCCTTGGTTGTGCATGAAGCGGAAGTTCATTATGATGCCAGTGCTCATCCAAGGCCCTAAGCAACCCGGCAACGACATTGATGTGTACCTAAGGCCATTAGTTCAAGAACTATTACAGCTGTGGAATGGAACAGGTGTACGTGTGTGGGATGAGCACAGACAGGAAGAATTTGACCTAAAGGCGTTGTTGTTCATGACCATCAATGATTGGCCTGGTCTCAGTAACCTTTCAGGACAGACAAACAAGGGATACCGCGGATGCACGCACTGTTTGGATGATGCCGACAATATATATTTGGATAGTTGTAGGAAGAATGTGTACCTGGGACATCGTCGATTTCTTTCGACAAGGCATCCCGTAAGAAAGAAAGGCAAGCATTTCAAAGGTGAGGCAGATCACCGGACGAAGCCTCTCCACCATACTGGTGCAGATGTACATGATATGGTCAAGGATTTGAAGGTAATCTTTGGAAAGGGTCCTGGTGGACAACTTGTTCCGAAGGACGCTGACGGACGCGCACCCATGTGGAAGAAGAAATCTATATTTTGGGACCTGCCATATTGGAAAGACCTAGAGGTCCGCTCCGCAATCGACGTGATGCACGTGACGAAGAATCTTTGCGTGACCCTGCTTGCCTTTTTGGGTGTGTATGGGAAGACAAAAGATACACCAGAGGCACGGGAGGACCAGCAACGTATGCACGGAAAAGACGGCATACATCAGGGTCAGGCCAGCTACGCTCTTACCAAATAAGAGAAGGAAATCTTCTTCAAATGCCTGCTCAGCATGAAGGTACCGTCTGGCTTCTCATCGAATATAAAGGGAATAATAAATATGGCAGAGAAAAAGTTCCAGAACCTAAAGTCTCATGACTGCCACGTGATTATGACGCAACTCCTTCCAGTTGCATTGAGGGGGCTTCTACCGAAAAACGTTCGATTAGCCATTGTGAAGCTATGTGCATTCCGCAATGCAATCTCTCAGAAGGTAATCGATCAAGAAATCATACCAAGGTTACAGAATGATTTGGTGCAATGTCTTGTCAGTTTCTAGTTGGTGTTCCCACCATCCTTCTTCAACATCATGACGCACGTCCTAGTTCACCTTTGCGAAGAGATTAACGTTTTGGGTCCTGTATTTCTACACAATATGTTCCCCTCTGAGAGGTTCATGGGAGTCTTGAAGAAATATGTTCATAACCGTGCTAGGCCAGAAGGAAGCATCTCGAAGGGCCATGAAAATGAGGAGGTCATTGAGTTTTGTGTTGACTTTATTCCTGACCTTAAGTCGATTGGTGTTCCTGAATCACGGCATAAGGGCAGACTGGATGGAAAAGGCACGCTAGGAGGGGATCAAATAATATGTATGGACGGGCATTCTCTCACTGAAGCGCACTACACAGTTCTACAGAATTCTGCCTTTGTGGCTCCGTACATGGAGGAACACAAGAATTTTCTACACTCCAAACACCCGGATAAGTCTGATGATTGGATTACACGTGAACAAACGAGGACTTTCGCCGGTTGGTTGCAGAAACGTGCCATACATGATGGAGATATTCAAGATGACATGTACTCGTTGTCCCAGTTACCATCTTCGAATATAATGACTTTCAAAGGGTACCAGATAAATAGGAATACATTTTACACGATCGCCCAAGATAAGAAGAGCACCAACCGCAACAGTGGTGTCCGCTTTGATGCAACAACCAACACGGGAAAGGAAACATATTATGGTTACATAGTGGACATATGGGAACTTAACTATGGAGGTGATTTGAAGGTCCCTTTGTTTCGTGCAAATGGGTCAATATGACACGAGGCGGTGCATCGAAGACCCATGAAGACGGAATGACAACAGTGGATCTCAACAATCTTGCGATGCGATTTAACCATTCGTCCTAGCCAATGATGTGGCGCAATTTTTTTATGTGAAAGACATGTCTACCAGGCCGAGAAAAAGAAAAGATAAGGAAGCGAAGGGATCATATATACGAAGAGCCAAAGCGCCACATAGTTCTTTCATGAAAAAGAAACATCGTGGGAGTGGATGACAAGACAGACATGTCAGAAGATTATGAAAAGTTTGATGAAATTCCTCCATTCACAGTGAATATTGACCCAAGCATCCAGTTAAATGATGAAGATTTTCCATGGCCACGGCGCAAAGGGACACACGCGAAGAAAAAGTTTCACACCCAAAGATCTGGGATGTGATCGGCTTCACTATCATCACTTTCTTCTGTGTTTCACACCCAGGAGGGAATCTCTGTAATAGTTAGGGTAGTTATGTGTTTTGGCATTTGAAACGCGAAGAAATTTTATGTGCAAACAAAAGTAGAGAGGGTTACGGCAAAAACTAGATGCACCTCGTGTACAAAATGGACAATCTCTTTCGAAGTATCAGGGTTTCCGATGAAATTCAACTGTTACAAAGGCATTTCGTTTTTTAAATAACCTAAGCATTACCAAATTGAACATAATGATAAAACACACTAATATTAAACAGAAGAAAAAAGAATCACTGAAAAATATTTTTTCAAAGTTAAGTTATTCACAAACTAGTGATTCACACAAATTTCAAATAATTCAAAATTTAAACTATTCAAATTTGTAAAATACCGGCACTAACAGAAAGTTTGTAATTTTTTGTACCTAAAGAAAAAATATTGACAACTAAACTCTAAATACAGCAAAAAACAACTCAAAAATAAATAAAACAAAAATAAATAAAACGAAAAAATTAAGAAAATAAAAAGCTCGCCATCGGGCCAAAGCGGCCTGCATACGACTAGGAACCCAACCTTTGTTGGGCCAGGATGCAGGCCCGCAAAGGCCCATTAGGCCCACTAGGCAGAAGAGAACAGGTAGGCCCAGTAGGCCTGCTTAGGAGAGGAGCTCGAGAGCTACCACACTGGGCTTATAAACCAGGCGGTAGCCCTCGGCTAGCGAGGTGGGAATAAACTTGCGCACCGCTCGAGCCAGCGCACTCTTTACTACCGGGTGGTGGCTCCAACCGGTACTAAAGGTGGGTCTTTAGTACCGTTGGTGCCATGACCCAGTACTAAAGGGGTGCGCTTCCACCGCTGGCCTGGCCAAAACAGACCATTAGTACCGGTTGGTGGCTCCAACCGGTACTAAAGGTCCATCATATATATACACCAGTTGAAAAATTTCACTTTCCTCTGTTTCTTCCCTCTGCTTCCTACCTCAATCACGCCGCCTGCCCCGATCGACGCCGTCCCGTCGACGTCGCCGCTTCCGCCTCGTCGCCGACCCGCCGTGTTCGCCTTTGTCGCCGCCGCCGTCGGCGCCGCCTCGGTCATCCCGTCCCCATCGTCCCCGCCGTCCCGTCGCTGCGCCTGCCGCCCGCCCGTCACCCGTCGTCGTCGCCCCGCGCACGTCGCCCGTCGTCGCCGCCAGTCCCTTCGCCGTCGTCGCCGCCCTGTCCCGTCGCCCCGTCGTTGCCTCGCCGGTGAGCTCGCCCCGTCCGCCATGTCCCGCTGTCCACACACACACACACACACACACACAGACACACACACACTACACACACACACACACACACACTACACACACACACACTACACACACACACACACACACAAGTGATATAAATATTTAGTTATAGAAATATTTATAGAAATGTTAGCATTTTTTCTGTTTTTTAGTAATATAAATATTAGAAATGTTAGTTATATGGAAATGTTATAAATGTTTTTTGTTTTTCAGTTATACAAATATTTATAGAAATGTTAGCAATTTTTTCTATTTTTTAGTAATATAAATATTAGAAATGTTAGTAATATAGAAATGTTATAAATGTTTTCTGTTTTTTAGTTATAGAAATATTTATAGAAATGTTAGCAATTTTTTGTTTTTTAGTTATATAAATATTAGAATTGTTATAGAAATGTTAGTTATATAATCAGGAAATTTGCATATATATAGAATTTTAGTTATCACAATCGAATCAAAAAAAATGTTACTTTTTGCGGGCATATAGTATTTGTTCTCGACGATATGCCCGGCCCGCATCCTCGCCGTCGACCCGTTCGCTACGACGTCCTGCTTTAGAGGACCCATGTCCGGGACTGGGCTCCGCCGGGCTGGTACTAGGAGGTGCTACCTGGAGGGGCGCACCGCTTGGTGAGGAACCTAGCCTCGGGTCCCGTCGTCGATCCTGATCTTCTTTGGTGGCGTTCACGTGGGCCACATTCGGTGCAGAGGCAGCCGGCCCCGCCGGAGGTGGTGCGTCGCCGTGTCAGGGAGGAAGATGAGCACGTCCATCGCTACATGGCTGCTATGGACGACGTCAGGTTCTCCACTACTTGGCGGGTTCTTTGGGCAGATGACCAGAGATATGTTCCTGTGATGGTTCCTTCTCTTTGGGTGTGCACCGCCCGCGCCCCAGGAATCGCGAGTGGCGCCCTATATTCTTTTGTAGTACTCGATCTTTATTAGGTACCTATCCAGTGATGTATTCGATATATAATATTCGAGACAATGTATTCGAGATTATATATATTAAGACGATGATGTATTCGAGATTATATATATTAAGATGATGTATTTGAGGTTCAGTTTTTCCTTATTGATTGCATCCATGCATTGTAATTTGAATACTAATTAAATTGTTTTATATTTCTTCTCCATTAGTTAAGTAAAAGCTATGGCGGACAATACCAGCAGACAGAGAGAAAAGAGGAATTGTTCGACGTCATACGCTGCCCTCACAGGCTAGATGATCTGAATGAAGCAGATGACGGCTCCCAATATCTGAACAATACCGGAGAGGGTGATGAAAATATATTCGATCTCGACGACCGAGCTGATGAAGTCATGAACTATGATTATGATTATGATGACACATACAATGTTTGTGATGACACAGACAATGCTGATCTTCAAATAACAAAGACTATCGGCGAGGTATATTTATATAAGCAGGCATCATGGTGATCATCAGATGTTTTTTTATGGAAGATATATTAACGAATCGATCATTCTTCTTTCAGCCCTCTGGATCGAGCAAATCTGCTTCTACAGACAGCAGGACAAAGCGAGGCCCAAGCAGATTGTTGAAGGATGGTGTAAAGTACAATATCGAATCCATCAAATCTAGTGGTGAACCCCTCATCCCTAAGAACATTGCGAACAAGTAGACTCGTCAGTGCGGAGTTCTTGTGAAGGACAAACTCCCGATCTCCATTCAAGAATGGAAAGAGCCAAAGACTAAACGTCCAGGTGTTACTTGGGTCGACGACAGAGCCAAAAAAGTCCTTTGGAAATCTCTAATGGAACATTTCACCCTACCAGATCATTTCACTGAAGCAGATGTGGAGAAAGTCAAGGGCGCTGCTCTTAAGAAGATGGAAATTGCATTCAACACCCACAAGAAAACTGTATGGGCCAACTACCTCGTTGTAGAAAGGAAGACTCCAGAATTCACGGGAACACTGGAGAAGCAAAGAGGGCACTGGTACGATTTCGTGACCTTCAAGGATTCAGAATTAGCTAAGGAACGGTCGATAAAAAACAAGGCAAATGCCGCAAAAAAGACGCAGTTCCATAGGCTCGGTCTAGGTGGCTACGCAGTGGGAATGCCTAAGTGGGATAAGTCTGAGAAAGAGATGGAGGATGCAGGGGTCACTCTGATTACTAAGAGCTGGCCCCCCAGGTGCAGAACTTGGTTCTATGCGCATGGAGGGCGTTGGACCCGAAGACAGGCCTAGTTTCGAAGAAGGCAAGTCTAAAAGGAGCCGAACAAAAGATAATTGACGCAATAGAAGAAGCTCGAAAGGGGGTGTTCACGCCCAACAGAGAGAATGACGAGCTTACGCGCGCCCTGGGAAATCCTGAACACCCGGGAAGAACACGAGGCAAGGGCGTTATTCCCTGGTATGAGGGCTTTTCAGAATGGAACGAGGACTACAGGACCCGTGCAAGAAGGAAGATGGAGGAGGAGAAGAAAAGGAAGCTGGAGGACGAGCAGAGGAAGTAGGACGCAGAACGCCTTCAAGGCCTAGAAGCAAGGCACGCGGACTTGGCACTCAAATTCCAGCAGCAGCAGCAGCTGATCGACTCACTTAGCCGTGAAAGGGGTCTCAAGAAGTGGCAGCAAGAAGCGGATGATCGTCCAGCATTGGATAGCACCGTCCCATCCATGCCGAGAAGCGGCATTGGTTCTGCCCCGGGCGACACACTGCTGGATACATACCTTGTGGATGACATCATAGAGAACACTAACTGTGAGCTACACTCCAAAATGAAGAACATATCCATGAAGGTGGCGGACGGCGTTGCTTTTCCAGTTACCCCTGAAGCAACCTTCCATTGCATCCCGATTCCAGAGGGTTATGCTCGTGTCATGGTTGATGAAGTGGTGGACCCATATTCGAGGCTACAGCTTGACATTCCTGGAGGTGAAGACGAGTGCACACTGGGAGAGGCCATACATCGTATCATCCTATGGAGAAAGGACTGCATCATCTTTCGTAGTCCACCGACACCGCGTCGTCTGCCGACTCCGCCACCGAGTCAGCAGACTCCCGCTCCTCCAAGTCCACGAACGCGTGAGCCAACTCCTCCTCGAAGTCCGCCACCTCCTCCAAGTCCCCGAACGCGTCAGCTGACTCCTCCTGTTTCAAGTCCGGCACAACGTCATGCCACTTCTCCGGTTTCAAGTCCGGCACCGTGTCAGGCCACACCTCCTGCTTCAAGTCCGGCACATCGTCAGGCAACTTCTCCTGGTCCAACTCAGCCACGTCAGTCGTCTCCGCCGTCTCCGCAATCGCAGAAGAGACATGTCGCAACTATGGTGCGTAGCGGTACGAGCCGAGGTAGTTCAGGAAGTACAGGCGGAGACAAGCGATATAAATATGGTCCAAGCCTCACTCCTCTTCCTCAGAGGCCTTACGACATGACTAAGGAGCAAAACGCAGCCATAGTGCGGGCCCAAGTGGACGCCCATTTTGGACCGAAACCGGCACCACCGCCAAAGGAGAAAGTGCCTGAGAAAGTAATTGACCACTTTATTCATATGGCTAGAGAACCAGCTCCCAAGCCTGTTGACTCAGACTATGAGTGCCAAATCAGGAAACTACATCGAGAACGGCTAAAGAAGGAAGCGAGCTCGAGCTCGAGCCAACAAGAAGTGGGCAAAAAATGCGGGGAAACCATTCCCCAGCTGGGAGAACAGGCGGCGCAATCGATCCCCCCGCTTGTTGTGCCAACAACACATGAGAGGAGGCCGCGCGCCCAATATTATTGTGGGCAAACCGTTAAAGTTCCCCAGCTAGGCGATATGGTAATAACGGAGGAGCATATAATGCAGGCTGAAATGCTCAAGATCTCTGTTCGACAACTCCTCGAAATTGAGCCCATGTCTCTGCCTAGAGAGGAGGAAATAAAATGGAAATATGCCCGGGGCAAACCTTTGGTCGAGCCAGACAAGGTCAAGAACATCCCAACGAGAATGTATGAATTGCATCAATGGTACATGAACATTACCAACATTTCCAATCAAGAGTCCCTCATGGTGAATGTCAAGAAGGAGCATTACTACCATGAGAAAGCTCTGTGCGTTGAATATTCAGATCTATTTCAGTTATACAATCAAGACGCACTCGACAAATCTCTCATCAGTTGCTATTGTTTGTAAGTGATTTCTTTCTGTAATTTTTGATCAATCATTACATGTAATTATCCTCACTATATATTCTTTTCTGTGGTATTATATGCAGGATGAAGATGTATGAAATGAAAAAATCTGGACGCTATGGCATTGGGTTCATTGACCCAAATACCATTAATGAGTACACATGGAATCTTGCAACTTCTAAAGCAGGTTTAGAGTAAACATGCTAGAGTTCTTGAAGTGCCTCAATACCAATGAAGATATACTACTTCCTTACAACTTCTCGTGAGTTAATACAAATTCTGTTTTTGCTTACTAGCTAGCTAGATGTTAATAACTAAGTGTATACGGTTTACGATATATAGTTGATTAATTTTATGCACATGCCCGCTTAATTAAGACATACAAACGTGTGCGCATGCAGTTTCCACTGGATCTTGTTAGTCATTAAAGTTGACAAAGCAACAGTCAAAGTACTCGACTCGCTACTTAAAGAAGATAAAGACTACACCATCATGAAGGGGATAGTCAACAGGTAATTTCAATCATAATTAACTATATCTCGGCCTATTATTAGTTCGTCATTTCCTGATATGAACTATTTAATAACCCCTTTATTGATTTTCTTTGTCGGCGGGCAGGGCTTGGGCAAAGTTCATCAAGGTGACTCCAGGCAATTGGCCAAAAAAGTTGTTTTGGCATCGACCAAGGGTAAGTAATTAAGTAGTACTAGCTAGCTAGCCATCTCTTTTAATTCTTGTTTCAATACCATTAATTAATTATCATGCTTGATTAATCATTATCTGATTCAATTCCATTCTCGTAAAGGCCCTGAAGCAGGCGCCGGGGAATGATCTGTGTGCATTTTACGTTTGCGAGAACATTCGCATGACGGCGTCCGAAAGGAGCGGATCTCAAAGACAGGAATGGGTACTTTGTCAGAAGTCTATTCACACCATTATCGATATCTTGTAACACAACTAATACACATGCATATTGATCTCCTTCTTAACAGTTCAGAGAGGTGCGGGATAAGCTCCTACCCGAGGAGCGCATACTAGCACTTCAAGAGGAAATAGCCGGATTTTTGCTCGACCAGGGTATAGATCCCAAAGGAGAATACTATTACCCGCTACCGCCCCCATGAACCACTTGTCATCGTGCATGCTCCGAAGGCACCAAGGCAACATGTAGGAGAAATTGTATATGTATATACATGTGTATGTGTGAATAGTTAATGGTGTTGGCTGTGAGACATTCGATGATATATATTATATATATATATGCGGTTATACGTACGAGAAAATCTATTTATATATATGCATAACGTGTACAATTTGTAGTATCGTGAAATACCAGCAAACAAAAAAGATTTAAATGGAAAATAAAGCCAAATTGAAAACACAAAATTAAAGCAAAAATTAAAAACACCCAAACATTTAGTACCGGTTGGTGTTACCAACCGTACTAAAGCCCTACGCCAACGGGCACGGCTGGCTCGTACACGTGTTTGCACTTTAGCGCCGGTTCGTGATGAACCGGTACTAAAGGGGGGGGGGGACCTTTAGTCCCCACTCTTTAGTGCCGGTTGGCGAACCGGCACTAAAGGCCGTCACGAACCGGCACTAAAGGCCGGTTTTGCACTAGTGTCCAGCCATCATATCTGCCTGAGATTCAGACCTGGTTGGTGTCAGAAATTCCAGACCCATCAAGTCTAGAAAGAAAAATGAAAGTTTGCAACACAAATCAACGAGATGGCGTTGCGAGATTCTTGGGAAATGGACTATAGTAGTAAGCTCCAAAACATGAGCGGATTCTGCTATACACATGTGAACACGCTGTCCCAGACAAGCATGACCACATAGTAGTCTTATAATAAAACACTACCAAATTCAGGTGGGGAACCATCATCGAGGATATCGAAGTCCTTGCGTAAGTCTAGCTCTTAAGAAGAAACTTCTTCTCCTTGAACAAATCAATCAGTGGCTTGGTGTTCTACGGATTACATATGGAATGGAGGTAATTAATCTACCAAACCATAGAATACTTCGCACATGCATGACCAACTTGGCATGGTTCCAGAGGAATAAAAAAACAATCTTTCTCGAAATCATGGCGGCAACTTGCACCAAATGCACGTGAATCAGAGGAAGTCACTTCTTTCATCCAACATATGCTTCTTGAATGGGACGTGAAGATAATGCTGATAGAAATTTCCAATACTAGCTGGATGTTCAACACGAATCATGGAGAAGATAGAAATGTTGTTGATGGGCTCAATAACAATTCATCCAGGTTTCCATATAAGTGGAATTCCACAGTTATGTGAACAAGGTGATAGCATTGGTCAGACCCGAAAGATATAATGGTGTATGCTCGAGGAAACTGGTCAGACCCGAAAGATATAATGGTGTATGCTCGAGGAAACATCCACGAGTAAAACAACATTATGAATGTCATTGGTTCTGATTTGGTTTGACGATAGCCCATACTCAAATCAAGGATTGGATAAGACAATAGTGCTGAGAATTTATCATGAGGATCAATCGATGAAGATATCATCTTTCTTCAACACACATACAAGATACCCCTTAAAACGAACTAAGTCGGACAAGCTTTCATCTTCCAACTTTCCAAATTGTTGTTTAGCTTAGCCAACTAGCTCGGGGTATCTGACACAGATCCTTGGAGATAGGGTGGTTTACAAGAAAACCAACATGTTCATGAACTCAACATAGCGGTCAGGTGACAACTTGGTGATACTTCCGAGAAGATATTCGGAAAATCACGAACCACCGATATGTTACTAAGCTCGAGAACAATATTTCTTTTGAAGGCAAGATGATATGATCAAAAGAGCGAGGAATTCACACAATCCTAACTCATTGGTCGAGGAGTGCCCCAGAAATAAGGACTAGGTAGCACGATCAGTCTTAGAATGATGATTCAATAACCAACATGCTAAGAATGAAACTATTGCCCCTTAACTACCAAGCAACAGAGTTGCTGGGAGTATTGATTTCACACATCACGTTTCACTTGTCGGCATTCCGGTTGCAATAACACGGGGACCGAGGAATGAATAATGATGGCGAGAAGTATCACTGTATCAAGAGTTCATAGAATGGTGTGCAATTCCCATGATAATCTTAATATAAAGATGGTAACACTGCAAGGTAGAATAGAACAAAAGCTGGTTTAGCAACTTGATCTGCGGAGTATGACAACTTTGACCCAATCCTGGAAATGGATAAGGTACTGGAGTTTGTTTCTCCTAGTAATTCCGAAAGAGAATGGCTTGACGGACCACAAGAGTAATAGGAATCGATGAACGAATGCACACATACCCTTGACTAACAGTTGACAGACGAGGTCAGAAGACAACTAAAGAGGGACAACCCAAAGAACATATGATTTTCTGAGTTGTGGATGCATGGACTAGCATGTCGAACGAGTTCAACATATTTCTTCCGGATAACCCATGCCGAAAGGTTGATCTGGCAGAGTCACAATATAGAATGGAGAACTCATCGAGAGCACTCCTGTTGTGATCTTTTGATCCAACAACTTCTGCCAAAGTGGTTCATAGTATTTGGAAGAAGGAAATACCACGGACCTCGAGGACTAATGCAAAGGTTACTAATAGCCTAAAGGAACGAGCAAACACTATCGACATGAAGTGAGTAGGGTGAATCTCGGGTTAAAAAACCCAGGAATAGAATACCTACTAACTAAATTGCATCACAGGATGCTTTCGAGAATGATGGCCAGAATCAACACACCGGGGCACAAAACATGACTAGATTACTAGGTGATACTCTAGACACCTAGGGTCATAATAATAGATCCAACATAAATGCCGAGGCAATGAAGGACCTCAACACACCAATTGGTGTGGTTGATCTGGCACAAAGAAACTTCGGAACGGCAAGAAGGCATTTGCAAATGCATCAGACTGTGTAGAAACCTGGGATGACTCAGACAGCATAACGATTGTAAATGCTCAAAAGATTTGAGACATCCTGCAAAATGGTGGCATAACCACTCAATCATCACAATATCAAGAATCTGAGGCCAAGTATGAATACACAGAAGTAGTAGCAACTGAACTGAGGCTTGAATCCATCAATGCAATAAGTCTACGGATTAGTAACACATGATCCTAATGGAGAGAAGGGAAAGCCTAGTTCCTTAACCCCGTAGAAAGATAGGATGACTCGGATCAGAGGGGCATAAGATATGAGGAGTAAAAAGAGCCTTACATTCCCATCCACAATCAATTCCCTTATATAACTAAAGAATTTCTAGACTCAACTTCGACCAGTTTGGCTTGGTAATCCTACAGGCAACCTGGCTCTGATACCAAAGCTGTCAGGACCCTGATCCTAAGTCACAGCGATCTAGCATGTAACATATCATATCACTTTGCGGCCTCACGCACGGTATTCCCACGGGTGCCACCTTACCTGGCCCGGGACCGTTTGCGCCTTTTGGCTCACGTATATGATAGTGTCCCTAGCATCCATATGACAAAGAACCCGGGCCGACATGACTAGTCGTAAACCCAAAGTGGCACTAACTTACAGGGACAGGCATACATGACCCAACAACGAACGTGTCGGTCATCAGCGAGTGAATCTGGGCTGTAGCAGCTGGGCTAGCAGGACTCCAAAGAATCCGGGCTGTAGCAAGCTAAGAGGACTCTGGTAGACACCGCGTGACATTTCCCCGCAGGATAGACACAGGAATGAAGAAGGACACATGCCGGCCAGCCTAAGTGTTCCGGAGCAGTAGCAAGCTACCATGGCTCAGTGGAAGCACTAGGAGACATTACCCCATAAGAGAGACTACCAAGAATAAACAACTAGGTTGTCGGATCCAACACATACCAAGCATTTCAAATCATACACACAATATGCTCGATATGTGCAAATACAACATGACATCACAACATAACTCTATGACTCAAAATATTTATTCAATAGGCTCCGAGGATCGAGGTATAACAAACACGGGTCTCATGACCCAACAATCAGAGCATACAAGTCAAAGCACAAGCGGATGTCACGCCCAATTTGCGATACTATCCTAAAGAGACTCAAGGTCCCACCAAGGATAGAACCGCATATTGAAACGCTTTTGCAAGGTGGATATCATTACATCAACATTACATAATAGATGGGGATACAAACAAAAGGCATACAATGCCACACGAATACAACATCATCTTACATAAGAGCACCATCCGACTACGGATGAAACACAAACAGAAACTCAAAAGACATCCACCCTGCTAGCCCAGGCTGCCGACCTGGAACCTATCCCCTGATCGAAGAAGAAGCAGAAGAAGAACTCAAGACAAGAAAGCATCGCTCTCGCGTCATGATCATCGCATAACCTGTACCTGCAACTGTTGTTGTAGTAATCTGTGAGCCACGAGGACTCAGCAATCCCATTACCATGGGTATCAAGACTAGCAAAGCTTAATGGGAAAGGAAGGGGTAAAATGGTGAGGTTGTAGCAGCGACTAAGCATATATGGTGGCCAACATACAAAAATAAGAGCGAGACAAGAGCAAACGTAACGGTCGTGAAGCTAGCAATGATCAAGAAGTGATCCTGAACTCCTGCTTACGTCAAACATAACCCAAACCCGTGTTCACTTCCCGGACTCCGCTGAAAAGAGACCATCACGGCTACACACGCGGTTGATGCGTTTTAATTCGAATCTGGTGTCAAGTTATCTACAACCGGACATTAACAAATTCCCATCTGCCACATAACCGCGGGCACGACTCTTGAAAGTTTATACCCTGCAGGGGTGTCCCAACTTAGCCCATGATAAGCTCTTGCGATCAACGAAGGATATTCCTTCTCCTAGGAAGACCCGATCAGTCTCAGAATCCCAGTTTACAAGACATTTCGACAATGGTAAAACAAGACCAGCAAAGCCACCCGATGCGCTGACAATCCCGATAGGAGCTGCACATATCTCGTTCTCAGGGCAACACCGGATAAGTCAAGCTACGAGTAAAACCAGACCTCGAGTTTCCCCGAGGTGGCCTCGCAGGTTACTCGGTTCGGACCAGCACTTATGTATAATCGCCCCGGGGCTAAAATAAAGATGACCCTCGGGTTGGCCGACCCAAGGGAAAGGTATAGGTGGTCGTGAGGAAAATGGTAAAACCAAGGTTGGGCCTTGCTGGAGGAGTTTTATTCAGAGCGAACTGTCAAGGGGGTCCCATAAATCAGCCAACCGCGTAAGGAACACAAAATCCGGGAACATAATACCGATATGACGGAAACTAGGGCGGCAAGAGTGGAACAAAACACCAGGCATAAGACCGAGTCTTCCACCCTTTACCAAGTATATAGATGCATTGATTAAATAAGAGATATTGTGATATCCCAACATAATCCTGTCCACCATGGAGCAACCTTCAACTTCACCTGCAACTAACAACGCTATAAGAGGGGCTGAGCAAAGCGGTAACATAGCCAAGCAACGGTTTGCTAGGAAGGACGAAAAGGTTAGAGGCTGACATGGCAGTTTGGGAGGCTTGATAAAACAAGTGATAGGTAGCGCAGCATAGCGATAGAACAAAGCAACTAGCATAGCAATGATAGTAGTGAGATCCAGGGTAGCGGTCATCTTGCCTGAAATCCCGCTAGGAAGAAGAACGAGTCCGTGAAGAAGACAAGCGGACGTGGTCGAACGAATCCTCACAACTCCAGAACGAAACTGAAGCTAACGAGAGAAGCAACCCAGAAACAAGCAAACAACATGGTAAATGCACAAGCATAATCATGGCATGATGCACAATCAAGTATGATGCATGTCCGGTTTCATGAGGCATGGCATGGCAAAGTGCAACAAACAATACTACAAGTTAAGTGGAGCTCAATATGCAACGAGTTGCATATTGACAAAACACCACATCAATTATTTAATTCTCTCTCGTTTATGTACACAACAATATTCAATGTTGTTAAACATGGCAAGAGGTGAAACATAATTGAACTAACTATTTAAGCTAGTTTAAATGATGCCGAAACAACAAACAATAATTCTGGAAATTCCCCACAAGTAATATTCGAATTTGGTATAGTTATGCCCTAAATCATATTTTCTTGTTGTTAAACAGGAAATAAAGTGCACCGTGTTAAACTAGGCATTTTTCCACCCCATTTACATATAAAGTTTATTAAATTTGGAGCTACGGTTATTTAGTTATGAAATAAATCATTTTAACATGGCATTTGAGCCAATTTAAACAAACAACATTTTAAACATTTTAATCATGGATGAAAGTGGCATATTATGAAACTAGATGAAATTCTAAGCATTTTACATATATAAATTATTTACAAATGATGCACGGTTTGTGAGTTATTAAATGCATGATCTAGAGGGACTTTTTCGCAAATCTGTTAATTCACGGATAATTAGGAAATTCACGAACAGGAAAAAACGAGCAGGCGAAACTGATTTGAACTGGGCTGGGAGCTGCTCACATTGGGCCTGGCCCGGTGGGTGGAAGAGGCAGGCCGACGGGCAAGCGGCCGGCTGGATCTGGGAGGCTGCTCGCGATGCTGGGCCGGGCGCGGATCTCAAGGCGCGCTGGTCAACGGTCGCGACCAGCGCGGGTGGTCGCGTCAACACGCTAAATCCTCCTGCTCGAAGAAGAGGAGATGTGATGTAGTGAGGGGCTTGCAGCGGCGACGGCCGCGGCCGGACTTGGCAACGGGGACGCGCGAGGGCGGCGCGAGAACCACCGAATCCGAGCCCAGGGCGGCGTAGGGGCTCCGTTCCCAGCGACGGCAGGCTCGAGGATGGAAGGAAGGAGCGCGGATGCGGTAGAGGACCGAGGCAGAAGCTCTGCAACGTGACTTGGGGCAGAGGAAGGATGTCCGGCGGGGCACATGGAAGGCCCGACGAGGTGGAGACGGGGCGGATCCGGCTGGCCGGCGTCCGGGTTCGCATGGGGTTGAGGAGGAGGCATCGGGTGGCGACGAGGTGTTGCGCAAGGGGAGGAGCGCGTGGCCTCGGGCGCCTGGCTGTCGAAGCAGTGGAGCGGGACGACGCTGCAGCTGTTGTCGGCGGCGACGTGGACGCGCAAGGTCGCGGGGAAGAGTTAGTGCTCACGAACCACTCGGGATCGAGCAGAGGGAAGAAGAGGCACGGCCTCGGGCGCCTCGAGCATGCGGCGCAGCGACGAGGCAAGGCGGAGCGCTTGATGGGGAACAGAGGGGAGGCGGCACAGGAGATGCTCGGGACCTTCCTTGTCCAGATCGAGTGAGGAAGGAGGGCTCGGGCTGTAGCCATGGCGCGGGAAGCTCCTGTAGGGAAAAAGACAGGGAGAAAGATGATGTGAGTGAGAGGGAGACAGGGGAAAGGAGAAGTACGGGAAGGAGGGACGCTACGGTCCTGCTGGTTTCCGGAGAGGAGCGTCTCCTCGGGGGGCCTCGAGCACGAGGAGCGGGGCTGGCTGCTCTGGTTGGTCGGGGATGCAAAACGAGGAGGTGGTTGGTTCGGCCGGGTGGGGTGGATGGATTGGATCGGGGATCCCGAGGAAGGGGTGAGACCAGGTGGAGCTAGTGGCGGCGCAAGGAGGGGAATGGATGGGACAAGCCCCTAAGATCTAGGGTTAGGCGTCTATTTATACAATAAGGGGATTAGGATAGGGGTTAATTCGGTCCCTCCGATCGAAATCGAATGGCCGGGAATAAATAGGTTAGGGAAGTCAAGGAAGAAACCGAAGATAGTTTAGAGATGTTTGGGGATGATCCGGACCCAATGGTAACGACAGCTCGGGTCGGGTCCGGGAGAAGTTTTCGGACGCGCGTGCGAGGGGTTTGACAAAAGGCCATGGAGACAAGGGGTTTTGATGGGCTTAGAAGAAAGAGAAGAGAGCAGCCCGGTTGATCTGAGAGGGGTCAATAGGGACAAGGAAGAAATGGCAACTACGAGCGAATAAAAGTTTTATGAAAACGATGCCGATGCAATGTGAATGATGACATGAGACGAGATGCATAACATGAACAAACTGCAAAACAAAAGACAAAAACCCAACCACGGAGAAAATAATAAATCACATAGCCGGAAATGGCAAGAGTCGGAGTTATGAATATGGAAAGTTACATCCGGGGTGTTACAACACTCCACCACTACAAGAGGATCTCGTCCCGAGATCTAGGATGGCACCGGAGAGAAGTAGAAAAGGAAGAGGAGAGGTAAACTAAGTTACTTCTTCGACAAACGAGTGAAACCAATGAACCTCGAGAGGTTGAAAACTTGAAAGAATAACACAATAGAGTTGAACAAAATTGAGAGCATTCCAGTAGAAAAGAGAAACAAGGAACACCATGTTACCGTTGGAGGTTGCAAAGCTATGAATGACGAGCACAATAGACAAGAAGGGATTGAAACCACTCTGGTTGAAACGAGATAAGAATGAATAAGAATGATATAATTTTGACAGCACTCCGACTGAAAGAAGAAGGAAAACTAGATAAGATGAAAAGAACTTGAAGAGATGACACAACACTCCGGTTAAATGGATAAGCATGAAAAGAACACGATCCTCACAATTCGAGATGATGAGTGAAGAGAGCAACATCACCATGCCTCCGGAAGAAAGAATAGAAGATAGATCATTGGAATGACAGAATGGAGAAGAAAATGCCAACTTGTGCCACAAATGAGCTTGGAAAGCATCCTTGCAAAGAAGAATTGAACGGAGTTGTTGGAAAATCAATAACGAAAAGCAAAAGCTTGTAGTGGGCTTATGGAAAACATCTCGAGACTATGAGGTGACAACCGGCCACTAATGGAAACCATTGATTTGATTGAGAGCACCAAAGAGATGAAAAATTCTTCCACCAAGAGGATATAGAGCAAGTTTGGGTCATGCATAATCACCACAAATAGCAACAACCCTTAAGGAAAGGCTTTAGGTGAAATCTGACACAAGATAACTCCAACGAAGAAGTTGATTGGTTGAAAAGATCTCTTGAACGAAGAGAAAATGATGGATTATGAGAGGATGGCATCAAGCTAGTACCATGAATCTTGAAGAGAATGGAGCAAGATTTAAGAGAAACTCTTCTTCGGTCTTCACATGTTGAGAATGATGATGAGAACCACCATGACAATTGTTGAGGCACTCCTGAATGAAAATTGGAAAGGTTGAACCAACGATGAAAAGAATTTGAAAGATCTTGGAGAAAGACATATGACTGATGATAACGCATTCTTAAGTCAAACTTTGAAAAGAATTTTAGAAGCTCCGGGAAAATTAGAAGAGTCAGGTAAGATCCTGGGAAAAGACTTGTGGGTTAGGGCCCACTAAAAAGAAACATCGTTGAAGGATTGCTTGAAATAGAGATTGCACCGGTAGAATTAAATAGCTTGAATGAGAGAAAAAATCTCCAAATTGCTCGAACGGATTAAGAATGGAAAAATGATTCTTCTGAGATATCTTTAGCACTCCGGATAAGAATAGAGAGAGGTGAACAATTAAGAGGTGCACCGGCATGGGAAAACATTTGAAAGGAGTAAAGGGATATGATCAACACCGAAAGCTTGAATTGAATCCACCGGAGAGAATATGAGGATAAAGAATGATAAACTCAAAGCTCCGTTAGTATCTTCCTGAGAATCACCGGATAAGAACATTGACGGGAAAAGAATTGAGAAACTTCTCACAAATAAAAGGATACATGATTAAGAAATCTGAGTCCTTGAAGAAAAAGGGTGGGAGGGCGGGAAAACAAAGGCAACTTGGGGACGAATGAAACCGATACCATTGAGAAAACTAAGAACTGATCTCACAAATGTTGAAATGATCGGATCCGCTTGAAGAGAAGTACACCGGTTGGAAAGAATTGACATGACAATCTCGATGATCAAAAGGATTAGTACTCCAATAGAAATATGAGAACACCGCTTGAAAGGTATGGAATCAACACTTGACATTGAAGCAACTCAAACACCACAACTCAAAACAAAACAAAGTATTGGCTTGCAGAAATAAGCCGAAACAAATACATATGATAGAGATTTACCCAATCCCAAATCATGAATCTGTCGGAAAGATATCCTAGGAGCTACTTGAATTCCCACCTATAAACTCCCGAAACTTTCTGGTTATGCAATCTCGTGTTGGGGATACAGGGGAAGCAATATATCTCACCCAAACTAACAATCCCTACATCCAGCTGTATCCATCCGTCAACACATAACCAAGAAAACTCCGGAAATCATGTACCTCAACCTTCGAAAAGCATCTGTTATACGAGCTATGGCAATACTCCCGAACTCCCCAGTACTGGGTGGCGTCGAGGTTATCTCACCAACAACTGCATAAAAGAGATTTTCGATGTCGGCAAAACTCAGGTATTCCAGAACTGCAACGATAAAATTGTGACGACAACACCTCGAAGCTCAACTCCCCGGGACACTGCCACAACCCCTAAATGTCAGGAGGCACCAAGAACAATGTTCTCGTCACAAGAATATCGGAACCATCCCAAGATACCCGCGTGATCCTAAAAAAATTGTGAAAAATTGAGGAGAGGAAAGACAAAACATCACTACTAGGAAAAGGGCTATAGATAGGACTGATTCTAATGGCGCACCAGGTAAGTAGTGCGCCACTACTATATACTAATGGCGCACCGGTTGCTCGTGCGCCATTAGTGTGGAAGACACTAATGGCGCACCGTGCTCACGTGCACCACTACTATTGATTTTTTCCCATTTTCCATACAAACTAATGGCGCAGGATGGCAAAGTGCGCCATTACTAGTTAGAATTAGTAATGGCGCGACCAAGACAAAGGCGCCATTAGTATATAATTTTTTTACTTTTTGTAAACCTACTAATGGCGCACTATGCCAAAGTGCGCCATTAGTAGTTTAAATTACTAATGGCGCACTTTTCCACAGGCGCCATTAGTATACATATGTTTTTTTTTACTTTTTTGCAAAAAGTACTAATGGCGCACCACCTGCCGGTGCGCCATTAGTAACCAGGATTACTAATGGCGCATTTTGTGGTCGTGCGCCATTAGTAACCTGGGACCAACAAGATATTTTGGACAGCCCACCTACCAACTCACTTTCCCCACTTCATTCTCTCCACCTCCTCCTCCAAGCTTGTCTCGGCTGCCTCCACCTCCTCACCACATTTCCACCATAGATTCATCAAAATTAAGTTGTGAAATTACCTTTTTTTGATAGGTAAGTAAGGGGAAAGCTATCTTCATGATGTAGATCTACTTTTTTCTCCCTAGCTCGCTCCAACAACGTGCACATGCACTTTTTGTGGCCTAGCTAGATCTATGTATGTTTGTGGTGTTGCTTGTGTTTGTGGTGTTGCATATATGTTTGTGTTTGCAGGTACCGGTATTTGAAATGCGATAGTTGCCAATATTTTGCCGGAATGTTGATTCATTTCCGTTTCGGCAAGAATTTTGGCACTATGCATTCTTTTTGGTCCTATTTTTAGGGAAGGTCATGCCAAATTTTTTCTTGGTTCTAAAATATCGTTTTGCTCTACCCCGCAGGCGACCATGGTCCACACGATGACCGAAGGCATCGTGAATAGGTTTTTGAGCTCCGCGAAGGCCGAGATGCTTCAAAAGAACGAGACGGAGATAAGATGTCCGTGTCGAAGACGCAAGCTGAAGAGCCTTATTGCGGACCCGGATTCCGGGCAGGTGCGGGACCACCTGCTCTTGCGTGGTTTCATGGATGGCTATCGGTGGCAAGGTGATGAAGATGACTACGAAGTCGTCCATGTATGAAGGATGCAGGCCCGAGCATACCCGCCTGAAAGTAACGCTCATGGCTCTGGAGATGAAGGTAAAACACAAAATGACCGACGCATGCTTCGACGAGAACATGTCATTCTGGCACGAACGTCTTCCCAAGGGGAACAAGTGCCCGACCAGTTTCGAGGAGGCGAAGAAAATCGTGTGTCCTTTGGATTTACCGCAAGTGAAATACTATGTGTGCATGAACAATTGCATCATTTATCAGGACGAGCACGCGGAGTCTACCATATGTCCGGTGTGCGGCGTCACTCGATACAAGAACAGGAAGAAAGCTCCTCGAAAATCGGTGTGGTACTTTCCGATCTCCTCGCTCGCAGCGGTATTTCGCGGACCCTAAGGTAGCAAAGCTCATGCGTTGGCACGCGGATAGGGAGGAGAAGAAGCGGGAAGATGACGGAAATGATCCGGAGATAAATAAAAAAGACAAGATGTCGAGTCACCCTAAGGATGCGAGCTAGTGGCAAGCGTTGAACTTCGAATACCCGGAATTTGGGAAGGATCCAAGGAACATCGTGCTGGGAGCGAGCACCGATGGAGTCAATCCGTTTCGCAGCCAGAGAAGCACACATAGCACCTGGCCTGTGTTTGTGTGGATGTACAACCTTCCCCCCTGGTTGTGCATAAAGAGGAAGTATATTCACATGAGTATGCTAATTGAAGGGCCAAAACAACCAGGGAACGAAATCAATCTGTATCTGGGGCTGCTAAAGGAGGAGCTAGACACGCTGTGGAAAACGCCAGCCAATACGTGGGACGCCGCAGAGAAAGAATATTTTCCTATGAGATCCGCACCGCTCACGACGGTGCACGACTATCTCGGTTACGGATATCTCGCGGGGCAGGTAGTCCACGGATTTTCTGGATGCGTAAGGTGCATGGATGACACAACGACGCTAACTAGATAGAGATCCCGGTCTTCGAAAACCGTGTTCATGGGACATCGAAGGTGGCTTCACGACGATGACCCGTGGAGGAAACGCAAGGATCTGTTCGATGGTGAAACCGAACCCCGAAAACACCCGTGTACGAGGAGCGGCGAGGAAATAGACGAGCTGTTGAAAAATTGGAAAGACTGACCACTGCCGGGAAAGAAGCAGAAGGCGCCAGAGCCGGGAAAAAAGTGAAAGGCGCCAGAGCCGCTGCTAAAGGTATGGAAAACGAGGTCTGTTTTATGGGACTTGCCGTACTGGAAGATCCACCGTGTGCCTCACAGCCTTGATGTCATGCATATCACGAAGAACGTGTGTGAGAGTCTGCTTGGTACCCTGCTCAACATGCCAGAGAGGACCAAAGATGGGCCGAAAGCAAGGGCAGACTTGAAATCAATGGGCATCAGGCAGGAGCTTCACGCTAACGATGATGATGATGATGATGAGGCGAAGCAGGACACAGAAAGTCGTCGCAAAGGCAAAAAGGCTAAGAAGACCGGAAATGACTACCCTCCCGCGTGCTTCACTCTAAGTCAGGAGGAGATCGAGCAGTTTTTCACCTGCCTCCTAGGAGTAAAACTTCCTTACGGTTACGCGGGGAAGATAAGCAGATACCTAGACCCAGCGAAGCAGAAGTTCAGCGGGATGAAGTCTCACGGTATCACGCTTGATGACGCAGATACTTCCAGTTGCAATCCATGGGATCATGGACGCGCACGTCCGTGAAATGCTATTTGGCCTATGCAACTTTTTTGACGCCATCTCGGAAGTCGATTGGCGGAGGCAACTCGAAGGCTACAGGAAGAGATCGTGGTGATACTATGCGAGCTTGAGATGTACTTCCCACCGCATTCTTGACGTTATGGTGCATCTGCTGGTCCATATCGTGGAGGATATCATCCAACTCGGGCCGACGTTCCTGCACAGCATGATGTCGTTCGAAAGGATGAATGATGTCATCAAAGGATACATTCGAACATGTCACGCCCAGAGGGAAGTATAGCCAGGGCTTTCGATCAAGAGTGCATCTCCTACTGCACGAATTATCTAGGCATCGAGAACCCCGTTGGTCTGCCCGTCAACAGGCACCTCGGCAGGCTCGCTGGATGGGGTTACCGTGAGGGTCGCCGCGAAATGCATGTCGACTACAAGGGTCGACTCGCCGACTTTGAAAGAGCAAACCTAGTCGCGCTACAACACATAGACGTGGTCGATCCTTGGGTGGTAGAGCACAAAACCTTTATTGAGAAGACGTACAATGACCGAGGCCAACAGAGGACGGACGGAGATATACTCAAAGAGCACAACTCATGTTTCACGCGTTGGTTCAAGCAGAAGCTTCTATCGTACCCTTTACATGAAGATTCTTCCGCGGAAGAACAACTCATATTCGCCTTGTCACGGGGCGTCGAGCACAACCTGATGACCTATGAGGCGTACGATATCAACGGCTACACATTCTACACCGAGGACAATGACATGAAGAGCGATGGTTATCAGAACTCCGGGGTAACAATGGAATCCTACACCGGTAAGGACAAGGACAGATACTACGGAAGGATCGAGGAGATCTGGGAGCTGAGCTACGCTGGAGAGAAGGTGCCGATGTTCCGTGTCAGGTGGGCCAAGAGCGTCCTAAAAGAAGACCGATATTTCACCACCATGGTTATACCCGAAGGCAAATCCAAGACCACGGGCGCAAACATCACCGCGAAAAATGAGCCATGGGTACTGACTTCCCAAGTGGACCAATGCTTCTTCATTACCGACCCGCCAAAGCCCAGTCGTGTTGTCATGAGGAGAGGCAAAAGGAAGATCATCGGAATGGATGGAGTAGCCAATGAGCAAGACTTTGACAAGTACGGCGACCCGAAGATCGAACATGACGACGACAATGAAGTAGCAGCACACACCACAAGAAGAAGCAGGACCACCCTACCTAAAGGACGTCCGTTCCACAGAAGAACTCCATTTGCGAAAAAGAAGGGCAAGAAGATTGTGAACAGATAGCTAGCTAAGATCGATTGTATTTAAATCGTAGTCTTCATTTCTCAATTGTATTTCATGGGCACTTTTGATATCATGAATATTTTTAAATTTCATGGGCACTTTTGAATTCATGAGGACACTTGATCTCGATCCTCCATCTCGATCTCGATCCCCGCACCTCCCCGCTCCACCGCGCCCGATGATATTTTCAAGTAAGAAATTTGAACATATTTTTTAAAAAATTATTACTGTTTTTAGAAAAAAAATATTACTGTTATGATTTGAACAAGTTTGAACATATTTAAACACAAATAAATACAAAAAACAGCATTTAAAATGCATAAAAAAATATTGGGGAGCCTCGGAATCGAACCCAGGACCTCCTGGTGTGTGTGCTGTGTGCTGACCAGTCGGGCTAGTGGGTGGGTTCTGTTGTATATAGGGTTAGGTTGTAGATATGGTTAGTGGGCTAGATTAAAACAAAATTCTAATGGCGCACCGAGGGGAGGTGCGCCATTAGAATAGTCATACTTATGGCGCACGATCGGACGATGCGCCATTAGAACCTCCCCTAGCTATCCTCCTCCCTCCTCCGCCAGATCCCTTGACCCTCTCTCCTCGCCACAGATCCACCCGCGCTGCCTGACCCACCCCGCCCGCCGCGCCGCCGCCGCCTCCGTCTCCGTCGCCGCCCCAGTCAGCCCCCCTGCCCTGCCCCCCATCGTCGTCCGCTCCCAATCAACCCCTCCTCGCCTTCACCGCACCCACCCACCCCTCCCTCGCCTTCCCAGCCCTCGAGCTCCACCGTGCGAGGCGACAGGCAAGGCGGCGGGCAGAATCTGCTTCAACACCGGGCCAGCGAGCCGCGGAACCAGGGTGCGACGGCGCTCGACCCCTCCACCCCCCCTCCTCCACCTCTTCTTCCTCGGGTTGCCACTGTCTTCCTCAACTTCTGCCACCTCTGTTGCTACTAAGCTGCCGCAGGGCCTCCTTGCGCCTCCCCGGTGAGCTCCGCCTCCTCTCCCCTCTTCCTTCTTGCAGGTCCAGCAAATCAGCGATATTCCTATTGATTCCAACTGTAGTATTTCAATCCAACAGTAGCGCCGAACGGCAGTGGCATCATTCTGGGGTATAGTTAGGGCCATGATGGCACAAGCATTTAAACAACTGATACAATATTACAAAAACAATGCACAATGATTTTGCTAGTAGTTAAGCAAAGAGCAACTTTTCCCCAAGAAAACGAAGAGAATTAGTTTGTAAATACCACTGACAAATGGAACACGCCAATCAGTTATCACTGCAATTTCCAACATATATATGACATTTGCTGTTTGAGTTGTTAGTTTTTCCCATTTCTCGTTCAGTCAATTCAGACAAATGCTAAACCTTTATACAGAGAGATGGAAACAGATGCCTCCTATGTAGTATAATTTTTTTTACTAGGTTGCCAGAAGAGGGGGGCTTACAGGTAAAACTACCGGGAATTGTTATGCACAAATTGCTAGTGGTTGCTTGGCCACTCACTACAACTAATTTCACATAACCAAAATGATAAAAAGGGAGATGATGGCAACCGTTTTAAAAAACATTGTACTAGTGAGTGGTAACTAGTTTGAAGAAAATTGCAAATAAGATTCCAGCAAATTAGTGATCTCTCACAATCCTGCTCACATCCCCACTTGCAGCAGAGGCAGGCAATGCCTCTATATGCTCTATTTTACTGCCTAGCTAGAGCACAAACCTAGCCCCAGTTGTGTATTCCCAATTGCTAGTGGTCTAACTGATGTTTCCCTAGTTGGGTGAGACTGACTTGGCTCTTTCTTGGAGGAGACAGATCAAACAAGTGTTGTCAGTTTTTGTTTGAACTTCAAAGAGTGTTGTGACTTGGCTCTTAATCAAAAGACTGTTGTCAGTTTTTGTTTGAACGTTGTTTGACTGGAGGAAATTACTCTTAAATGCTAGTCCTATTCTGGTGAAGATTTTTCTTGTCCTGAGTTACACTGAAGATATTTTTCAGATAATATTATAAAACTGCACGGTGTGTGTTCAACTTGTATCTTCTAGCTTAAGTTTAACTTGTCCTGAGTTACACTCAAGTTATAATGTGTTTAACTAGTAAAATTCAGTTAACAACAACATCAGTAAAAGTCGATTAATTAACTCAAGAAGAGAAGAGAGAAAGTAGAGAGCAAGAGGAGTACTTGCATTAATCTGAAACGTTTTACTTTAAACTTGCAAAATTGCAGTACTCCTAAAACTACTACAAGCAAGAACTACTGTTGGAGGGCACTCTGTAGGGATATTCTCGGTCATCTGAAACTTGCACTCTGCAATTTACTCCAAAGGATACTATAGTTCTTTGCAAATTCTCTGCTCTACTCCATTGCATGCTTTGCAATACACTACTCCACTTCATGTTTAATCAGTTAATGAGAAAAAGGTACAGAACAAGCAAATGTAAGAAAAGAAGAGAGCTTGTACTTGCCAAGACATCATCAAGCAGTTCACCAGAGATTTTCAAGTTAGAAATACTCCCAGGGGTAGATGAAGAGATAATATCATGAAGGAACAATTTAGTTTTAATTAATGGAAAAGTTAAATTTACTTGTAGTGAAAGGAACAATTTCAGGTAATTACAAATATTCAATAGCAGCAGAGGCAAGCGATAGCGATAGAGAGAGATGCCAAGTTTTGATATGCATGCATGCATTCTTTGCTTGTTTATATTCATTCTTGTAAACTGAACATGCTCATCTATCTATCTATCTATCTATCTATCTACCTGCTTAAGTATGTATGTATGCATTGTATTTTTATTTCCTTTGGAAAGTAAAGTTTATTTCCTGGCTGGCTGGCATGATGGCTCATGGATCCCTCAACTGCAGCTAAAGGTTGGAGCTCAATCTGATCTCATCTGAAATGAATCTATAAATACAGAGTGTAGTTAGTTACAGAGTAGCGTAAATAGTTGCTTTGGATGCGATTACTTGCATGGGCCTCGGCTGATGAAGAAAAACTTTATATATATTCATACTGATGTTGACTCTATAAATCATACTTATTGGACATATTTTATGTGTTGATCCATCAATTGATCACATTTAGAAAGACCATCGTGTCTCCGACCATTTTGCAAAGGTCATGTCTCCGACCATCATGTCGTGATGAATTTGCAGGTGCCCCGAGAGGCCCTTGAGTTTGCCGGAATCTTATATTTACTAATTGAAGGCACCAGACGAGACACCACGTTAATTCTTAGAATTAAAGAATTTTGACCATTTGATTAATGTATAATCTAACCATAGCCATCGGATGAAACTAAGACATGTTGAAACATACGGGAGTCTTCCTGTCTTGGGTCTCTCTCCGTATCATAGAAGAAAAGGAAACCTTTCACAGTTAAATCACTATTTGTCGTTGGATCAAAGGATGAACGGTTGAGATAACTCCTTCCATGGTAATTATCCCCACCAAAAGTCCAGTCCGTGCGTCTTCTTACCCTAAAAAAAACCAAAACGTGGGTCATCTTCCGCAATAAAACAATCCGTCCCCGATCTCTCTTCTTTTTCTCTCCGTACGAGGCCGACGCCAGCGAGAGTTGCAGGGGCGGCGGTGGCTTGATCGGTTCCGGCGTAGGGACAGGAGGCGCAAGACGACGGGGATGGAGCAGATCGAGCGGCCAGGGGCCAGGACCCGCCGCCAGCGTGGCAGAGGAGGTCTGGCGGCGAGCTTGGAGGCCGGGCGTTGAAGAACTCAGGGCGACACTCGTGCTCGGCCATGGCGGGCTCTAGGTTGTGATGTTGGCCGCTCGAGCACCCACAGGAAGCCATCCTCCTCTGCCTCTTTTCTCTTCCACAATCTAACAAAAAGTATGGTTAAATCAATCCGCAAAGATAGATGAGTTGATGTTTGATCAGGAAGGATGTGCACATGTGTGTTTAGGTTATCCAAACCAGCCTTCTCACTGGAGAAACTATGTGCAAGCATTGTGCAGGATCATGTCGGCAAGGAATCAATCCAAACTTTAGTCCTCGCAGTGCCGCGGACACCTATCTGCATACAACTTGACGTGAGATAGGGCGGAGCACCTATATGCGGGAACATTCGGGATTGCAGCCATGCGCTGGAGGAAGGGAGCATGAGTTACGCTGCGTAACGGCCTTTCGCCAGGAGTCGCTACTCACTACTGGAGCGCAGCGATGCTGCTTCACTGTGGGGCATGCACTATCGTGTACTGGCGCGCCATGGCGACAAGCCAATAAGTTCCTTCTGTACGGGGGTACGAACAGGTGAGAAGATAGAAAACTAGATTGTCGCGGTGGACAGACTTTGAGATCCAGGTGATCTTCTCCAGCTTTTCTCGGATAATAGTGAGATGGAACCACTGCGAGATATCTGCTGGGGAAGAGTACATATTTCCTCCATGATTGCTGCTACAGTTGATGCCCTACTGCTGGAAAAACATGGCAACAGTTAACCATCATCTGTCTCTGTTGATGTGGTTGATAGTTTGACAATCACAACATGGTACTCCCTCCTTCTAGATGTATAGAGATTTATCTTCCTTGTTGTTTATGAATGAAATTGGGAATTACATAATAGATGCATGTTATGTATCTTTATACCCATGCAAGGGACTGCAATTATTTAAAAGATATAGTAACAATGTGCATCAGATCTTTCTCTTTGTTAGTTTCTTTGCATGATAATGCTTGACTTCTTTTAACAGCTGATGCGCGTGCAGTAGGCTGCACAAACAGTACTCCATGCCGGTATTAAGTACCAACGGAGGTCTACAATAGCTTAATCTATTAATCAGTGCACATACAGACATGGCAATATGTTGGATACAACCTCTAATCACTTTCATACTCAAGGTACATACAACTAGCTTCTTCAATTAGTTGACTCTGTTTCGTTTTCTCCTTCCTGGCCACATGACTCTTCATCGTATTTTACTAAAAATTAGTTCTTAATTAGAACACAACATATAATAATGAGATATGGTATTAGTTCAAGAAAAAATCATGTGATTGTAATATTTTTTATGTGAGACCAAAGGACAACGAAGCTGCAGTTTGTTTTTCCAGTACAAATGTCAGGCAGACATTAGTTCAAACGCTATGTGAGAATGGGCTTATTTTCTCATGCCTTGATTGGTATTTGGAGCTCTTAGAGTAATTACACGAGCTATGAAAAAATTGACTGTATGTTGCTCCTCTTGGACTGTTGTAACATGATGTTCACATTCATTTATAGCCAAGTTTTAGTAGTATTAAAATAATTTGGATTAGTAGCTCCATGGAAACGAGTTCCATCCATGTTAAAATAAGACTTTTGGTATTAAGTGAAGTTTCTATCATCCATCTCTTACATGTTGTGTGCAAGTTCGTATTTGTATGTTTAGGTTAGTATTTAAACTATCCATATGATCAGCTCACACATCAAGTTGATTAATTCGTGTGAATTTTAAATTTACATAATTAAGATCACACATGCCAAAATTCATCTTGATATTATAGAAAGGGGAAAATATAGAACCCCGAGAAAGCCATGAACAGATATGCTGATCAATTATATTTGTCTAAGATTTATGGTCCTTTTCATCGAATATAATTCTTCCGTGTATGCCCTCATAGGTTATTTCCGAGGCGACAAGAAACAATCTAGGCCTGCCGAATACTTGCCGCCTGAGAAGTTGCAGGTATGTAGCCCTTCAAGGATTACCCATCGCCGATGCTTTAGCCAGAACACGCCGCATGTACACAACCAGCTACCCAAGCAGGAAGGTGGGTTGATTTCGACTGGCTGCAAAGAAGCAAGCAATGGAGGCACACAATGTCGATCAAAATCTTGATGACACACATGCACGCGATGCCTGTCGTTGGCCTGAGTTTTTATTATTACGTAGAAGTGAGTTTTACAAAGGGAGTGGGATTACATGTGTATATATAACAGCTAGGGATGGAATGACGTCATGCCCACTTCGTGATTATCTAACAGTTCAGACATTATTCATAATTAAGTTCGAAATTGTCACATTGCTATCATTATTAGTAGTGCAGGCTGGATTGTTAGATGGTAATACGGTTCAACTTTGGCTACATAAGAATAAACTAATTGGTGCATCATATATGCCGTGCATTTGGGTGATGACTGCTACAGACTCCCTATGTTTTTTTGAGTATTAACTACATATTTCCTGTTACTTTTTAAGAGTAGTTCCTTGAATTTTCAGTGTTCATTCTTCTGAAGATTAAGATCCGAATTTTCATGGCTATAATCTTCTTTTTGTTACTTCATCGTTAACCTAAATATTTCTCTCAGAAGAATATAAGAACATTTAGATCACTACTTTAGTAATCTAAATACTCTTATATTTCCTTATAGTAGGAGTACAAATTTGATGTGCCAATTAAGTGATGTATATTAGCCATTTCAATGTATCTTTGTCCACCAATACATTATCACAAAACCAGAGAAAACACCCCAACAATTCGAACCCCTGTATCATGAAATTTCCCCATTTGTTTTATTTCTCTTCATAGTTTATTTATCATTAAGAAATAATGCCAATGAGTACCATCATAAGAGTAAATGTGCATGGCAGGTGATGATCCAAGAGTATGTCAATATTCCTCATTCATTGTGCACATTGCCCAATTTCTAATTTACTATATATGGTCTTTATTAATTGTCATATGTATGACACATATTTTTTTAATAGTGTTCACACGACTTTTCTCAAAATGATTGCACATTTCTATCATTATTCTATCTCATTACATCACTCACAATCTTTTATGATGGGCCTTAATGTGCTCGATATTCTATAAATTACTTTCGAGATGTGCTATAGAACATGTCAAGTGGATTGTTTTTACTTCCACACTAAGAATTTTAGAGTTGTTAATGTTTTGTGGATTCACCATATATTGCAAATGAATAAAACCGGTGATAAAAGTAGGTTGCATGAATGTTCTAAATTTCCCATTGTTGTTTTGGCTTTTTTATATTTAGTTCTTAATCTATTATTTTTAATATTTTGTACCCCTGTTTCTTAGTTTAAAAAACTAATTTCTCATGAAAATAATATTAGCCGCATTTAATAGCATTTCTATTTTATCTACACGACGACTTCAACTCACACTGTATTTAGAAAAATGTATGAATGTGTTAATATTCATTTGTACATCTCTTCAACTCCCCTATTACAAGTTACATTTCATGGTTAAAAATATCTTTGATTCTATAATATATAATGGTCAAGTAGAGAAATCTCTAGCCCGTGCAGGAGCACGGGTTGATGGCTAGTGTTGATTAACTTCCGTTCCGGCAAATTCGGGTACTCCATATGTCCTATTTTCAGCAATGGTCATGCTGAAATTTTCCGTGAATTTTAGCCTGACATTGCTAAAAATAGGACATATGGGGTACTTGCGACTAATGCATGGGCCGGGGTATCTTAGTACTTAGTTAAGTAGGATCAACTGCCCCGCCATTCTTGCTGCATTAAACCATAGGTGGCAATAGAGCCATGTGATTAGGCCCAACTTAGAATTCTCCTTAGCATCGATAAACCCTAGATGATAAACCCAACATAGGTGGCAATAGAGCCAAGTGATTAGTGCCAAGTAATTAGGCCCAACCTAGGGTGCCTCGGCATCGATAAACCCTAAATGATGAAAACTTAACTTGGCTGCCCCGGATGCCTCGGTGTCGATGAGAACCTAAATGATGTATGCTTAGGCTTTTAGGGTGCCTCGGCGTCGACAAACCCTAAATGATGAAAGCTTTGGCTTTTAGGGTGCCTCGGTGTCGACAAACCTTAAATGATGAGACCATGATATTGTTCCTTGACAATAACCAACTTTTTGACCAAACTTTTTTCCTATTTAGAGCGAAACATGGCCCACAACGATGAGGCCGGTGGTTCGGGCGGCAAGCAATTCTGGGAGCTGTCCCAGGAGATGGAGGAACAACCTCACCGTTATGAGGACGTCGCGGAAGACACCGATCCTGATTACACAACCCCTAGTGGCGTCAGGGATGACACCACTGATGGTGCCGCCGAGGATGCCACCACTAATGATGGCGGCGCACACACAGATGGCAGCCAATCGAAGAAGCAAAGGAAGGACCGGCGTCCGAATGCGCTCCGCACCGTCAAGGAGGAATTCACTCAAGTGGACTCCGACGGGAATCCAACGGAGCCCAAACATATAGTCAAGGGGTACTCGGTTCAGCTCGGGTGCATTATCCGGAGCACCGTCTCGATCAACACCGAGAACCTTAGGCATAAGGACCGAGGGAATTTGCGCAACCTCCTCTTCACGAAGCTGCACGAACGATACAAGTTCCCCGCCGATTTGAAAACACACGCCTCGTGGAATAGTGAACAGTGCCGCCTCACGAAGATGAGCACGGCCCTGTCTACTTGGAGAAGCGCGGTGAAGAAAATGATTGATAAAGGTGATAGTTATGAGAAGATCAAGGCGAAATATCCTTTGATGAGCGAAGATGAGTACAAGGAGTTCAAGATCAAGTGCTCGACCAGTGCAACCTCCGAATCAAGTCAGTGGGGGAAAGAAATGCCAGAGTTGAACTTAGGGGAACACAAACTCGGTCCCGGCGATTACAGAGTGGCGGAGCCTATATGGGACAAGGAGGACGCGGAGCATGCCGAGCAAGGCCTACCGCCCCGCTTCGAGAAATACAACGGTAACAAGTAGACCGGGAACTATGTTTGGGCCCGGTACAAGGAGGACCCGATAACAAAGGAGCTTAGCACGGATCCGAAGACCAGGGCGCTTGAGCTTGTTCTGGTAAGGAATACACCCCCGCGTAATTAGCTCCATATGGTTGCACTCTAATTAATCCCCAATATTTCTAAATGGTTAACGTTCCTTTCGCAGGAATCTGAAAGCAGTAGCGCGGGATCGTCTCAGAACTCCCCTTTCGACAGCCCTTTTAATAGGGCGTTGAACATAATGAAAAGCAAGGATAAGCTCACTAAGACGACGTCAGCTGGTCGTGTGGCCGGCAAAGGCTTGTCCACAAAATGGGGGTCATACTATACCGCTGGTGTGCGGAAGGAGAAAAAGGCCAGCTCGGAAAGCCAGACGCGCGAGGTTGAAGCACTCAAGGCACAAGTGGCACGGATTCCGGAGCTTGTCCAAGAGCAAGTGGAACAACAACTGGGAACGAAGCTCAACGCCATGGTGCCTACGTTGATTCATGGGCTGACGACGTGGATTGCTGGCGGCCAACAGGGGCGTCCCCCGGTTCCCAGCTTCACGGCCAAGAATCAAGACAAGCAAGGCAGCGGCGCGCCATTGGTGTCTCCGGCGGCGGCGCCATTGGTGTCTCCGGCGGCGGCGCCATTGGTGTCTCCGGGGCGGCGCCATTGGTGTCTCCGGCGGAGGCGGTATTCGTGTCTCCGGCGCCGGCACGGCATTGGAGCTTAATGCACTGGTGTACGCCGCCGCACCTCGCCAAAGAAGCTCTCCTCCGCTTGCCACGCCCGCTGTTGGCGGTGCCTCGACATTAGCCGAGCTCGACGGCATCACGGTAACTAAGCCTCTCGGCCGATGACTTCATCTCCTTGCCTTTGATGGGCATCCTCGACGCCTGCATACATGTTTCGCAGGGCACCGCCGACGTTCTTGCACTCTTCTGCACTTCGTGGGCGCCGAGTTGGTCAATGTCGGCAAGGGAAGAATCGTTCAACCGGGCAACCGCATGTTCCACGGTAATCCGATGCGACCCACAGTGTATAGGTTGAAGTGGTTCGGGTGCTGCCAGGCTGCGACGAGCTGTTACCTCCGGTTCGACCCGCTGGCGCCGACGAAGAAGATGGGATGACCCTCAGCGCCTGCGTAAACTGGCCGCTGCTTTGGCCGAAGAGCCAGATTCGTTTGGGGGCAGGGGACACCACCCCACAGACAAGACCGCCAGTCGTGCCGGCGCCAAGCCATGGCAAGAACGCCGCAACGCTACCGGACCTGCCGGACATCCCTATGTCGGACATCCCTATGGCACAGGATCCGGACAGCCCTATGGCACAGGATCCGGACGACGACGACAACGACGACGGTACATTTACCAAAGTCAATAAGTACTTTGCCGAACATGGGTACGCTGACGAGTTCTGCGGGCCTCTTTCTCAAGAACCCAACCAAGACGACCGCAATCTAGCTGGTACGACGGAGAAATCCAATTGCAATAGGCGCTCGTTTCGCTGCTCAGTTCTCGTGGAGACGCCCAGCCCCGCTTTCACCGAGCCTCAGATAGCTGAGGTGCGAAATATTATCAGCCCCAACACGCTCAAGAAAGCGGTCTGTGAGCAGAACTCTGTCCCATTACAAGAGATCAAGAAGAAGGGACGGAAACGAAAGACTAACAAGGGCGCCGGTGCGAGCCAGCCGGCACCGAGTTCGATCCGTGCTCAGGACGGGTCACCTTCACCTAAGGATATCTTGAGGAGGGTGCATGTGGCGGGTAGGGCGATGCTACCGCCAAATATGCTGAATGCTGCAACCGGTGCTATGCGGAGTCTCCACGACAGTGTTCTTTCTTTGGAGAAGCGGCGTCTGAGAGAGAATGATGTGGCATACCCGGTTTTCGTGGCCAAGGTGCCAGAGGGCAAGGGCTTTGCGGTTGGCGACATCGGGGGTACGATCGTCCTGCGGTTTGATGACATCTTTGCTATGTTTAACCTTCATCCGATGCACTACACCTTCGTTCAGCTGTTTTCGCTGAGTATGGAGATGCGGATCGTTATAGACAATACCCCGGACATCGTGATAGTCGACCCCTTCTACATGCGTGCCAAGAACTTGAATAGCGCTGGGACCGCCAAGTTGTGAGTTCACACCTCGAAGGCGTCATTCTGGCAAACCCAGATAAGGATAACTTCCTTGTGGCTTACTTTCCCGAGTAAGTCATCCCTTAACCGCCCCGTAACATATGATTTCTTAGATTTTGATCGTTCTTTTTTTTCTAACATTCCGTGTTCTGTGCAGTGACACACATTGCACACTCATCCTCTTAAGCCTGAAATATTCCATGGCCACACATTTCGACCCGAACCGTAACTCCAAGATAGACTACACAAATGTTAAGAAAGTTCTTGATGATGTTCTCCCCGGCTACGCCAAATCTGGAGGCACCTTCACCAGGGCAGTTCGTAAGTACGGCAAGCACATGTTCTCACACAATACGAAGTTCTGCTGTGTCAAGCAGCCGCCTGGCGGTCAGAAGGATGCCTACTACGCCCTCCATCACATGCGGGCGATCGTAAGGGACCATCATCAACTTCTGCTACCAGATAATCTCAAAGATTGGGCTGCGAGCTTGTCGGCAATCCAGGGACGCGGACTCGGACAAGAATTCTTTCGATCCAAATGGAGTTTGCGGACAGCATCCATCAAGATGTCCTTCATACCTCGGGGCAGTTCTTCCTCAGATATCAACCGTCCAATAGTGAGATAGATGAAACGCTACAAATGCAGGGTGACAACGACCGCGATTTCATGACCATCACGACAGACGGCGGCTTCATCCACGCTCCGGTCTGATGAGTCGAGTCGAAAGTAGTGATGTGTAGTTCTGAAACATTGATTAGCTCATGTTGTAATTAAACTTTAATGAATTCGTATGTCTCTTTGGTTTGGACAGTGGTTCAACTTAGATGTAATCGATGCTATTTATTAGTAGGACCATGAATCGTGCTATTAATGTCTTGCTTTTCTCTTTCGATCCTTTTGTTGCATACTTACATATTGCTTGTGTATTGTCTGTTGTTTGGCTTGTGCATAGAGATGCCTTCGTATGTCGTGTACAAGGGTAAGGTTCCCGGAGTCTATGACGACTGGGAGGAGTGTCGGAGACAGGTTCACCGTTTCAGCGGTAACAGTTACAAAGGGTACACCACTAGGGCGGAGGCCGAATCTAGATATGCCCGCTATCTAGCGGGAGAGAGGAGGGAGCGTTGGAGGAACCGGATGAGGACCAGTTTGATCGCGATGATGCTCATCGTGATGACCACAACTCTCTTTTATGTGAAGGTAGTTTAGATGATCGATATCGACTTGTAATGTGAAGACAAACTCGATACTCGCGGTCTTGAGACTTGTAATGTTTTATCTTTGTTCAGTCTTTTGAATTCGGAGACTAATATGATGAATTGTATTCGGAGACTAATCTTCTCTTGTATTCGATGAATCTGATGTTGCTGTGTGCTGCTGTCTATATTCTGTCCAATAATATATTTTGTAACCTGTGCAAACATCAGAAAAGCAAAAAAAAACCAAATATTCATACTAATGGCGATCATAGAGAGGCGCCATTAGTATGCCAAAGGATACTAATGGCGATCATAGAGAGGCGCCATTAGTATGCCAAAGGATACTAATGGCGATCAAGGCAGAGTGCGCCATTAGTGTGACAAAGCACATGGTTACATATGGCCCCCCGGGAGGCATACTAATGGCGCATGGAGTTACATACTAATGGCGCACCGGTAGTGCGCCATTAGTAGGCAAAACCGGTGCGCCATTAGTAGGCCTTTTCCTAGTAGTGCATCTACGTCATGAGTCCTGACCAGAGCGACAAAGGGGGCTGAGGAGTAAAAAGAATCCTACTCTCTGATATATATAATCCTAAGACTCAAAATAGTTTTATTCTAGACTCAACAACGACCAACAATCAAGGGGGCTCCTATGGTCGGTCGAGGCTCTGATACCAACTTGTTACGCCCAATATGTGATACTATCTTAAAGAGACTCAAGGTCCCACCAAGGATAGAACCGCATATTGAAAAGCTTTTGCAAGGTGGATATCATTACATCAACATTACATAATAGATGGGGATACAAACAAAAGGCATACAATGCCACACGAATATAACATCATCTTACATAAGAGAACCATCCGACTACGGATGAAACACAAACAGAAACTCAAACGACATCCACCCTGCTAGCCCAGGCTACCGACCTGGAACCTATCCCCTGATCGAAGAAGAAGCAGAAGAAGAACTCAAGACAAGAAAGCATCACTCTCGCATCATGATCATCGCATAACATGTACCTACAACTGTTGTTGTAGTAATCTGTGAGCCACGAGGACTCAGCAATCCCATTACCATGGGTATCAAGACTAGCAAAGCTAAATGGGAAAGGAAGGGGTAAAATGGTGAGGTTGTAGCAGCGAGTAAGCATATATGGTGGCTAACATACGCAAATAAGAGCGAGACAAGAGCAAACGTAACGGTCGTGAAGCTAGCAATGATCAAGAAGTGATCCTGAACTCCTGCTTACGTCAAACGTAACCCAAAACTGTGTTCACTTCCCGAACTCCGCTGAAAAGAGACCATCACGGCTACACACGCGGTTGATGCGTTTTAATTCGAATCTGGTGTCAAGTTATCTACAACTGGACATTAACAAATTCCCATCTGCCACATAACCGCGGGCACGGCTCTCGAAAGTTTATTCCCTGCAAGGGTGTCCTAGCTTAGCCAAGCTCTTGCGATCAACGAAGGATATTCCTTCTCCTAGGAAGACCCGATCAGTCTCAGAATCCCAGTTTACAAGACATTTCGACAATGGTAAAACAAGACCAGCAAAGCCACCCGATGCGCCGACAATCCCGATAGGAGCTGCACATATCTCGTTCTCAGGGCAACAGCGGATAAGTCAAGCTACGAGTAAAACCAGACCTCGAGTTTCCCCGAGGTGGCCTCGTAGGTTGCTCGGTTCGGACCAGCACTTAGAGAAGCACTGGCCCAGGGGGGCTAAAATAAAGATGACCCTCGGGTTGGCCGACTCAAGGGAAAGGTATAGGTGGTGGTGAGGCAAATGGTAAAACCAAGGTTGGGCCTTGCTGGAGGAGTTTTATTCAGAGCGAACTGTCAAGGGGGTCCCATAAATCAGCCAACCGCATAAGGAACGCAAAATCCGTGAACATAATACCGATATGACGGAAACTAGGGCGGCAAGAGTGGAACAAAACACCAGGCATAAGGCCGAGTCTTCCACCCTTTACCAAGTATATAGATGCATTGATTAAATAAGAGATATTGTGATATCCCAACATAATCCTGTCCACCATGGAGCAATCTTCAACTTCACCTGCAACTAACAACACTATAAGAGGGGCTGAGCAAAGCGGTAACATAGCCAAGCAACGGTTTGCTAGGAAGGACGAAAAGGTTAGAGGCTGACATGGCAGTTTGGGAGGCTTGATAAAACAAGTGATAGGTAGCGCAGCATAGCGATAGAACAAGGCAACTAGCATAGCAATGATAGTAGTGAGATCCAGGGTAGCGGTCATCTTGCCTGAAATCCCGCTAGGAAGAAGAACGAGTCCGTGAAGAAGACAAGCGGACGTGGTCGAACAAATCCTCACAACTCCAGAACGAAACCGAACCTAATGATAGAAGCAACCCGGAAAGAACAAAACAACATGGTCAACGCACAAGCATAATCATGGCATGATGCACAATCAAGTATGATGCATGTCCGGTTTAATGAGGCATGTCATGGCAAAGTGCAACAAACAATACTACAAGTTAAGTGGAGCTCAATATGCAACGAGTTTCATATTGACAAAACAGCACATCAATTATTTAGTTCTCTCTTGTATATGTACCCAACAATATTCAATGTTGTTAGACATGGCAAGAGGTGAAACATAATTGAACTAACTATTTAGGCTAGTTTAAATGAGGCCGGAACAACAAACAACAATTCCGGAAATTCCCCACAAGTAATATTCGAATTTGGTACTGTTCTGCCCTAAATCATATTTTATTGTTGTTAAACAGGAAATAAAGTGCACCATGTTAAACTAGGCATTTTCCACCCCATTTACATATAAAGTTTATTAAATTTGGAGCTACGGTTATTTAGTTATGAAATAAATCATTTTAACATGGCATTTGAGCCAATTTAAACAAACAGCATTTTAAACATTTTAATCATGGATGAAAGTGGCATATTATGAAACTAGATGAAATTCTAAGCATTTTACATATATAAATTATTTACAAATGATGCACGGTTTGTGAGTTATTAAATGCATGATCTAGAGGGACTTTTCTGGAAATCTGTTAATTCACTAGATAATTAGGAAATTCACAGAACGGGAAAAAAATGTAGCAGGCCGAAACTGATTTGAACTGGGCTGGGGAGCTGCTCACATTGGGCCTGGCCCGGTGGATCTGGGAGGCTGCTGGCGATGCTGGGCCTGGGCGCGTATCTGAAGGCGCGTTGGTCAAGGGGTCAGCGACCAGGCGCGGGGTGGTCGCGGTCAACACGTTCGTCCTCCTGCTCGAAGCAGAGGAGATGCGGCGCAGCGAGGTGAAGGAAATATGCCCTAGAGGCAATAATAATGTTATTATTTATTTCCTTATATCATGATAAATGTTTATTATTCATGCTAGAATTGTATTAACCGGAAACATAATACATGTGTGAATACATAAACCTCTGAGTGTCACTAGTATGCCTCTATTTGACTAGCTCGTTAATCAAAGATGGTTATGTTTCCTAACCATGAACAAGGAGTTGTTATTTGATTAACGGGATCACATCATTGGTTGAATGATCTGATTGACATGACCCATTCCATTAGCATAGCACCTGATCGTATAGTTTGTTGCTAGTGCTTTTCTTCATGACTTATACATGTTCCTATGACTATGAGATTATGCAACTCCGCTTGCCCGAGGAACACTTTGGTGCTACCAAACGTCACAACGAATCGGGTGATTATAAAGGTACATTACAGGTGTCTCCGAAGGTACATGTTGGGTTGGCATATTTGAGATTAGGATTTGTCACTCCGATTGTCGGAGAGGTATCTCTGGGCCCTCTCGGTAATGCACATCACATAAGCCTTGCAAGCATTGCAACTAAATGTGTTAGTTGTGAGATGATGTATTACGGAACGAGAAAAGAGACTTGCCGAAGAACGAGATTGAACTAGGTATTGGATACCGACGATCGAATCTCGGGCAAGTAACATACCGATGACAAAGGGAACAACGATGTTGTTATGCGGTCTCGACCGATAAAGATCTTCGTAGAATATGTAGGAGCCAATATGGGCATCCAGGTCCCGCTATTGGTTATTGACCGAGAGGTGTCTCGGTCATGTCTACATAGTTCTCGAACCCGTAGGGTCCGCACGCTTAACGCTTCGATGACAGTTATTATGAGTTTATATGATATTGATGTACCAAGGTTGTTGAGTCCCGGATGAGATCACGGACATGACGAGGAGTCTCAAATGGTCGAGACATAAAGATTGATATATTGGAAGCCTATGTTTGATTCGGAATCACTCCGGGTGAAATTGGGAATTTTACCGAGTACCGAGGGTTACGGAACCCCGGGGTCAATGGGCCATGATGGGCCTTAGTGGGAAAGAGAAAGGGGCCTTGGTGCTGGTCGCACCTTCCCCTTCCCTAGTCCTATTAGGACTAGGAGAAGGGGCGCCCTCTCTCTCTCTTCCCACTTGGGGAAACCTAGTTGGACTAGGATTGGGGGAATCCTACCCTAGTAGGAGTAGGAAACCCCTGTGCGCCTCCTCTCTCTGGCCGGCCAGCCCTCCCTTCCCTCCTTTATATATACAGGGCAGGGGCACCCCATGACACACAAGTTGATCATTGAGATCGTTCCTTAGCTGTGTGCGGTGCCCCTTCCACCAAACTACACCTCGAATATACCGCTGCGGAGCTTAGGCGAAGCCCTGCGCCGGTGGAACATCATCATCATCACCACGCCGCCGTCGTCTTGTGAAACTCTCCTCAACACTCGGCTGGATCGGAGTTCGAGGGACGCCATCGAGCTGAACGTGTGCAGAACTCGGAGGTGCCGACGCTCGGTACTTGGATCGGTTGGATCGGGAAGAAGTACGACTACTTTCTCTACGTTGCGTCAACGCTTCGCTGTTGGTCTACGAGGGTGCGTAGACAACACTCTCATCTCGTTGCTATGCATCACCATGGTCTTGTGTGATCGTAGGAAAATTTTTGAAATTACTACGTTCCCCAACAGTGGCATCCGAGCCTGGTTTTATGCGTTGATGTCATGTGCACGAGTAGAACACAAGTGAGTTGTGGACGATACAAGTCATACTGCCTACCAGCATGTCATACTTTGGTTCAGCGGTATTGTGAGATGAAGCGGCCCGGACCGACATTACGCGTACGCTTACGCGAGACTGGTTTCACCGCCCGAGCACTCGTTGCTTAAAGGTGACCGGCGGTGTCTGTCTCTCTCACTTTAGTTGAACTGAGTGTGGCTCGCCCGGTCCTTGAGAAGGTTAAACGGAGTCTATTTGACGAAGTATCGCTGTGGTTTTGATGCGAGGTAAGAACGGTTCTTGCTCAGCCCGTAGCAGCCACGTAAAACTTGCAACAACAAAGTAGAGGACGCCTAACTTGTTTTTGCAGGGCATGTTGTGATGTGATATGGTCAAGACGTGATGCTATATTTTATTGTATGAGATGATCATGTTTTGTAACCGAGTTATCGGCAATCGGCAGGAGCCATATGGTTGTCGCTTATTGTATGAAATGCAACGCCATGTAATTGCTTTACTTTATCACTAAGGAGTAGCGATAGTCGAGAAGCAATAGTTGGCGAGACGACAACGATGCTACGATGGAGATCAAGGTGTCGCGCCGGTGACGATGGTGATCATAACGGTGCTTGGCGATGGAGATCACAAGCACAAGATGATGATGACCATATCATATCACTTATATTGATTGCATGTGATGTTTATCCTTTATGCATCTTATCTTGCTTTGATTGACGGTAGCATTATAAGATGATCTCTCACCAAAATTATCAAGAAGTGTTCTCCCGAGTATGCACCGCTATGCGAAAGTTCTTCGTCTTTGAGACACCACGTGATGATCGGGTGTGATAGGCTCTACGCTCAAATACAACGGGTGCAAAACAGTTGCACACGCAGAATACTCAGGTTATACTTGACGAGCTATGCATATAAGATATGACCTCGAACACGGAGACCGAAGGTCGAACGTGAATCATATAGTAGATATGATCAACATAGTGATGTTCACCATTGAAACTACTCCATCTCACGTGATGATCGGACATGGTTTAGTTGATTTGGATCACGAATCACTTAGATGACTAGAGAGATGTCTATCTAAGTGGGAGTTCTTAAGTAATATGATTAATTGAACTTTAATTTATCATGAACTTAGTCTGGTAGTATTTTGCAAATTATGTTGTAGATCAATAGCTCGCGTTGTTGCTTCCCTATGTTTTCATATGTGTTCCTAGAGAAAATTGTATTGAAAGATGTTAGTAGCAATGATGCGGATTGGATCCGTGATCTGAGGTTTATCCTCATTGCTGCGCAGAAGAATTATGTCCTTAATGCACCGCTAGGTGACAGACCTATTGCAGGAGCAGATGCGACGTTATGAACGTTTATTAGCTCAATATGAGCAGATCTGACGTTATGAACGTTTGGCCAGCTCAATATGATGACTACTTGATAGTTTAGTGCACCATGCTTAACGGCTTAGAATCGGGACTTCAAAGACGTTTTGAACGTCATGGACCATATGAGATGTTCCAGGAATTGAAGTTAATATTTCAAGCAAATACCGAGTTGAGAGATATGAAGTCTCCAACAAGTTCTATAGCTAAAAGATGGAGGAGAATCGCTCAACTAGTGAGCATGTGCTCAGATTGTCTGAGTACTTCAATCGCTTGAATCAAGTGGGAGTTAATCTTCCAGATAAGATAGTGATTGACAGAATTCTCTAGTCACCATCACTAAGTTAGTAGAACTTCGTGATGAACTATAGTATGCAAGGGATGACGAAAAAGATTCTCGAGCTCTTCGCGATGCTAAAATCGCGAAGGTAGAAATCAAGAAAAACATCAAGTGTTGATGGTTGACAAGACCACTAGTCTCAAGGAAAATGGCAAAGGGAAGAAGGGAACTTCAAAAGGAACGGCAAGCAAGTTGCTGCTCGAGTGAAGAAGCCCAAGTCTAGACCTAAGCCCGAGACTGAGTACTTTTGCTGCAATGGAACTGGTCTTTGGAAGCGAACTACCCCTGAATATTTGGTGGATAAGAAGGATGGCAAAGTGAACAAGGTTATATTTGATATACAGGTTATTGATGTGTGCCTTACTAGTGTTTATAGTGGCCCCTGAGTATTTGATACTGCTCGGTTGCTAAGATTAGTAACTCAAACAGGAGTTACGAATAAACAGAGACTAGTTGAAGGGAAGTGACGATGAGTGTTGGAAGTAGTTCCAAGATTGATATGATCATCATCGCACACTCCCTATACTTTCGGGATTAGTGTGGAACCTAAATAAGTGTTATTTGGTGTTGAGCATAAATATGATTTGATCATGTTTATTGCAATACGGTTATTCATTTAAGTAAGAGAATAAATTGTTGTTCTGCTTACATGAATAAAACCTTATATGGTTACACACCCAATGAAAATGGTTCATTGGATCTCGATCATAGTGATACACATATTCATAACATTGAAACCAAAAGATGCAAAGTTAATAATGATAGTGCAACTTATTTGTGGCACTTGCCGCTTAGGTCATATTGGTGTAAAGCGCATGAAGAAAACTCCATGCTGATGGACTTTTGGAATCACTTGATTATGAATCATTTGATGCTTGCGAACCGTGCCTTTTGGGCAAGATGACTAAAACTCCGTTCTCGGAACAATGGAACAAGCTACTGACTTATTGGGAATAATACATACCGATGTATGCGATCCAATGAGTGTTGATGCTCGTGGCAAGTATCGTTATTTTCTGACCTTCACAAGATGATTTGAGCAGATATGGGTATATCTACTTGATGAAACATAAGTCTGAAATAGTTGAAAGGTTCAAAGAATTTCAGAGTGAAGTGGAAAATCATCGTAACAAGAAAATAAAGTTTCTGCGATCTGATCGTGGAGATGAATATTTGAGTTACGAGTTTGGTCTTCAATTAAAACAATGTGGAATAGTTTCATAGCTCACGCCACCGGAACACCACAACGTTATGGTGTGTCCGAACGTCAGAACCGTACTTTATTATGATATGGTGCGATCTATGATGTATCTTACCGATTTACCACTATCGCTTTGGGGTTATGCATTAGAGACAGCTGCATTCACGTTTAATAGGGCAAACATCTAAATCCGTTGAGATGACACCGTATGAACTATGGTTTAGCGATAAACCTAAGCTGTCGTTTCTTAAAGTTTGGAGTTGTGATGCTTATGTGAAAAGGTTTTCACCGATAAGCTCGAACCCAAATCGGAGAAGTGCGTCTTCATAGAATACCCAAAAGAAAATGTTGGGTACACCTTCTATCACAGATCCGAAGGCAAGTTTTTGCTAAGATGGATCTTTTCTAGAGAAGAAGTTTCTCTCGAAAGAAGTGAGTGGGAGGAAAGTAGAACTTGATGAGGTAATTGTACCTTCTCCCTTATTGGAAAGTTGTTCATCACGAAATCAGTTCCGAGTGATTCCTACACCAATTAGTGAGGAAGTTAATGATGATGATCATGAAACTTCAGATCAAGTTGTTACCAAACCTCGTAGGTCTTCCAGAGTAAGATCCGCACTGAGTGGTACGGTAATCCTATTCTAAAAGTCATGTTACTAGACCATGATGAACCTACGAACTATGAGGAAGCGATGATGAGCCCAGATTCGCGAAATGGTTTGAGACCATGAAATCTGAGATGGGATCCATGTATGAGAACAAAGTATGGACTTTGGTTGACTTGCCCGATGATCGGCAAGCCATTGAGAATAAATGGATCTTCAAGAGGAAGACGGACACCGATAGTAGTGTTACTATCTACAAAGCTCGACTTGTCGCAAAAGGGTTTTGACAAGTTCAAGGTGTTGACTACAATGAGATTTTCTCAATTGTAGCGATGCTTAAGTCTGTCGAATCATGTTAGCAATTGCCACATTTTATGAAATCTGGCAAATGGATGTCAAAACTACATTCTTTAATGGATTTATTAAAGAAGAGTTGTATATGATGCAACCAGAAGGTTTTGTCAATCCTAAAGGAGCTAACAAAATGTGCAAGCTCCAGCGATCCATCTATGGACTGGTGCAAGCATCTCGAGTTGGAATAAACGCTTTGATAGTGTGATCAAAGCATATGGTTTTATACAGACTTTTGGAGAAGCCTGTATTTACAAAAAAGTGAGTGGGAGCACTACAAGATTTCGATAAGTATATGTGAATGACATATTGTTGATCGAAATAATGTAGAATTATTCTGCAAAGCATAAAGGAGTGTTTGAAAGGAGTTTTTAAAGAAAGACCTCGGTGAAGCTGCTTACATATTGAGCATCAAGATCTATAGAGATAGATCAAGACGCTTGATAAAGTTTTTCAATGAATACATACCTTGACAAGATTTTGAAGTAGTTCAAAATGGAACAGTCAAAGAAAGAGTTCTTGCCTGTGTTACAAGGTGTGAGATTGAGTAAGACTCAAAACACGACCACGGCAGAAGATAGAAAGAGAATGAAAGTCATTCCCTATGCATCAGCCATAGGTTCTATAAAGTATGTCATGTTGTGTACCAGATCTATTGCATACCCTACCACTAAGATTGGCAAGGAGTGCAATAGAGATCTAGGAGTAGATCAATGGACAGCGGTCAAAATTATCCTTAGTAGAATAAGGATATGTTTCTCGATTATGGAAGTGAAAAAGGTTCGTCGTAAAAGGTTACGCCGATGCAAGTTTTAACACTAATCTAGATGACTCGAGTCTCAATCTAGATACATATTGAAAGTGGGAGCAATTAGCTAGAGTAGCTCCGTGCGAGCATTGTAGACATAGAAATTTGCAAAATACTTACGGCTCTGAATGTGACAGTAACCGCTGACTAAAATTATCTCACAAGCAAAACATGATCACACCTTAGTACTCTTTGGGTGTTAATCACATAGCGATGTGAACTAGATTCTGACTCTAGTAAACCCTTTGGGTGTTGGTCACATGTCGATGTGAACTATGGGTGTTAACCACATATAGATGTGAACTATTGATGTTAAATCACATGGCGATGTGAACTAGATTATTGACTCTAGTGCAAGTGGGAGACTCAAGGAAATATGCCCTAGAGGCAATAATAATGTTATTATTTATTTCCTTATATCATGATAAATGTTTATTATTCATGCTAGAATTGTATTAACCGGAAACATAATACATGTGTGAATACATAAACCTACAGAGTGTCACTAGTATGCCTCTACTTGACTAGCTCGTTAATCAAAGATGGTTATGTTTCCTAACCATGAACAAGGAGTTGTTATTTGATTAACGGGATCACATCATTGGTTGAATGATCTGATTGACATGACCCATTCCATTAGCATAGCACCTGATCGTATAGTTTGTTGCTAGTGCTTTTCTTCATGACTTATACATGTTCCTATGACTATGAGATTATGCAACTCCGTTTGCCCGAGGAACACTTTTGGTGCTACCAAACGTCACAACGTAATCGGGTGATTATAAAGGTACATTACAGGTGTCTCCGAAGGTACATGTTGGGTTGGCATATTTGAGATTAGGATTTGTCACTCCGATTCTCGGAGAGGTATCTCTGGCCCTCTCGGTAATGCACATCACATAAGCCTTGCAAGCATTGCAACTAAATGTGTTAGTTGTGAGATGATGTATTACGGAACGAGAAAAGAGACTTGCCAAGAACGAGATTGAACTAGGTATTGGATACCGACGATCGAATCTCGGGCAAGTAACATACCGATGACAAAGGGAACAACGATGTTGTTATGCGGTCTCGACCGATAAAGATCTTCGTAGAATATGTAGGAGCCAATATGGGCATCCAGGTCCCGCTATTGGTTATTGACCAGAGAGGTGTCTCGGTCATGTCTACATAGTTCTCGAACCCGTAGGGTCCGCACGCTTAACGCTTCGATGGCGGTTATTATGAGTTTATATGATATTGATGTACGAAGGTTGTTGAGTCCCGGATGAGATCACGGACATGACGAGGAGTCTCGAAATGGTCGAGACATAAAGATTGATATATTGGAAGCCTATGTTTGGACTCGGAATCACTCCGGTGAAATTGGGAATTTTCGAGTACCGAGGGGTTACGGAACCCCGGGGGTCAATGGGCCATGATGGGCCTTAGTGGGAAAGAGAAAGGGGCCTTGGTGCTGGTCGCACCTTCCCCTTCCCTAGTCCTATTAGGACTAGGAGAAGGGCGCCCCCCTCTCTCTCTCTTCCCACTGGGGAAACCTAGTTGGACTAGGATTGGGGGAATCCTACCCTAGTAGGAGTAGGAAACCTGGTGCGCCTCCTCTCTCTGGCGGCCAGCCCTCCCCTTCCCTCCTTTATATACAGGGCAGGGGCACCCATGACACACAAGTTGATCATTGAGATCGTTCCTTAGCCGTGTGCGGTGCCCCTTCCACCAAACTACACCTCGAATATACCGCTGCGGAGCTTAGGCGAAGCCTGCGCCGGTGGAACATCATCATCGCCACCACGCCGTCAGGTCTTGTGAAACTCTCCTCAACACTCGGCTGGATCGGAGTTCGAGGGACGCCATCGAGCTGAACGTGTGCAGAACTCGGAGGTGCCGACGCTCGTACTTGGATCGGTTGGATCGGGAAGAAGTACGACTACTTTCTCTACGCTGCGTCAACGCTCGCTGCTGGTCTACGAGGGCACGTAGACAACACTCTCATCTCGTTGCTATGCATCACCATGGTCTTGCGTGATCGTAGGAAATTTTTTGAAATTACTACGTTCCCCAACACGAGGGGCTTGCAGCGGCGACGGCCGCGGCCGGACTTGGCAACGGGGACGCGCGAGGGCGGCACGAGAACCACCGAATCCGAGACCAGGGCGGCATAGGGGCTCCGTTCCCGGCGACGGCAGGCTCGAGGATGGAAGGAAGGAGCGCGGATGTGGTAGAGGACCGAGGCAGAAGCTCTGCGACGTGACTTGGGGCAGAGGAAGGAGGTCCGGCGGGGCGCAGGGAAGGCCCGACGAGGTGGAGACGGGGCGGATCCGGCTGGCCGGCGTCCGGGTTCGCAAGACGTTGAGGAGGAGGCATCGGGCGGCGACGAGGTGTTGCGCAAGGGGAGGAGCGCGTGGCCTCGGGCGCCTGGCTATCGAAGCAAAGGAGCGGGACGATGCTGCAGCTGTTGTGGGCGGCGACGTGGACACGCAAGGTCGCGGGGAAGCGTTAGTGCTCACGACCTCGGGCGCCTCGAGCATGCGGTGCAGCGACGAGGCAAGGCGGAGCGCTTGATGGGGAACAGAGGGGAGGCGGCGGAGGAGATGCTCGGGACCCTCCTTGTCCAGATCGAGCGAGGAAGGAGGGCTTGGGCTGTAGCCATGGCGCGGGGAGCTCCTGTAGGGAAAAAGACAGGGAGAAAGATGATGTGAGCGAGAGGGAGACAGGGGAAAGGAGAAGGACGGGAAGGAGGGATGCTACGGTCCTGCTGGTTGCCGGAGAGGAGCGTCTCCGGGGGGGGCCTCGAGCACGAGGAGTGGGGTTGGCTGCTGTGGTTGGTCGGGGATGCAAAACGAGGAGGTGGCTGGTTCGGCCGGGTGGGGTGGATGGATTGTATCGGGGATCCCGAGGAAGGGGAGAGACCAGGTGGAGCTAGTGGCGGCGCAAGGAGGGGAATGGATGGGACAAGCCCCTAAGATCACTAGTAGAAAAAGGGCCTATAGTCCCGGTTGGTGAGGGCCTTTAGTCCCGGTTCATGAACCGGGACTAAAGGGTCGGTACTAATGCCCTGATTTTAGTCCCGGTTCAATCCAGAACCGGGACAGATGGGCCTCCACGTGGCCTATCCGCTGAGCCCAGGCAGGAGGGCCTTTGGTCCCGGTTGGTGGCATCAACCGGGACCAATAGGCATCCACGCGTCAGCATTTATATGGCTGTGGTTTTTGTTTTTTTTTTAAAGGGGGGGGGGGTTTGGGGGTTTTGGGGGGGTTAATTTAGGTGTTCCATATATTGTGCTATAGCTAGCTAATTAATAGAGAAATGTGTCCTCTCTTTGTCCGTGCTTGGTCGACGCTTACGCACTATACATACGATAGAGAGGACTAGCTAGACACGCTAGCTAGCTAGTAATTAAGCAAACAGAAGATCGTCATGAACATATATGCATACAGAGAGAAGTGATATCGACCACCTCTCCTTCTCCGAGAGATTGGTCGAACAACAAGTTCTCGTATATCTATCCGACACCACCGGCTACATATATACAATAATTATCTTTTACAAATATATAATCTCCTAACATACGGACGCGTGGTCCACATAGTATTCTCCGTCTTCAGCGATCACGTGGTCAAGAAAGAATGCCGCCAATTCCTCTTGAATTGCTCGCATGCGATCTGGTGCTAGGAGTTCATCCCGCATCCGAAACATCTAATTTTAAGAAGGGGGTCAATACATACATATATATATGAATGAATGAAACTCAACACAAATGATGGTAATAAAATAAAATTGTGAATATTTTTATTTACGCACTTCATATTGTTTGTCGGAGTAGCCCCGCTCACAGGTCGTGTGGCGGATGGACTCGCAAATGTAGTATCCACAGAAATCATTCCCTTGTTCCTGCCACAACCACTTTACAAGAAATAGAGGTCAATCAAACTGATAATTAGCAAGCATGCTAAATGGTATTGATGAAACTAGCGCTTGAATCACTAGGAGATGCGTGGAATATGCTACTATATAGTACTTACTTTCGGGTGTCTAAATTGCAGCTTCTTCGGTAGTCCCGGAGCTTTTTTGGTGAATTTTCTCCAGGCCCTGCCATACAAAGAAAACAATTACTTGATATCAGAAATGAACAAAGTTGCTGATTTGGTGGATAATGATCGATTTAACTTACTTCTCGAGCATTTCAGTCATGTCCGCATACTCCTTGGGATCTTTTCTCTTGGAGTCTAAGACAGTTACTACTCCCTTCTCAAGCTTAATCTCTAGGAGAATATAGTGGTAGCTGCGCACACATGCATAACTCATCAATATTACATTACTATAACCTGGACTAATAAGGAAACCGAATATGCCACAAGACAGTAACACTCACTTGAAGTTGTAAGGAAAGAGTATTATATCTTTGTGTTCATTTATTACCAGCGATTGTAGCAAGTTGGCCTCGGTGTTTTATTTACGAAATTCAACCTCAGTTTTATCTATGAGATATGTGTTAATGAACCCACACTAGTAGAAAAAGGGTCAAACGTGAAGCACATTAGTGCCGGTTTGTATTAGAGCCGGCACAAATGTATACATTAGTGCCGGTTCCAACGGCTAGCCTTTAGCACCGGTTCGTGGCTAACCTTTAGCACCGGTTCGTGCCACGAACCGGTACTAATGAGGGTGGTGGCAGGATGTTGTCAGTCTGGGCCCCCTCCAGCACCTTTAGTACCGGTTCGTGCCACGAACTGGTACTATAGGTCCTCCTGCATATAAACCCTTCATCCAGCTCGCTCTGTTCTTCCCCCTTTCCCCTCTCCTCTCCTCTCTGTTCTTCCTCTTCTCCCCTCGAGCTCATCACACATTTTGCCCAAAATTTGTCAAGATTTGAAGGCCCCCATCCATTCAAGTGATCACAAAGGTTAGCAACTTTGTCCTTTCATCTCTCATTGCTAGATTAGCTCTTGCATTGGTTCATATAGTTATTAAGTTGTGAGTTTAGTAATTTGGGAGGAAATATATATATGTGCTAGTATTTGATTTATAAGCAATTTGAGGTCAAAATAACACTAAGTTTGCATATGTAGGTGTGGTTTACTTAGTGCCTTCTAAATCTCTGTCGTAACCACCGCCGATCGCCTGCACTGTCGTCCGTCGCCGGCACCACCTTGTGGTGAGCCTCTTGTTCATGAAATTTTATATAAAAATTGATGTTTCTGTGATTTGGATATATAGTTACTCGTATAATAATTATCTTACCCGACGTTGTTTGTTATACATAGTGCCATGGTTTTGATATCCGTCCCCGTCGGCCCTCGTCCTTGTTATGATTCGGATGTGGTATATTCTCTTTAAAACTATTTGTTGCATTTCGTGTTTATGACAAATTATGCCCATCAAGTTGACATAGATATTTTTATCTAGGAGGTATGTGAACCGGAAATTCCAACCGACCCTATTGTCGAGAGGTTAAATTTAGTTGAAAGAGAAAACGAGTACTTGAAAGAAAAATTGAAAACAATTGAGGGGGAGAAGATGGAATTGGAGTTGCATGTTGCCGATGTCGTTGATGATCACAAGATCAAGATGGAGAAAATGCGCTTGAAGATTAGAAAGATTAGAAAATATGCCATCGATAGTGAGGCTTGGTATCATTATGCTGTTGGATCAATTGTTACCTTAGTTGCGATCTTGATCGCATTTGTTGTTGCATTAAATGCTTTAGCTAGAGAGTTATTTGTTTGTTGCATTTAAGTGTTGTATGAACTTTATGTATGAACTTGTATTAATTTGGTCTATTCGGTGTTGTGTAATGAAGATGAGCCGCAATGGATGTATCGATGACCGATGCTCTCCTAGTTCGTTGAGGGCGTGCATACTTTTACGCTATGGCTGAGGCAAACAAGCGGGCGGATGGTTTTATGCCTTGTCCATGTGCTGGCTGTAAGAATGGTCGCAATTACTCTACGTCAAGAACCATTCACGTCCACCTGTTTGAGTCCGGTTTCATGCCCCACTATAATGTTTGGACCAAGCACGGAGAAAGAGGGGTTATGATGGAAGACAATGAAGAAGAAGAGGACGACGACAGCTATCCTGGCCATGGGTTCCCTGAATACGATGATACAACAATGGGGGAAGAAGCTGAGCCGGTAATGCGGGAAGAAGCTGGGCCGGCAATGCGGGAAGAAGTTGAAGAAGAGGCATCAGATGAGCCCGTTGATGATCTAGGTCGGGCCATTGCCGATGCAAAGAGAAACTGCGCAAGTGATTTGGAGAAGAAGAAGTTGCAGCGCATGTTAGAGGATCACAAAAATTGTTGGACCCGAAATTGCGTAGGTGACAAGAAAAAGCTGGGCACCACACTGGAATTGCTGCAATGGAAGGCAGAGAATGGTGTATCTGACAAGGGATTTGGAAAGTTCTTGGTAATGATAAAGGATATGCTTCCAAAGGACAACGAATTGCCCGAGAGTACGTCTGAAGCAAAGAAGGTTGTCGCCCTCTAGGGTTAGAGGTGCAGAAGATACATGCATGCCCTAATGATTGCATCCTCTACCGCGGTGAGTACGAGGATTTGAACACTTGCCGGTATGTGCTGCATTGCGCTATAAGATCAGCGCGATGAGCATGGTGATGTCGAGGGCGAGCGCCCCAGAAGAAGATTCCTGCCAAGGTGATGTGGTATTCTCCTATAATACCACGGTTGAAACGTTGTTCCAAAACAAAGAGCATGCCAAGGCGATGCGATGGCACGAGAAGACCGTAAGAAAGACGGAAAGTTGAGAGTACCGGTGATGGGTCGCATGGAGAAAAATCGAAAGAAAGTACGGGAAGGAGTTTGCGATGGCGCAAGGAGCGTATGGTTTGGTCTAAGCGCAGATGGCATTAATCCTTTTGGGGAGCAGAGCAGCAACCATAGCACCTGGCACTGTGACTCTATGTTTGTATAACCTTCCTCCTTGGTTGTGCATGAAGCGGAAGTTCATTATGATGCGGTGCTCATCCAAGGCCCTAAGCAACCCGGCAACGACATTGATGTGTACCTAAGGCCATTAGTTGAAGAACTCTTACAACTGTGGAATGGAACAGGTGTACGCGCGTGGGATGAGCACATGGGGAAGAATTTGACCTAAAGGCGTTCTGTTCATGACCATCAATGATTGGCCTGCTCTCAAGTAACCTTTCGTGACAGACAAACAAGGGATACCGCGGATGCACGCACTGTTTGGATGATACCGACAGTATATATTTGAATAGTTGTATGAAAAATGTGTACCTGGGACATCGTCGATTTCTTCCGAGCAGGCATTCCGTAAGAAAGAAAGGAAAGCATTTCAAAGGTGAGGCGGATCACCGGACGAAGCCTCGCCACCGTACTGGTGCTGATGTACATGATATGGTCAAGGATTTGACCTGGGAGTATGGCATCAGTTACATACTTCAGCGCCGTAGCGCCTGGTATGAGCCTCGTGGAGAAGCAATCACTAGTCCACGGGGCTCATACTTCAGCGCTGCAGCGCTTGGTACTCGGACCTCGGCTCGAGGCATTTTCTCTACCCCTTCCTACCCTGACAAAGCAGGGTCACCTTGTGTCCTTAAACCTATAACCATCTTTCGGCTAACCTAGCCTCCTCCGTCCCTCCGTTGATATTTGGAAAGGGTCCTGGCGGACAACCTGTTCCAAAGGACGCTGACGGACGCGCACCCATGTGGAAGAAGAAATCTATATTTTGGGACCTGCCATATTGGAAAGACCTAGAGGTCCGCTCCACAATCGACGTGATGCACGTGACGAAGAATCTTTGCGTGACCTTGCTTGGCTTCTTGGGCGTGTATGGGAAGACAAAAGATACACCTGAGGCACGGGAGGACCAGCAACGTATGCACGGAGAAGACGGCATATATCAGGGTCATGCAAGCTACGCTCTTACCAAAGAAGAGAAGGAAATCTTCTTTGAATGCCTGCTCAGTATTAAGGTACCGTCTAGCTTCTCGTCGAATATAAAGGGAATAGTAAACATGGTAGAGAAAAAGTTCTAGAACCTAAAGTCTCATGACTGCCACGTGATTATGACGCAACTGCTTCCGGTTGCATTGAGGGGGCTTCTACCGGAAAACGTTCGATTAGCCATTGTGAAGCTATGTGCATTTCTCAATGCAATCTCTCAGAAGGTAATCGCTCCAGAAATCATACCAAGGTTACATAATGATTTGGTGCAATGTCTTGTCAGTTTCGAGTTGGTGTTCCCACCATCCTTCTTCAACATCATGACGCACGTCCTAGTTCACCTATGCGAAGAGATTAACGTTTTGGGTCCTGTATTTCTACACAATATGTTCCCCTTTGAGAGGTTCATGGAGTCTTAAAGAAATATGTTCATAACCGTGCTAGGCCGAAGGAAGCATCTCCAAGGGCCATCAAAATGAGGAGGTCATTGAGTTTTGTATTGACTTTATTCCTGACCTTAAGCCGATTGGTGTTCCTGAATCGCGGCATAAGGGCAGATGGATGGAAAAGGCACGCTAGGAGGAACAAATAATATGTATGGACGGACATTCTCTCACGAAGCACACTACACAGTTCTATAGAATTCCGCCTTGGTGGCTCCGTATATGGATGAACACAAGAATTTGCTACGCCCAAACACCGGAGCGGTCTCGATGACTGGATTACACGTGAACAAACCAGGAGTTTCGCCACTGGTTGCGAACACGTACCATGCATGACACCTCTATTGAAGATGACATGTACTTGCTGTCCCATTACCATCTTGAATATAATGACTTTCAAAGGGTGCGAGATAAATGGTAATACATTTTACACGATCGCCCAAGATAAGAAGAGCACCAACCAAAACAGTGGTGTCCGCTTTGATGCAGAAACCAAGGCGGAAAGGAAACATATTATGGTTATATACAGGACATATGGGAACTTGACTATCGGCGTGGTTTAAAGGTCCCTTTGTTTTGGTGCAAATGGGTCAATATGACACGAGGCGGGTAACGGAAGACCCGCGATGCGGAATGACAACAGTGGATCTCAACAATCTTGCGTATGCGAGCGAACCATTCGTCCTAGCCAATGATGTGGCAGAGGTTTTCTATGTGAAGGACATGTCTACCAAGCCAAGAAAAGAAAAGATAAGGAAGCGAATGCATCGTACGATGAGCCAAAGCGGCACATAGTTCTTTACGGGAAGAGAAACATCGTGGGAGTGGATGACAAGGCAGACAAGTCAGAAGATTATGAAAAGTTTGATGAAATTTCTCCATTCACAGTGAATATTGACCCGAGCATCCCGTTAAATGATGAAGATTTTCCATGGTTACGGCGCAAAGGGACACCTTGAAGAAAAAGATTCACACCTAAAGATCTGGGATGTGATCGGCTTCACTATCATTACTTTCTTCGTGTTTCACACCCGTAGGGGAATCTCTGTAATAGTTAGGGTAGTTATGTGTTTTGGCATTTGAAAGCGAAGAAATTTTATGTGCAAACAAATTCTTTCATGCCTTTACTGATTTTTAAAGTTAAATTATTCACAAACTAGTGATTCACACTAATTTCAAATAATTCAAAATTTAAACTAATCAAATTTGAAAACTACGGGCACTAACAGAATGTTTGTAATTTTTTGTACCTAAAGCAAAAATATTCACAAAGAAACTCTAAATACACCAAAAAAACAACACAAAAATAAATAAAGCAAAAAAAAGCCCGCCTACTAGGCCGTAGCGGCCTGCATACGACAAGAAACCCAACCTGTGTTGGGCCAGGATGCAGGCCCGCAAAGGCCAAGTGGGCCAACAGGGCAGCAAAGAACACGTAGGGCCAGTAGGCCTGCTTTGGAGAGGAGCTCGAGAGAGCGACCGCACGGGGGTTTATAAACCAGTGCGGTCGCCCCTCGGCTAGCGAGGTGGGACTAAACTTGCCGCACCGCACCTGCGCCAGCGACACCCTTTAGTACCGGTGGTGGCACAAACCGGTACTAAAGGGGGCCTTTAGTACCGGTTTGTGCCACCACCCGGTACTAAAGGGGGTCGCTTCCCACTGCTTGGGCTGGCCAAAACAGACCTTTAGTACCGGTTGGTGGCTCCAACCGGTACTAAAGGTGCCTTCTATATATACAACACTTCGAAAAATTTCATTCTCCCTCTGTTTCTTCCTCTGTTTCCCCATTGAACCGCCCGCCCCGATCGATCAACGCCGTCACCGACCCCGTCGCCGTCGCCGTCCCGTCCCGTCGCCGCCCGTCCCGTCCCCTCGCCGCTTCGCCCCGTCCCGTCGCCGCCCTCGTCTCCGTCGCCGCCCGGGCCCTTCCCGTCGCGCCGTCCCTGCGTCGCCGCCCCAGCACACGCCTGCCCGTCGCAGCCCCGCCGTCGCCTCGCCATCGCCTGTTGCCCGCTGTGAGCTCTCACCTCTAACCCCTCTCCTCGCCCAGGGCCACCATGGGCGCCGCCCCTCCCCGAGCCCATACACACACACACAAGCATGATGAACACACACACACATACACGTATATGTTTAATTAGTTTAGATTTTTTAGATTATTGTTTTTTCACTAGTATATATGTATGAATGCATGTTAGATGGAAATAATTAGTGTTTAATTAGTATGGAATTTTTTATATAATGTTGTTTTTCTGTTTTTAATGGATGTATAGAAATTATTTTTATGTTTTTAGTGTTAGATGCTTAATTAGTATGAAGTAGTATATAGATTTTTGAAATAGTAGAAATGTTATAAATTTTAGTTAACAAAATCCAATCATTAAAAAAATATTATTTTTTGCGGGCATATAGCTAGTATTTGTTATCGACGATGCACGGCCCGCATCCTCGTCGTCGACCCGTCCGCGACGACGTCCAGCCGGCCTATGTCCGGGACTAGGCTCCGCCGGCCTGGCACTGGGAGGTACTGCCTGGAGGGGTGCGCCGCTTGATGAGGAACCCGGCCCCGGGTCCCGTCGTCGACCCTGATCTCGTTTGGTGGCGTTCGCGTGGGCCAGTCTCGGTGCGGAGGGACCCGGCCCCGCCGGAGGAGGTACGTCGCCGTGTCAGGGAGGAGGACGAGCACGTCCATCGCTACATGGTTGCGTTAGAGGCAGCAGGTTCTCCAATACCTGGCAGTATCTTGAGGATCTCACACCAGCTATGATCTGTGAGGTTCCTTCTCTTTGGGTGTCCACCGCTCATGACGCAGGAACCACGAGTGTCCTAGATTCTTCGTAGTATTCGATCTTTAATTAGCTAGCCAGTGATATACTATTCAATATTATATATTATTCGAGACAATGTATTCGAGATTGTATCTATTATTCTAGACAAAGTATTCGAGATTATATCTATTATTCGAGACGATGTAATTTGAATACTAAATTGTTTTATATTTCTTTTGAATTAGTTAAATAAAAGCTATGGCGAGACAATACCGACGAGAGAGGAGAACAGACCATGTTCGATATGATACGTGAGCCGATGATAATTAGAATGAAGAACATTATGACGGCTCCGAATTTCTAAACAACACCGGAGAGGTTGATATGATATTCGATCGCGACGACCGAATTGATGAAGTCATGAACTACGATTATGACGATGACGAAGAACATGTTGATCCTGAAACAACAAAGACCGGCGAGGTATATATATTTATATAAGCAGGTTTCGGTGATCATCACATGTTTTAAATGACTTGAAGATATATTAACGAATCGATCTTTGTTCTTTCAGCCATCCGGTCGAGCAAATCTTGAGGCAAAAGGACGAAACGAGGCCCGAACAAAAAGTTGAAGGAGGCGTAAAGTACAATATCGAGGCAGTCAGACCTAATGGCGAACCATTAGCGCCTAAGAAGATTGCGGACAAGTTCATTCGTCCGTTGCGGAGTTCTTGTGAAGGACCAACTCCCGATCTCCCTTCAAGAATGGAGAGACCCAGCAAAAGACAAAGGACAAAAAGGCAAAGAGGACGCTGCTCCATGTCCAGATGTTACTTTTGTCGACAAGAATCAAAAAGATCTGCTTTGGGATACTCTCATGGAACATTTCACCCTACCAGATCATTTCACAGAAGCAGATGTGCAGAAAGTCAAGGACGCTGCTCTTAGGAAGATGGCGGTTGCATTCAAGAACCACAAGAATCGTGAATGGGACAAATACGTCAAGGAGGAAGGAAGACTCCAGATTCGAGGGAACACTAGAGAACCAACGTGCTCATTGGGACGATTTCGTGAAATTCAAGGATTCAGAATTAGCTAAGGAGCGATCGAGAATAAACAAGAAGAATGCGAAAAAAGGATAAGTTCCATAAGCTGGGGCCGGTGGCTATCGGTTGCAATGCCTAAGTGGGATAAGTCGAGAAAGAGATGGAGGATGCAGGTGTCACTCCGGTTACTAAGAGCTGGCCCCAGTGCAGGACTTGGTTCTATGCGCATGGGGGAGTTGGACCCAAGACAGCAAAGTTTGACGAAGGCATGTCTGAACGGAGCCGACGATGCGATACTTGTTGCAATAGAAGAGGCACGATCGGGGTGTTCCAGCCCAACAGAGAGAACGACGAGCTTCTGCGTGCCACGGGAAATCCTGAACACCGGGAAGAACACGGCGCAAGGGCGCTATTCCGTGGTATGAGGGTTTTCAGACTGGAACAACGACTCTGAGAACCCGTGCGAGAAAGAAGATTGCGGAGGAGAAGAAGAGGAAGATGGAGGAGGAGCAGAGGAAGCGGGACTATGAACGCCTTCAAGGCCTAGAAGCAAGTCAAGCGGAATTGGCAGTCAAATTCTAGAGGCAGCAGGAGCAGATCGACTTACTTAGCCAGCAAAGGGGGTCTCAGTAGCTGCAGCAGCTAGCGGATGATCCAGCATTGGATAGCACCGCCCCATCCATGCAGAGAAGCAGCGTGGGTTCCGCCCCGGACGACGCAATGCTGGGTAGATACCCCGTGGATGACATCACGGAGAACACTAGCTGCGAGCTACACGTCAAAATGAAGAACACATCCATGATGGTGGCGGACGGAGAAGCTTTTCCAGTTACCCCCAAAGCAACCTACCATTGCATCCCGATTCCAGAGGGCTATGCTCGTGTCATGGTTGACGAGGTGGTGCAGCCATATTCGGGGCTAGAGCTTGACATTCCTGGAGGTGAGGACGAGCGCTTTTTCGGAGACGCCAACCATCGTATCATCCTATGGAAAAAGGATTGCATCATCTGTCGAAGGCCACCGACACCGCGTCATCTGACTCCTCGTCGAAGTCCGCCACCGAGTCAGCAGTCTCCCGCTCCTACAAGTCCACCAAGTCCGGCAAAGTGTCAGGCCACTCCTCCTCCTCCAAGTCCGGCACAGCGTCAGACGTCCACTCCTCCTCCAAGTCCGGCACAACCTCAGGCCACTCCTCCTCCAAGTCCGGCACATCTTCAGGCAGCCACTCCTCCTCGTCCAACTCAGCCCCGTCAGCCGGTGTCTCCGCCGCCTCAACAATCGCAGAAGAGACACCCCGCAGCTATGGTGTGTAGCGGTACGAGTCGAGGTAGTACAGGAAGTACATGCGGAGGCAAGCGATATAATTATGCTCCAAGCCTCACGCCTCTTCCGCAGAGGTCTTATGACAGGTCCGAGGAGGAAATCGCAGCCATATCGAAGTCCGAGGTGGAAGCCCATTTTGCACCGAAACCGCCACCGCCGCCAAGGGAGAAAGTGCCTAAGGAAACGATTGACCACTTCATTCGTATGGCTCAACCACCAGCTCCCAAGCCTGTTGACACAGGCTATGAGCGCCACATCAGGAAGTTAAATCGAGCACGTCTACGTAAGGAGGCGAGCTCGGGATCAAACAAACAAGAAGCAGCTGTCAAAAATGCGGAAAACCATTCCCACTGGGAGAACAGGCGGCATAATCGATCCCTCGCTTGTTGTGCCAACAACACGTGTGATCTGACGCGCCCAATATTATTGTGGGCAAACAGTTTACGTTCCTGAGGTGGGCAATGTGGTAATAATGGAGGACCATATAATGCAGGCTGAAGTTCTCAAAATCACTGTTGGACAACTCCTCGAGATCGAGCCCATGCCTGTGCTTAGAGAGGATGAAATAAAACAGAAATATGTCCGGGGCCAACCTTTGGTCCATCCAGACAAGGTCAAGAACCTCCCAACGAGAATGTATGAATTGCATCAATGGTACATGAACATTACCAAGATTTCCGATTGAGTGTCCTTCATGGTGAATGTCAAGGAGGAGCATTACTTCCATGAGAAAGCTTTGTCCGTTGAGTATTCTGAACTGTTTCAGTTATACAATCAAGGCGACTCGACAAATCTATAAATCGGTTGCTATTATGCGTAAGTGATTTCTTTCTGTAATTTAAGTCTCAAGCTAGCTGTCTTGATCCTTTTGATCAATCATTACCTGTAATTATCCTCACTATATTCTTTTACGTGGTATTATATGCAGGATGAAGATATATGAAATGAGAAAAGGTGGATGCTTTGGCATCGGGTTCATTGACCCAAACACCGTTAATGAATACACATGGTATCTAAATCCACGTTATCAAAAGGACGTAGAGGACAATATGCTAGAGTTCTTGAAGCGCCTCAAATACAATGAAGATATACTACTTCCTTACAACTTCTATTGAGTCACACTGTCTTCTACTACAAATTCTCTGTTTTTGCCTACTAGCTAGCTACATGTGTTTGCTTTACATATGCCCGCTTAATTAAGACATGCAAACGTGTGTGCATGCAGATATCACTGGGTCTTGTGTATCATTAAAGTTGGCCTTGGAACAGTTGAAATCTGGACTCACTACTCAAGAAAAAACTGACTATAACATCTTGTTTGGGATAGTCAACAGTTAATTTCAATCATTATTAACTATATATCTCGGCCTATTTAGTTCGTCATTTTCATGATATGAACTATTTAATAACCCCTTTATTCATTTTCTTTGTCGGCGGGCAGGGCTTGAGGTTCATCAGCGTGACCCAGGAGAATGGAAACAAAAGCTTAAATGGTTTCGACCCAAGGTAAGTAATTAGTAGTACTAGCTAGCTAGCTAGCTGCCATCTCTTTAATTATCATGCTTGATTAATTATGATGTGATCAAATTCCATTCTCGTAAAGGCCCTCAAGCAGGCGCAAGGGTCTGATCTGTGTGCATTCTGCGTTTGCGAGAACATTCGCATGATGGCGTCCGAAAGGAGCAGATCTCAAAGACAGGAATGGGTACGCTTGTCAAAACACTATTCACAATTTTTACACCATTATCGATATCTAGTCACACAACTAATACACATGCATATTGATCTCCTTCTTAACAGTTCACAGAGGTGCGGAGAAGCTCCTAGAAAGCGGGAGCGTAGAATCACTTCAAGAGGAAATAGCGGGATTTTTGCTCGACCAGGTCATAAATCCGAAGGGAGAATACGATTACCCGCTACCGCCCCCATCGTGCTCCGAAGGCACCAATTAGGCTAATGCCACTGGCTCCGAAGGTAACATGCATATGTAGGAGAAATTGTATATAGCTATACATGTGTGTATGTGTGAATTAATTAATATGATGGTTTGTGAGACATTGATGATATATATATATATATATATATATATATATATATATGCATGATTGGTTCTATTAGAAATTCTATATATATATATATATATATATATATATATATATAATAATAATAATATATATAGATATATGCATAACGTGTACGATGTGTAGTATTGTAAAATACCAGCAAACGAAAAAGAATTAAATTGATAACACAAATTTAATTGAAAAATAAAAAATAAAACAAAAACCCACAAACATTTAGTACCGGTTGGTGTTACCAACCGGTACTAAAGGGCTCCCGGCCCCCGGAGCTAGCTCGTGCCACGTGGTTGGCCTTTAGCACCGGTTCGTGCTGAACTGGTACTAAAGGGGGGGGGGCTTTAGTGACAACACTTTAGTGCCAGTTGTGGAACCGGCACTAAAGGGCCTTACGAACCGGTGCTATTGCCCGGTTCTGCACTAGTGCCAATATCACCCACTTGTCTTTTCTTCAATTCGGCGATCTTCAATCTGCATAATATAGTGAGGACAATTATAAATACATGCAATGAAAGGGCTGAGTTATATAGAGAGACTTAATGACAGAAGTAGTACTACTTACAGACAGTAGCAGGTGACCGTTGCTTTATCGATGGCCAATTGATAGAACTCCTCAAATGGAATAGGCAACAGTTCAATTCCAAGGAGGTCATGCTCCTTTTTAACTCTCGCATACAAAGTACTCCTCCCCTCAGACTCTTTGCAGGTTTTCATGTACCAATCATGCAATCTTCGCATCATCGTTGATAGAGAACTTTCATCTTTGACGAGAGGCTTCCCGTACTCGTATCTTTCTATCTGCACCTGCAAGAAATCATAATGTACATCGCCGGGCAGGTAATCTGCCACATCCTCGGATCGAAGATGTCGCTAGCAGGCACCTTGAGCGGGGGGGCACGATTGCTTCGCTTGTTCGCCGAGCTTGGCAATTTGTTTCCCAGCTCGTCGTTCTTTCATCCTTTGATCACTCACAGTACTTCCTGACCTCTCCGCTTTGGCAAATGCCTTTCCAATAATGCGCTCATAGTTGCCTTTCGGCTGAGACTTGGGTGGTTTTGTCAGGGCAGCCAGAGTGCGCTTCGCTTTCACCGGATCTACCTTCTCCTCCGGAGGTGGATGTCTCTTTGCTTTCAACCCTTGAAACCAGTCATCCACTTCGGTCTGCGCGATCTTCGCGTTTTCCTCCTCGCTCCTCTCGTACGGTAACTTCTCTGGAGTCTTCAGAGAAGGACCGAATCTGTATCTCCTCCCGCCTTTGGCTGTACTGCTAGACGATGGCAGAGCAGACGGAGCGTATGCCTTCTTTCCTTGCTTACGAGGCGGAGGAGAAGGACTACGATGCGCCGGAGTAGCCGGAGCGGCGGCGGGTCTCTTCCGCCCTTGTTGACGAGGCAGAGAAGGAGGAGGCTGGCTGCTCAGGCGCGCCGGCGCAGGCGGAGAAGTAGGCGGAGTGCCGCCATGCACGGGAGAAGGAGCCGGCCGAGTGCCCTGATCGTCACTCGCCAGAGGAGGAGGCGGTGGAGGAGGCGGAGTGCCCTGACTCGCCGGAGGAGGAGGAGGAGGCGGAGGCGTCCAGTTCGGAAGGTTGATGAGATCCTTCCGCCATAGGCTTGGAGTCTTCAGAGCAGAACCCAGCCGATACTCCCCTTCACCGGTAGGGTGGTCAAGCCGGAGGTCCTCAAATCCCTTAAGCAAGGAAAAGTTGAGTCGGGTTTAGTAGGATAAACAGAGCCAACAGCCGCCTTGACCTTCAAATTCATCCATTGCGCCATAAGGTGGCAATTTTCAGCAACCGTGATAGCATCCACGGGATAGCTGGCAGGAGCCGTCAAGGCATGCTCTGGCTGAAGCAGCTCGGTGGAAGCCACGCTGCTTCTCCGCTGAGATGGCGGGGTAGCTTCGGGGGAAGCTTCGGCAGGTCGTTTGCTGCGATCTGCTGCTGCTCGTTCCTCTTCTCGTTCCTCTAGCCCCATTACCCTTTCGTGCAGCGCCTGCATTTGGCTCTGCTCCAGTTTCTTCCTCCTCTCATGTGTTTTCTAACCCCCTACGTCCGGAAATCCAGCCTTCCACGAAAGGGAGCCTGGCGTGCCTCGTGTCCGTCCAGGTGCTGTGGATTCCCGAGGGCCATTGTGAGCTCGTCCTTCTCCCATGCAGAGCGAACTTCCCTTGTTGCGCTGCTTGATATATTGCTTTACCCTCTTGACTGGTATGTCCAATTGCTCGTCCGTCCAAATGCACTTCCACGATCACAGGGTCCAAGGTTCCGCCAGCCCGAAGAACCAAGTCCGCAGCGGTCAGCGATTCATTGTCTCGGTTCGATCCCTTTATCAAGCAGATCATTCTCAGCCTTGGCCCACTTAGGCGGGCTCTGAGGTAGCCACCGACCCCGTCGCGATGGTGAAGCTTCTTCTTTGCAGCATTTCTCTTGTTTGTCGCCGACATCTTTTTACTCTTTTCCGATGTCTTGTGGGCCACAAATGCGGGCCAGTCATCTCTGATCTTCTCATATTTGCCCTTGAATTCTGGTGTCTTATTTTTTTCGACATAGCTATTGAGGTCTTTCTTCCAATTCCTGAATAGGTCTGCCATCTTCTTCAGAGCAAAAGAATTGATTAATGGCTCTATAACTGGCTTCTCCGGATCATCTTATGGCGGTAGGGTGAAATTTGACTTCAGCTCAGTCCAAAGATCATTTTTCTGCATATCATTGACATAAGACACCTCAGGGTCTTTGTTCTTAGGCTTATACCATTGGTGGATGCTGATCAGGATCTTGTCCCTAACCAGAACCCCGCACTGAGCAACAAATGCCTTCTTTGTCCGGTAGGGTTCAATCGGTTGGCCGTCGCGCGCGATTTCTATGATCTCAAACTTTTCATCCGAGATCAACTTTTTCTTCGGGCCTCGTCTCTTTACCGAAGTTGTGCTCGATCCGGAGGGCTAGAAAAAAGAACAAAGACGAGAGTTAATTAATATGTGTACATACCAAAACAATGAATGCATCAATTAGCTAGTCAGCACAGGCTTAACTAATATATATACCTGGCCGGACTCGGTTTGGTGATCACCGGAGCCGTCCTCACGGTCTACTTCTTCACCCTCTCCTTCTTGCACCGGCATTGGGTCATTGGAGCCATGTAAATCATAGCCAGCTGCTTCTTCACCCTCTCCTTCCAGACCATCGTTGTCATTGAGAAACATCAACGAGCAGACGACATCACTTCCTTGTGCGATTATGTCCCTCAACAACGCTTCTTGTGCTTCGTCTTGTGGCGGGGTGTCCATAGTTTCTACAAATATTTACAACATGGCAATTATTATTCAAACATGACAGATATGGATATATTAGTGGCAAACGTAGAACTAGCTAGCTAATCACAATAAGGAATCATATTAATTAGTGGCCTCGACGCTGCTTCTCTAGTGTTTCGGGTGGCCTCGACAATGCTTCAAGGGTTAGGGGGTGGCCTCGAGAACGCTTCAAGGAGGGGGTGGCCACATGTATCTCACACCGACGATACTTGCTATTTAATTAGGGTTTCCTCTCTGGTGGCGACCCTCGGCGACCCTCGTTCTAATAAAAAAGAGGAAGAAGAAGCAAAAAGAGGAGAGAAGAAAGAGGAGAAGAACTCCTCTATTCTTTCTTCTCTCTTTTTTCTTCTTCCTCTCTTTTTTTATCAAGGGTCGAGGATCGCCGAGGTCGAGGTCAGGGGTCGAGGATCGCCGAGCGGTCGAGGTCAAGGGTCGAGGATCGCCGAGAGGTCGGGAGGTTGCCTAGTGTCAAAGGATTCAACAAAACCATGTCTTCATCATTAGGTGAAAGTAACAGGTGCATGATGGTGCAAGCTCTCAAAGTTATTTTGGAGCGGAGTCCCGGATAGGATAATTAGCTTTTGGTACAAAGTTCAGCAAGAACCTTCCGAATATCGTTATTTGGAAGGCCCTTGCTGAAATTCATACAAAAGGCAAATTATCCTATCAGGACTCCATTCCGAATAACTTTGAGGACTTCGCACCATCATGCCCTGGTTACTCCGCTAATGATGAAGCCATGGATTTCTTCAATACTTTACACACTGAAACCTCTCGACCCTCGAACCCTCGACGACCCTGGAACCCTCGACCCCTAGACGACCCTGGAACCCTCGACCCTCCATCCCTCGAACCCTCGACCCTGAAACCCTCGACCCTTGACCCCTTAACGACCCTCCACCCTCTACCCTAGTTCCCGACCCTCCACATCCTCGTTATATCGACAACGACGCGACATACATATACATGGGAAAATAATGTTATCGGGGAGGGGGTATCGGTACCCCCCCCCCTCGTGTTGAAGTTTCTTCTTTCTCCTCTATTCCTTTCTTTCTTCTTCTCCTCTTCGTTTTCTTCTTATCCCTCGAGAAAGGAAAATAAGGAAAAGGAAGAAAAGAGGAAGAAGGAAGAAGGAAGAAGAAGAAGAAAAAAAAAGAAGAAAAAAAAGAGGAGAAGAAGAAAAGAATAGAGGAGAAGAAGAAAAAATAGATTTTTTTTTCAATTTTTTCTTCTTCTCCTCTTCTTTTTCTTCTTTTTTCTTCTTCTTATTTATTTCTCCTCTTCTTCCTCTCCCCTCTTCTTCTCCTTTCTTCCTCTTCTTTTTTCCTTTTTCCTCTCATTCTTTTCTTCTTCTTCCTTCTTAAAAATACATGAAGTAGTATTGCTTGTTTTTTAAAATAATGTTCAAATAAAATCTATGAACAGAAAACATATATATACACAGAGAGCATATATACATTTTTATAAAATGCAAAAACAAAAAAATCTAAAACAAAGACATATAAACAGAGATATACACATATACATATACTCATACATATACACATAATCAGGAAAAAACATAGCTATATTTGCAAAAAAAGGGGAAGAGGGGGCGGTGCTGCCTGGACGAAGCGGCGCGGGGGGGCGAGGCAGAGGCGACGGCGAGGCAGGCGGCGGCGACGGCGGCGGGCGCGACGCTGGGCCGATGATGACGCTGGGCGCGACAAGGCGGCGTCGCGCTGGGCGGCGCAGGTGGGTGGTGGCGACGGCGCTGGGCGGCGCGGGTGGCGACAGCGTCTGGCGGTCTGGGATGGCGTCGGAGGCAGGGCGACGACGGCGACGGCGAGGCGCAGAAGGGCAACTGGCGGCATCGTCGAGGCGGGATCAAGAACTGACCAAAATTTTCACAAGTCTTGCTTATATAGGCGGCGATTGGTCCCGGTTAGTGGCACGAACCGGACTATCTGCTAGTCCCGGTTGGTCCCACTGGCGGGACCAAAGGCCAATTTTCAGCAGCCCAAAGGCGGAAGCGACCTTTGGTCGGTTGGTGGCAACAACCGGGACTAAAGGGGGCATTAGTCGGTTGGTGCTACGAACCGTACTATCTCTTTAGTCCCAGTTGGTGCCACCAACCGGGACCAAAGGCCTTGTGCTGCCCGGCACCGAAAAGTTTAGTCCCACCTCGGTAGTTGAGAGAGCTCGAGAGTGGTTTATAAGCGTTGTTGCGCCCACCCTCTCGAGCTCCTCTCAACTGCAGGCTTTCGGGCCTAATCTTTCACTAGCTATGTGCCTGTGGGCCTACTTGGCCTCCTGCGGGCCTGAATCCTGGCCCATGTAGGGTTTCTAGTCGTATTCAGGCCGTGGGGGTCCAGTAGGCAGCACTATTTTTTTCCAGTTTTTTTGTTTTGTTTTCTGCATTATTATTTATTTTTTGTTGTTTTTTGCTTTATTTTATAAATCTATTTGCTTTTAGTTTTAGAAAAATTATAAACTTTCTGTTAGTGCCATTAGTTTTCAAATTTGAAAACATTTTTTTTGTTTTCTTTGTTGCTTTATTTATTTTATTTTGTTTCTACTTACAACAAAATACTTATTGTTGCTATTTTTATTATTTTTCACTAGTCATCAACCCGTGCCACTGCACGGGCTAGTAACTTTCAAAGGAAAATATAGGTTGCATGAGGCTCTACATGATACTTTTTTTCCATGGATTCTTTCCCTATTAGATTATGGGGTAATAAAGAACTGTGTTCCCAAAGTTGATTGTACAACCATGTAATAGTTTAGTATCATTCTCTCTGTGTGTGTATACATATTTATTTATTTTTATTTCTTCATTCAGTTTAAGATTAGAAGTTGTATTACTAATTATCTTTTAATATTTGTGTACAGAAGTATATATCCCAAAATGTTTCTTAATGATAATGTGTGTGCAGGCCTATTCGAAAGAGTGTTTTTGGTTTGAAAGTCCTAGGTACAAATGTAAGCCTGAACATATAATCCAGATAGATAGCTTGGCAGTTATTTCTTAATGATAACTGTTTTCGTTAGTGTTAGAATTTCTTGTTGTTTCCGGAAATAATATGCAATTATTTAGCTCCAAACATTGACAATGGACAAATTAATCACTACCATGAGATTTTTTAGTAACGAAAGGAAACATTTCTTAGATTAATGGTAAACTTTATCACACGTGCGTTTGTGCCATAGCAGCATCGTCATTGACTTTGCACAAACCACATGCTGGAGCAATACGACGTTTGCCTATATGATGGATAGGTGGTGTAGAAGTGTGGATCTTCTGAGCGAACACTTCAAAGTCATTCAAAACTTCTGAATGAAAGTCTTAGTTGGAAACAATTACGGAAGAGAAGTGACTAATTTTCTCATGGAATATGCATTGCTATTACATGAGTAAAGCACAGTCAAAGAATTCAATTAGCTCGTGCCGAGAATTCAAGACCAAATTATGTCATTGTTTTGAGTTGTTTCTTCCATATGGACCTTAAACATGAACACTTCAGTAGCATTGGCACCTTGTTTCTCAATTCTCATGTACTGTGCCAATATGGGTCTATCCGGAATGTAGATCTTAGCATTAGTTTGACATGTCTAAAGTTGTACTGTCATTTGATATAAAAATATATGTTCATTTGATGGTATAAATCATGCTCTTTATATCTAGCGGTCCAATGATTTAATTAATTATTTTTGGATTATTTGGCATACTGCTGTAGATAAACGATACCAATCCAGAAGCAAATAAAAACTCTCAAGGTATACACAAAATTTGCAACTTAAATTAATATCGAGATGGCCATTATAATCAGTCCTACTATATGATAGTAGGAAAAAAACTGAAGACGCCAATAAATACAACTTTAAGAGGAACTTTTTTTCTCGTAATAACATCCTTGTGAAAATATATAGAGTAGCCATTTAAGTAGATTTTTCCACACTCCTCCAATCCTTTTGGATCGGTTATATCAATATAAATTAACAGGCTTGTATAAACAAACAATGCTTGCCAGCCAACACCAATGGGTATTAGAGAACTGAACACCAATAAAACAGTAGAGGGTGTTAAAATTACCTACTCATCAGAAGAATTCTGATGTTAACTGTAGCAGAACCATTTGCAGAACCACTAAATACAGAAAACCAAGTTCCACTGTCCAAATTAAAATATGTGGCATCAGGTCGATCCTACTGAAGAAAAATCCACATGAGGCAGTGACTCCACTGTTGTTAACCTGTACAGTTCAACAAACACAATGACATAAGCACAACTTGTTCAGACAGGAAAATAGAGGGCTGATTGGTGGACAATTAAGGGCGGTCTTGAAACTGATTGAACTAAAGGGTAGACTCAGTATTATCAAGGCCAAACCAAAAAAAATTCCCAGTTCTAACACATGGCATACACAACACGTACGGGCAAAAAAATGGCCATATAAAATGTCTACTTCTAGTGCCTAACACGTTGTAACAGGCAAAACTATGCACAAACTCTCTCCTAAACCTCATAGCATTCATACTTGACAACTGTCATGCAGTTGTGTTTTACTTGTTCATGTAGCAGCGCCACTGCAGGAATTACATGGTGCCTTTGGAGGAGATGCAGACCAATCCGATACATGGTGAGGTGGCAGCAATGTTGATAGGTAGACATATAATACAAACTTTGTTTTTTCAGACATTAGGGATTAATCTGATTCATTGGAATTTCTGTGAAGAATTCAGTGGGCTGCATAATAGAGCAAAGGTTCAATCGGATAATGGGTTACGTCCCTGTGTTGTGAGGTAGGAACGGCGGGCATCAGACTCAAACGATTTTGGGGAGGTGAATCATGGTGCTATTAGTCTGCCATTTCGACACTCTGTAGTCCCAATGCCTGAACATATGTATTATATAAACCACATATGCACTGGAAATAGAAAAATACATAAAAGTATTCTTAAAGAAAATTAAACAACATGACTCACGCTGTATCTCTATTATCACCCATCAGAAATGAGAATACAAATCTGAGTTAGAAACATCATATGTAATACATACACTTGATCACATCTGCTGAGAACCGAAAATCTCAGTCAAGCACTATTAACTAAATTGGTGACTGCAACTGAAAAATCCCAAAGCAACACGTCATGATTATTTAGACTGCAGCTTGAAAAGTAAGGATTATGAACTCAAATAAGTCATTAAAGCTACTGATCTTTTTTGTCAGAATTTGGGGAATGATGTAAATACCACTACAGGGACAGATGGATTAGTAAAAGTGGGAAGGAGACGCTGACATACGTGTCTGAATGTGAACACCAGTCATGCTTGGAACTTGGAAGGCACCAATGTAGCACTTCTGCCATCACGTACAATTGCTTGCATCCATATGGAAAAAGAGAAAAAAAAACTTAAGATGAGGAGCACCGGAGTATATGGAGGACTACTGATTAGGAGGAAATATAAACAAATCTAATTTGTTAGCTCACTCTTCAATGCACCGATCCGTTTCCCCCTGCTGGGAGATGCATCCAGATGTTGCAGACACCTTCATAGAGTTTATGGCAGATGGATAGCCAGAGACTCGGAGTAAGATCGATTTAGCTTCATTCATAAGTTCAATATGTGATGTGGGATGATGGGCGATGTCGCCTAAGCAGATAAACTGGTCGTGCGACATAGTTTTTTGGAACAGCACTCACCACCTGAATAGATGTTGCTTGGTTGCTGCTACCGCACGGAGGCACATGAGCACTGCGAGACGTCGTTGGCGGCGGCAACAACTTCTCTTGCCACCTGCACCGGAAAATTGTGTAGTCGTTTGTATGCTCGCGGCCGCGTGATTGGGACAGAAGTGACGATTGTATTCTCTCTTCTATCCTTTTATTTTGATTATGAAAACGCCATGGAATACATAATCATCTTCTCTAGGTAGGCCAGAACTTTCCTTTTATTTTTGATTTGTGGGAATTGGGGATAGAAGAAGAACAGAAATCCTGTTTTTTTTCTTCTTGAAGGAAAAAGGGAAGAGACCAAGAGGGATACGGTCAAGGGGATAGAAGAGGATCAGAATTCGTGTTTTTTTTCTTGAAGGGAAAAGGGGAGAGACCAAGAGGGGTACGGTAGACAGGAGAAAACAGCTCGCATGCGTGGCTTGGATCACATCTCATGTGTTTTTTTTTGGCATGGAGATCTCATGCTTCATCCAATGGCTCCAGATATATTACAAATTAATCTGATGGACGGAAATTGTTAACCTCTAGGATTAACGTGATGGCTCGTTTGGTGCCTCCAATTAGTAAATATAAGATTTTTTTTGTTCTGTTTTCTGCATTATTTATTTTTTGTTGTTTTTTGCTTTATTTTTTGCTTTTAGTTTTAGAAAAATTATAAACTTTCTGTTAGTGCCATTAGTTTTCAAATTTGAAAACACTTTTTTGTTTTCTTTGTTGCTTTATTTATTTTATTTTGTTTCTACTTACCACAAAATACTTATTGTTGCTATTTATATTTTTTTCAAGTTTTTTTTGTTTTCTGCATTATTTATTTTCTTTTTGTTTTTTGCTTTATTTTTTAATTCTTTTTGCTTTTAGGTCAACAAAATTATAAACTCTCTGTTTGTGCCATTAGTTTTCAAATTTGAATTCTTTGAAATTTGTGTGAATCACAAGTTTGTGAGCTCAACAAGGCGTGTAGAGGGACGGGCTTATAAACCGGTGTGAGCGCCCTTCGGTTGGCGAGGTTTTCAAATTCATAGTTTTCAAATGAACTCTGAAAAAGTTGGCATAGCATGTGCATGTACAAAACGGACAATGGTATCATACTCGTTTGTTACAAAGTTGGCATGGTATCATCATAATAGTTGCGGGAGAAAGTCTTCACTTTTTATTCGCTTGTGTCGTTTGCTTATTGCGCCGTAACCATGGATAATCTTCATCGTTTATCAGGATGCTTGGGTCAGCCTTGACTTTGAAGCGGGGAATTTCATGAAACTTTTCATACTCTTTAGACATGTCTGTCTTGCCCTCCACTCCCAGGATGTCCCTTTTCTGAAAAGAACTATGTGGCGCTTTGGCTCATTGTATGATGTATTCGCTTCCTTATCTTTTCTTTTCCTCGGTCTGGTAGACATGTCCTTCACATAGATAACCTGTGCCACATCATTGGCTAGGACGAATGGTTCGTCGGTGTACCCAAGATTTTCAGATCCATTGTTGTCATTCCGTCTTTGTGGGTCTACCACACTGCCGCCTCGACAGATTGACCCACTTGCACTTAAACAAAGGGACTTTAAAATCTACTCCGTAGTCAAGTTCCCATATGTCTACTATGTAACCATAATATGTGTCATTTCCTTGTCGGTTGCTGCATCAAAGCGGACACCGCTGTTTTGGTTGGTGCTCTTTTCATCTTGGTCAATCGTGTAAAATGTATTCCTATTTATCTCGTATCCTTTCCAGATCATTACGATCGAAGATGGTCCCTGGACAACAAGTACAGCTCATCACAAACAGTGCTGTCACCTCCGAGACGTGTTTCCAACCAACTGCTGAAAGTCCTGATGTGTTCACATGTAATCCAGTCGTCGCACTGCTCCGGGTGTTTGGAGCGCAGACTGTTCTTGTGTTCATCGACATATGGGGTCACCAAGGTAGAGTTCTCTAGAACTGTTTAGTGTGCTTGAGACCAAGAATATCCGTCCCTGCATATTATTGAGTCCCTTCCAAGCGTGCCTTTTCCAGTCAGTCTCCCCTCATACCGCGATTTAGGGAGACCTATCTTCTTAAGGCCAGGAATGAAGTCAACACAAAACCCGATGACATCCTCTGTTTGATGGCCCATGGAGATGCTTCCTTCGGCCTAGCGCATTCTGAACATATTTCTTTAGGACTCAATGAACCTCTCAAAGGGGTACATATTGTGTAGAAATACGGGCCCCAGAATGACAATCTCGTCGACTAGATGAACTAGGGCGTGCGTCATGATATTGAAGAAGGATGGTGGGAACACCAACTCGAAAGCCCGACAAGACATTGCGCCACATCACTCCTTAGCGTTGGTACGATTTCTGGATCGATCATCTTCTGAGATATTGCATTGAGGAATGCACATAGCTTCACAATGGCTAATCGGACATTTTCTGGTAGAAGCCCCCTCAATGCAACCGGAAGCAGTTGCGTCATAATCACGTGGCAGTCATGAGACTTTAGGTTCTGGAACTTTTTCTCTGGCATATTTATTATTCCCTTTATATTCCCAGTAGGGCAGGTCCCAAAATATAGATTTCTTCTTCCACATGGGTGCGTGATTCTCAGCGTCATTCGGAACAGCTAGTCCGCCGGGACCCTTTGCAAAGATTACGTGTAAATCAGTGACCATAGCAAGTACGCGATCACCGGTACGCATGGCGGGCTTCTTCCGGTGATCTGCCTCGCCTTTGAAATGCTTGGCTTTCTTTTGACATTGATGGTTGGTCGGAAGAAATCGACGATGGCCAGGTACACATTCTTCCTGCAGCTTCCCAGGTATATACTATTGGTGTCAAGTAAACAGTGCGTGCATGCGTGGTATCCTTGTTTGTCTGCATCCGAAAGGTTCTTGAGAGCGGGCCAATCGTTTATGGTCACGAACAGCAACGCCTTTAGGTCAAATTCCTCCTTTTTGTGCTCATCCCACGTACGTACACCGTTTCCATTCCACAGCTGTAAAAGTTCTTCAACTAATGGCCTTAGGTACACATCAATGTCCTTGCCGGGTTGCTTAGGGCTTTGGATGAGAACTGGCATCATAATGAACTTCCGCTTCATGCACATCCAAGGAGGAAGGTTATACATACATAGAGTCACGGGCCAGGTGCTGTGATTGCTGCTCTGCTCCCCGAAAGGATTAATGCCATCCGCGCTTAAAGCAAACCATACGTTCCTTGGGTCCTTTGCAAACTCATCCCAGTACTTTCTCTCGATTTTTCTCCACTGTGACCCGTCGCGGGTGCTCTCAACTTCCGTCTTTCTTACGGTCCTCACCGTGACATTGCATCAACTTGGCATGCTCTCCGTTTCGAGCAGACGTTTCAACCGTGGTATTATAGGAGCATACCACATCACCTTCGCAGGAACCCTCTTCCGGAGGCTCGCCGTCAACATCACGTGGTCATCTCGTCGATCTTATACGCAATGCACCGTGATACGGGCATGCGTTCAGATCCTTGTAGGCACCACGGTAGAGGATGCAGTCATTAGGGCATGCATGTATCTTCTCCACCTCCAATCCTAGAGGGCATCGACCTTCTTTGCTGCGTATGTACTGTCGGGCAATTCGTTATCCTTTGGAAGCTTCTTCTTCATTATTTTGTAGCTTCTCAAATCCTTTATCGAGCCTGACATTCTCTGCCTTCCACTACAGCAATTTGAGTACGGTACCGAGCTTTGTGTTTCCATCTTCGCAATTAGAGTACAACCCTTTTTTGTGATCCTCTAACATGCGATCGAACTTCAGCTTCTCCTTTTGACTTCCGCATTGTGTCCTTGCATCGACAATGACCTGGCGGAGATCATCATCATCGGGCACATCGTCTGGTTCCTCTTGATCTTCAGCAGCTTCGCCCATTGCAGCACCATCGTGCACATCGTCTGGTGCATCTTGATGTTCAGTAGCATCACCGTATTCAGGGGGCACGGAGTTGTCATCGTACTCTTCTTCCTCGCCGTCTTCCATCATAACCCCTATTTCTCCGTGCCTCGTCCAAACATTATAGTGTGGCATGAAACCCTTGTAAAGCAGGTGGGTGTGAAGGATTTTCCGGTCAGAGTAAGACTTCGTATTCCCACATATAGGGCATGGACAACACATAAAACCATTCTACTTGTTTGCCTCAGCCACTTCGAGAAAATCATGCACGCCCTTAATGTACTCGGAGGAGTGTGTGTCACCATACATCCATTGTCGGTTCATCTGCGTGCATTATATATAAATAAGTGTGTCAAAAATCATTACAGAACATCATGAATAGATAATTAAGTGACCAAATTAATAGAAGATCATCATCACATAAAAACCAAAGTACATACATAGTTCTCATCTAACAACATAAAGCTCTGCAGAGCATCTAAATTAATTAAACCATACATTGAAACTATGAAAAACATTTCAATGCAAAAACAAATGCGATCATAATCGCAACCAAGGTAACAACTGATCCAACGGCATAATGATACCAAGCCTCGGTATGAATGGCATATTTTCTAATCTTTCTCATCTTCAAGCGCATTGCATCCATCTTGATCTTGTGATCATCGACGACATCCGCAACATGCAACTCCAATATCATCTTCTCCTCCTCAAGTTTTTTTATTTTTTCCTGCAAGAAATTGTTTTCTTCTTCAACTAAATTTAACCTCTCGACAATAGGGTCGGTTGGAATTTCTGGTTCAACAACCTCCTAGATAAATAAAATCTATGTCACGTTGGTCGGCATAATTTTCATAAACAATTAATGAACCAATAGTTATGAAAAGATAATATATACCACATCCGAATCACAGAGAGGACGAGGGCCGACGGGGGCGGATACCAAAACCATCGCACTATTTAAGATGCAATAATAAAAGTAAGAAAATAATACAACTAAGAATATTTTTCCTTTCAGAAAGAAGATAAGAACAAGAGGCTCACCACGGTGGTCTTGGCGATGAGATCGGCGCAGTGGTGATCGGCGGTGAAGACGGGACGGGCGTGACGGACTGCTAAACCTAGACAAATATTGAGGAAAATGGAGGTTGGAGGTCGAGCTTGAGAGGAGAAAGCTTAAGTAGTGTGGCTCGGGCATTTCATCGAACACCTCAAGTGCATAGGAGGTGAGCTAGAGCACCACAAAGCCAGCCCGACAAGAGAAAAACAGAGCCTTTGGAGTGCTCTGCTCTCATGATGAGGGTATATATAGGCAGCACTATTGGTCCCGGTTCGTGGCATGAACCGGGACTAAAGGGAAGCCTTTGGTCCCGGTTCATGCCACCAACCGGGACCAATAGTGGTGGGCCAGGAGCCAGGCCCATTGGTCCCGGTTCGTCCCACCAACCGGGACCAAAAGGTCCGGAGGAACCGGGACCAATGGCCCACGTGGCCCGGCCGGCCCCCTGGGCTCACGAACTGGGGGAAATAGCTCCATTGGTACCGGTTCTGGATTGAACCGGGACTAATGGGCTGAACTGGCCTGGGCCATTGCCCCCTTTTCTACGAGTGGATCTAGGGTTAGGCGTCTATTTATACAATAAGGGGATTAGATAGGGGTTAATTCGGTCCCTCCGATCGAAATCGAATGGCCGAGAATAAATAGGTTAGGGAAGTCAAGGAAGAAACCGAAGATATTTTAGAGATGTTTGGGGATGATCCGGACCCAATGGTAACGACAGCTCGGGTCAGGTCCGGGAGAAGTTTTCGGACGCGCATGCGAGGGGTTTGACAAAAGGCCATGGAGACAAGGGGTTTTGATGGGCTTACAAGAAAGAGAAGAGAGCAAATGGTAAAACCAAGGTTGGGCCTTGCTGGAGGAGTTTTATTCAGAGCGAACTGTCAAGGGGGTCCCATAAATCAGCCAACCGCGTAAGGAACGCAAAATCCGGGAACATAATACCGATATGACGGAAACTAGGGCGGCAAGAGTGGAACAAAACACCAGGTATAAGGCCGAGTCTTCCACCCTTTACCAAGTATATAGATGCATTGATTAAATAAGAGATATGGTGATATCCCAACATAATCCTGTCCACCATGGAGCAATCTTCAACTTCACCTGCAACTAACAACGCTATAAGAGGGGCTGAGCAAAGCGGTAACATAGCCAAGCAACGGTTTGCTAGGAAGGACGAAAAGGTTAGAGGCTGACATGGCAGTTTGGGAGGCTTGATAAAACAAGTGATAGGTAGCGCAACATAGCGATAGAACAAAGCAACTAGCATAGCAATGATAGTACTGAGATCCAGGGTAGCTGTCATCTTGCCTGAAATCCCTCGGAAGAAGAACGAGTCCGTGAAGAAGACAAGCGGACGTGGTCGAACGAATCCTCACAACTCCAGAACGAAACCGAAGCTAACGAGAGAAGCAACCCGGAAAGAAGCAAACAACCTGGTAAATGCACAAGCATAATCATGGCATGATGCACAATCAAGTATGATGCATGTCCGGTTTAATGAGGCATGTCATGGCAAAGTGCAACAAACAATACTACAAGTTAAGTGGAGCTCAATATGCAACGAGTTGCATATTGACAAAACAGCACATCAATTATTTAGTTCTCTCTCGTTTATGTACCCAACAATATTCAATGTTGTTAAACATGGCAAGAGGTGAAACATAATTGAACTAACTATTTAGGCTAGTTTAAATGAGGCCGGAACAACAAACAACAATTCCAGAAATTCCCCACAAGTAATATTCGAATTTGGTACTGTTCTGCCCTAAATCATATTTTATTGTTGTTAAACAGGAAATAAAGTGCACCATGTTAAACTAGGCATTTTTCCACCCCATTTACATATAAAGTTTATTAAATTTGGAGCTACGGTTATTTAGTTATGAAATAAATCATTTTAACATGGCATTTGAGCCAATTCAAACAAACATCATTTTAAAAAATTTAATCATGGATGAAAGCTACATATTATGAAACTAGACGAAATTCTAAGCATTTTACATATATAAATTATTTACAAATGATGCACGGTTTGTGAGTTATTAAATGCATGATCTAGAGGGACTTTTCTGCAAATCTGTTAATTCACTGGATAATTAGGAAATTCACAGAACAGGAAAAAAAATGTAGCAGGCCGAAACTGATTTGAACTGGGCTGGGGAGCTGCTCACATTGGGCCTGGCCCGGTGGGTGGAAGAGGCAGGCCGACGGGGCAAGCGGGCCGGCTGGATCCGGAGGCTGCTAGCGATGTTGGGCCTGGGCGCGGATCTGAAGGCGCGCTGGTCAACGGGTCAGCGACCAGGCGCGGGGTGGTCGCGGTCAACACGTTCGTCCTCCTGCTTGAAGCAGTGGAGATGCGGCGCAGCGAGGGCTTCTGGCCCAGCGGCAGCCACGGCCGGACTTTGGCAACGGGACGCGAGGGCGGCGCGAGAACCACGAATCCGAGACCAGGGCAGCATAGGGCTCCGTTCAGCGACAGCAGGCTCGAGGATGGAAGGAAGGAGCGCGGATGTGGTAGAGGACCGAGGCAGAAGCTCTGCGACGTGACTTGGGGCAGAGGAAGGAGGTCCGGCGGGGCGCAGGGAAGGCCCGACGAGGTGGAGACGGGGCGGATCCGGCTGGCCGTCGTCCGGGTTCGCATGGGGTTGAGGAGGAGGCATCGGGCGGCGATGAGGTGTTGCGCAAGGGGAGGAGCGCGTGGCCTCGGGCGCCTGGCTGTCGAAGCAGAGGAACGGAACGACACTGCAGCTGTGGTTGGCGGCGACATGGACGCGCAAGGTCGCGGGGAAGCGTTAGTGCTCACGAACGACTCGGGACCGAGCAGAGGGAAGAAGAGGCACGGCCTCGGGCGCCTTGACCATGCGGCGCAGCGACGAGGCAAGGCGGAGCGCTTGATGGGGAACAGAGGGGAGGCGGCCCTCTGTTAGGCGTCTATTTATACAATAAGAGGATTAGAATAGGGGTTAATTCGGTCCCTCCGATCGAAATCGAATGGCCGAGAATAAATAAGTTAGGGAAGTCAAGGAAGAAACCGAAGATATTTTAGAGATGTTTGGGGATGATCCGGACCCAATGGTAACGACAGCTCGGGTCGGGTCCGGGATAAGTTTTCGGACGCGCATGCGAGGGGTTTGACAAAAGGCCATGGAGACAAGGGGTTTTGATGGGCTTAGAAGAAAGAGAAGAGAGCAGCCCGGTTGATCTGAGAGGGGTCAATAGGGACAAGGAAGAAATGGCAACTACGAGCGAATGCAAGTTTTATGAAAACGATGCCGATGCAATGTGAATGATGACATGAGACGAGATGCATAACATGAACAAACTGCAAAACAAAAGACAAAAACCCAACCACGGAGAAAATAATAAATCACATAGCCGGAAATGGCAAGAGTCGTATTTACGAATATGGAAAGTTACATCCGGGGTGTTACAACACTCCACCACTACAAGAGGATCTCGTCCCGAGATCTAGGATGGCACTGGAGAGAAGTAGAAAAGGAAGAGGAGAGGTAAACTAAGTTGCTTCTTCGACAAACGAGTGAAACCAATGAACCTCGAGAGGTTGAAAACTTGAAAGAATAACACAATAGAGTTGAAAAAAATTGAGAGCATTCCAGTAGAAAAGAGAAACAAGGAACACCATGTTACCATTGGAGGTTGCAAAGCTATGAATGACGAGCACAATAGACAAGAAGGGATTGAAACCACTCTGGTTGAAACGAGATAAGAATGAATAAGAATGATATAATTTTGACAGCACTCCGACTGAAAGAAGAAGGAAAACTAGATAAGATGAAAAGAACTTGAAGAGATGACACAACACTCCGATTAAATGGATAAGCATGAAAAGAACACGATCCTCACAATTCGAGATGATGAGTGAAGAGAGCAACATCACCATGCCTCCGGAAGAAAGAATAGAAGATAGATCATTGGAATGACAGAATGGAGAAGAAAATGCCAACTTGTGCCACAAATGAGCTTGGAAAGCATCCTTGCAAAGAAGAATTGAACGGAGTTGTTGGAAAATCAACAACGAAAAGCACAAGCTTTTAGTGGGCTTATGGAAAAAATCTCGAGACTATGAGGTGACAACCGGCCACTAATGGAAACCATTGATTTGATTGAGAGCACCAAAGAGATGAAAACTTCTTCCACCAAGAGGATAAAGAGAAAGCTTGGGTCATGCATAATCACCACAAATAGCAACAACCCTTAAGGAAAGGCTTTAGGTGAAATCTGACACAAGATAAATCCAACGAAGAAGTTGATTGGTCGAAAAGATCTCTTGAAGGAAGAGAAAATGATGGATTATGAGAGGATGTCATCAAGCTAGAACCATGAATCTTGAAGAGAATGGAGCAAGATTTAAGAGAAACTCTTCTTCGGTCTTCACATGTTGAGAATGATGATGAGAACCACCATGACAATTGTTGAGGCACTCCTGAATGAAAATTGGAAAGGTTGAACCAACGATGAAAAGAATTTGAAAGATCTTGGAGAAAGACATATGACTGATGATAACGCATTCTAAAGTCAAACTTTGAAAAGAATTTTAGAAGCTCCGGGAAAATTAGAAGAGTCAGGTAAGATCCTGGGAAAAGACATGTGGGTTAGGGCCCACTAAAAAGAAACATTGTTGAAGGATTGCTTGAAATAGAGATTGCACCGGTAGAATTAAATAGCTTGAATGAGAGAAAAATCTCCAAATTGCTCGAACGGATTAAGAATGGAAAAATGATTCTTCTGAGATATCTTTAGCACTCCGGATAAGAATAGAGAGAGGTGAACAATTAAGAGGTGCACCAGCATGGGAAAACATTTGAAAGGAGGAAAGGGATATGATCAACAACGAAAGCTTGAATTGAATCCACCGGAGAGAATATGATGATAAAGAATGATAAACTCAAAGCTCCGTTAGTATCTTCCTGAGAATCACCGGATAAGAACATTGACGGAAAAAGAATTGAGAAACTTCTCACAAATAAAAGGATACATGATTAAGAAATCTGCGTCCTTGAAGAAAAAGGGTGGGAGGGCGAGAAAACAAAGGCAACTTGGGGACGATTGAAACCGATACCGTTGAGAAAACTTAGAATTGATCTCACAAATGTTGAAATGATCGGATCCGCTTGAAGAGAAGCACACCGGTTGGAAAGAATTGACATGACAATCTCGATGATCAAAAGGATTAGTACTCCCATAGAAATATGAGAACACCGCTTGAAAGGTATGGAACCAACACTTGACATTGAAGCAACTCAAATTCCACAACTCAAAACAAAACAAAGGATTGGCTTGCAGAAATAAGCCGGAAAAAAATACATATGATAGAGATTTACCCAACCCCATATCATGAATCTGTCGGAAAGATATCCTAGGAGCTACATGAATTCCCACCTATAAACTCCCGAAACTTTCTGGTTATGCAATCTGGTGTTGGGGATACAGGGGAAGCAATAAATCTCACCCAAACTAACAATCCCTACATCCAGCTGTATCCATCCGTCAACACATAACCAAGAAAACTCCGGAAATCGTGTACCTCAACCTTTAAAAAGCATCCGTTATACGAGCTATGGCAATACTCCCGAAATCCCCAGTACTGGGTGGCGTCGAGGTTATCTCACCAACAATTGCATAAAAGAGATTTTCGATGTCGGCTAAACTCAGGTATTCCAGAACTGCAACGATAAAATTGTGACGACAACAACTCGGAGCTCAACTCCCCGGGACACTTCCACAACCCCTAAATGTCAGGAGGCACAAAGAACAATGTTCTCCTCACAAGAATATCGAAACCATCCCAAGATACCCGCGTGATCCTAAAAAAAATTTGTGAAAAATTGAGGAGAGGAAAGACAAAACATCTACGTCAGGAGTCCTCACCAGAGCGACGAAGGGGGCTGATGAGTAAAAAGAATCCTACTCTCCGATATATATAATCCTAAGACTCAAAATAGTTTTCTTCTAGACTCAACAACGGCCAACAATCAAGGGGGCTCCTATGATCGGTCGAGGCTCTGATACCAACTTGTCACGCCCAATATGTGATACTATCCTAAAGAGACTCGAAGGTCCCACCAAGGATAGAACCGCATATTGAAACGCTTTTGCAAGGTGGATATCATTACATCAACATTACATAATAGATGGGGATACAAACAAAAGGCATACAATGCCACACGAATACAACATCATCTTACATAAGAGCACCATCCGACTACGGATGAAACACAAACAGAAATTCAAACGACATCCACCCTGCTAGCCCAGGCTGCCGACCTCGAACCTATCCCCTGATCGAAGAAGAAGCAGAAGAAGAACTCAAGACAAGCAAGCATCGCTCTCGCGTCATGATCATCGCACAACCTGTACCTGCAACTGTTGTTGTAGTAATCTGTGAGCCACGAGGACTTAGCAATCCCATTACCATGGGTATCAAGACTAGCAAAGCTTAATGGGAAAGGAAGGGGTAAAATGGTGAGGTTGTAGCAGCGACTAAGCATATATGGTGGCTAACATACGCAAATAAGAGCGAAATGAGAGCAAACGGAACGGTCGTGAAGCTAGCAATGATCAAGAAGTGATCCTGAACTCCTTCTCATGTCAAACATAACCCAAAACCGTGTTCACTTCCCGGACTCCGCCGAAAAGAGACCATCACGGCTACACACGCGGTTGATGCGTTTTAATTTGAATCTGGTGTCAAGTTATCTACAACCGGACATTAACAAATTCCCATCTGCCACATAACCGCGGGCACGGCTCTCGAAAGTTTATACCCTGCAGGGATGTCCCAACTTAGCCCATGATAAGCTCTCGAGATCAACGAAGGATATTCCTTCTCCTAGGAAGACCCGATCAGTCTCGGAATCCTGGTTTACAAGACATTTCGACAATGGTAAAACAAGACCAGCAAAGCCGCCCGATGCGCCGACAATCCCGATAGGAGCTGCACATATCTCGTTCTCAGGGCAACACCGGATAAGTCAAGCTACGAGTAAAACCAGACCTCGAGTTTCCCCTAGGTGCCCCGCAGGTTGCTCGGTTCGGACTAGCACTTAGAGAAGCACTGGCTCGGGGGGGGGGGGGCTAAAATAAAGATGACCCTCGGGTTGGCCGACCCAAGGGAAAGGTATAGGTGGTGGTGAGGCAAATGGTAAAACCAAGGTTGGGCCTTGCTGGAGGAGTTTTATTCAAAGCGAACTGTCAAGGGGGTCCCATAAATCAGCCAACCGCGTAAGGAACGCAAAATACGGGAACATAATACCGATATGACGGAAACTAGGGTGGCAAGAGTGGAACAAAACACCAGGCATAAGGCCGAGTCTTCCACCCTTTACCAAGTATATAGATGCATTAATTAAATAAGAGATATTGTGATATCCCAACATAATCCTGTTGTAAGGGCATTTTTATCCCTAAGTATTTTGGTGATTGATGACAATGCTTTTGCGGACTAATCTTGTGCCTTGAGTTTCTCAGTTGCTTCATCGCTAGGCACAAGACGGTTCGGTGCCCCTTGAAGACTATTGAAGACGACGTTTTTCTACGTTCCTTTTGGTGGATTTGAGTCGTAGGAGAGCCGTACTATTAAGAGGGGGTCCGCGTTGGAAAGGTTCGGGTGGAATCATCACGTACACGTTTCCTTCCTTGTCTCCTCCTTTCCGTTGCACTTTGGAGCATTCCCCGTCTATCCTCTATGTGAGTGTCTGGACTACTGTTGCTGAGCTTGCGGTAGTACTGCTCCCTGGAGTGGTAGTACCGAAGGCACTTGCGGTAGTACCGTGCCCATGCGCGGTAGTACCGCGGGAGCCCACGGTAGTACCGCTCCTTTGGAGTCATAGTACCGTGGCTCCCTGGCAATGTACCGTTGCTTCGCGGTAGTAGGCGCGGATGTAAATTTTTACATCCGCGCCCACACGGTAGTACCGCACGTCGAGGGTGGTAGTACCGCGGATTCCCACGGTAGTACCGCTCCCCCCAAGCAGTAGTACCGTGGTTCCCTGGCCTAGTGCCGTTGCTTCACGGTAGTAGGGGCGGATGTAATTTTTTACATCCGCACCCACACGGTAGTACGGCGCCTTGTGCACGGTAGTACCGTGACGGATGTTTGTATTGTCTCCTTGACCGCGGAAGTAGGCATGGATGTAATTTTATTCATCTGTGCCGTTTCCAGACTAGCACTTACCTGGCTCGCGGTAGTACCGTAGGTGGGAGCGGTAGTACCGCGCTCGCGGTAGTACTGCTCATGTTATAGTCTCTGCAGCTGCCGCGGTAGTACCATGGTTACCCACGGTAGTACCGCGTGGCCTTGCGGTAGTACCGCGCTCCTGGAGCGGTAGTACCGCATGTCGCAGGCTGGTCTAAGTGGATAACGGTTGGATGTTGTCCTCCACTAAAAAAAGGTGTGTCTCCTACCTCTAGTTGACTACCTCTTCCATCCCCAAGCTCCATTGTTGCTCCAAGCTCCATTTTCGGCCGATCTCTCTCCCTAGCCAATCAAACTTGTTGATTTTCTCGGGATTGGGTGACAAAGCCCCGATCTACACTTCCACCAAGAGATATTTGATTCCCCCCCACTAATCCCTAGCGGATCTTGTTACTCTTGGGTATTTGAGCACCCTAGACGGTTGAGGTCACCTCGGAGTCATAGTCCATTGTAGTGAAGCTTCTGGTGTCGTTGGGAGCCTACAATTAAGTTGTGGAGATTGCCCCAACCTGGTTTGTAAAGGTTCGTTCGCCGCCTTCAAGGGCACCAATAGTGGAATCACGGCATCTCGCATTGTGTGAGGGCGTGAGGAGATTACGGTGGCCCTAGTGGCTTCTTGGGGAGCATTGTGCCTCCACACCGCTCTAACGGAGACGTACTTCCCCTTAAAAGGAAGGAACTTTGGTAACACATCCTCGTCTCCACCGGCTCCACTCTTGGTCATTTCGTGCCTTTACTTTTGCAAGCTTACTTGTGTTGTATCCATTGCTTGCTTGTGCTAGTTGTTATTGCATCATATAGGTTGCTCACATAGTTGCATATCTAGACAACCTATTTTGTTGCAAAGTTTAAATTGGTAAAGAAAAGCTTAAAAATTGTTAGTTTCCTATTCACCCCCCTCTAGTCAACTATATCGATCCTTTCAATTGGTATCAGAGCCTCGTCTCTTTATTAAGGACTTTGTCGTCCGAAGATTATGGTTGACACCATAGACCATGGGGAGGAGGAACACTCTCGTGTGAATCCGATCTCGTCTACGGGTGATGGGGGGACAGCGGTGTCATGTGAGGAATTCAATGTGGCCTTGGACACATTGAAAACCTCCATGACAACCATGGTAGAAAACATGTTTAATAAATTCTTGGAAGGGCTTAAACTACCTACCTCGCCGTTGAAAGTGGGTGATCCCACTAACAAGGTGACGGATGCTAACTCCGAGAAGGGGGGAGCTAATAGTGAGAAGGGTCCTTCTACTAGTGGTAGAAATGGCACCAGCATCTTTGCCCATGTGGAACCTCCAACTTATGGAGGACCGATTCCCTGTACTTATTTAAATCATGCAGGTCCTCCTCCTAAGATTGTGAAAAATGAGGATTTTGATTCTTGGGTGTATCGCTTCAAGCGACATTTAAAACATGTGAATACTAATCTTTGGCGAATCATTGAAGAAGGTTTCTATCCACATGACCGAAACAACTTCACCCCGAGAGAAGCGGTGGATAATCAATTCAATGAGAGTGCTCTCTTCATCATCCAAGATGCAATCCTTCCTGAAGATCTCCCTCATCTTCGTCCCCATGCCATGGCCAAAGACGGATGGCAATGCGTTGTGTCTCTCTATCGAGGAAGAGCTAGCATTCAACGCTCCAACTATGAAGTGGTGCAAGATGAAGCCGATGAGTTTGCCATGAAAGAAGATGAAGAACCTCGTGAGCTCTTTCGAAGAGTGACCAAACTCGCGGTCTCACTCCGAGATCATGGGAGCAAGGACACAGATGACAATTGGATCAAGCGCAAGTTCCTCAAGGCCATGATGCCCTACAATAAGGCCATGTCCTCCGTCATTCGTCAAAGACCGGACTTCCACTCCATGAACTCAAGTAAAGTGTTGGATGAGTTCGTTGCAATGAGCATCTTGGACAAGACCGCCAACAATGCGGTGCTCCGTTCTCAAAGGGCAAAGAAGCCCAACCTTGCCTTGAAGGCCAAGGTTATTATGGAGGAAGAGGAAGAAGAGGAAGATGAGGAGAGCAACCCCGAAGACACAAAGTATGATTATCATGAGCACATGGATCTTGCTTCAAGGCAATTTTGGAGCAAGAAGAACTCAAGACCCAACCTCAACAAGAATAACTCAAGTGGCTTCAAGGGAAAGCAACGAGTTAGAACTTGTTTGAACCGTGGCAATGTGAGCCACTTTGTTGCGGATTGTCCTTACGAGAAGCGGGAAGACAATGGTGGCAAGTTCATCCGAAAAGACAAAGCCAAGTCCTTCCCCAACAAGAACAACTTCACCAAGAAGACTCCTTCTCATGGGTTGGTGGTTCAAGAAGAATACCATGAGGATGACGATGATGATGAAAATGGAGAAGCAATGGCCATGGCCTCCGTTGCCATTGCTACCACTCCCCGGGCGTCTCTCTTTGATTCACCCAACGAGAACATCACCGCCAAGTGCCTCATGGCTAATGCCTCTAACAAGGTAACCCCCAACATCAAAACCACCATCATTACTAATCCCTCTTTGGAGGGTTGCATTGATGAACATGATGGATCTAATGAGGAAGTGAATGAATTTGAGTCTTTTATGAGTAAGCTCAAGGGCAAATCCAAGAAGCACTTTGTGGCTCTCTTGGAACAACTTGGTGAAGCCAATGACATGATCGAGGCTCATGAAGAAACCATCTCTAAGATGGAAGGTCATAGTCGTGACTATGCCGATGAGATATCGAATCTCTCTAATGCTCTTGGGGAAGAGCGTGGGCATCGTTTGACTCTTGAGGAGTCATACAATGATGACCATGCTAAGTTAAAGAAAGATCTTGATCATGCTCTTGTCGTGTCCTGTGTGCTAACTTCCGAGAAGGCTAAACTTGGGGTTGATCATGCCAGACTCAAGGAGGAGTTTGATGTACTTGACAAGGCCCACAAGGTCTTCAAGGGTGCTCATGCTAACCTCAAGGAGTCTCATGCTCAACTCCAAGTTAAGCTAACCAAGGAAAAGGCCACCTTTCCTCATATGGTATTAATTGATAATGCATATGCTACTAACCCGTGTTGTGAGCATGTGCATTGCATCTTCAACTTGAGAAAGGCCTTGTGACATGCATTTAAGGTGAGAAGAACCTCAACGACCTTTTGAGAAATCGAAAGGAAGTTGTGGCCATGAAGGGAATTGGGTTTGCAGCCAAGTCCAAGAATAAGAAGAAGAATGACAAGACCAAACGACCTCCCCCGCTTAAGCAAACTTTTGTGAAGGAGGGAGAGGGTGCTCCTAAGGAGAAGAAGAACAATGTGAAGAGTGGTGATGCCAAAAAGGGAAAAGCCATCTCTCCCAACAAAGCCGGCGACTTTAACCCTTCTTATGTGTTGTGTCGTGCTAGTGATGGGCATGTTTATGCTCGATTTGTTGGTTCTTCTTATGAGTACATTGAATGGTCTATTTGGGTTCCTAAGACCCTTGTTACTAACATCAAAGGACCCATTACTAAATGGGTACCTAAAACCAAGCATTGATCTCTTGTAGGTGTTTGCTTTGAAGGAAATATGCCCTAGAGGCAATAATAAATGTTATTATTTATTTCCTTATATCATGATAAATGTTTATTATTCATGCTAGAATTGTATTAACCGGAAACATAATACATGTGTGAATACATAAACCTATAGAGTGTCACTAGTATGCCTCTACTTGACTAGCTCGTTAATCAAAGATGGTTATGTTTCCTAACCATGAACAAGGAGTTGTTATTTGATTAATGGGATCACATCATTGGTTGAATGATCTGATTGACATGACCCATTCCATTAGCATAGCACCTGATCGTATAGTTTGTTGCTAGTGCTTTTCTTCATGACTTATACATGTTCCTATGACTATGAGATTATGCAACTCCGTTTGCCGAGGAACACTTTGGGTGCTACCAAAGCGTCACAACGTAATCGGGTGATTATAAAGGTACATTACAGGTGTCTCGAAGGTACATGTTGGGTTGGCATATTTCGAGATTAGGATTTGTCACTCCGATTATCGGAGAGGTATCTCTGGGCCCTCTCGGTAATGCACATCACATAAGCCTTGCAAGCATTGCAACTAAATGTGTTAGTTGTGAGATGATGTATTACGGAACGAGAAAAGAGACTTGCGATGCGAGATTGAACTAGGTATTGGATACCGACGATCGAATCTCGGGCAAGTAACATACCGATGACAAAGGAACAACGTATGTTGTTATGCGGTCTCGACCGATAAAGATCTTCGTAGAATATGTAGGAGCCAATATGGGCATCCAGGTCCCGCTATTGGTTATTGACCGAGAGGTGTCTCGGTCATGTCTACATAGTTCTCGAACCCGTAGGGTCCGCACGCTTAACGCTTCGATGGCAGTCATAATGAGTTTATAAGTATTGATGCACGAAGGTTGTTCGAGTCCCGGATGTGATCACGGATATGACGAGGAGTCTCGAAATGGTCGAGACATAAAGATTGATATATTGAAGCCTACATTTGGACATCGGAAAGGTTCGAGTGAAATCGAGAATTTCTCGAGTACCGGAGGTTACGGAACCCCGGGAACTACATGGGCCCATAGTGGGCCTTGGAGGAAAGGAGAAGGGCCAGCCCTAGGTGGCGCGCGCCCCTTCCCTAGTCCTATTAGGACTAGGAAAGGTGGGCCGCCCCCTCTCTCTCTCCCTCCGAGAATCCTATTCCAACTAGGATTGGGGGAGTCCTACTCCGGAGGAGTAGGACTCCTTAGCGCGCCTCCTCCTCTTGGCCGCCACCTTCCCTTGGCTCCTTTATATACGGGGCAGGGAGCACCCCAAAACACACAAGTTGATTTCCTTAGCCGTGTGCGGTGCCCCTTCCACCATATTCCACTTGGTCATATCGTCGCGGAGCTTAGGCGAAGCCCCGCGCTGGAGAAGTCATATCGTCGCGGAGCTTAGGCGAAGCCCTGCGTCGGTGGAGCATCATCATCGCCACCACGTCGTGCTTGACGGAACTCATCCCGACACTTTGCTGGATCGAGTCCGGGATCGTCATCGGGCTGAGCGTGTGCAGAACTCGGAGGTGCCGTGACGTTCGGTGCTTGGATCGGTCGGGTCGTGAAGACGTCGACTACATCAACCGCGTTGTTATAACGCTTCGCTTTCGGTCTCACGAGTGCGTGGGCGGACACTCTTCCGCTCGTTGCTATGCCATCACCATGGTCTTGCGTGATCGTAGGAAAATTTTTGAAATTACTCGTTCCCCAACAGTGGTATCGAGCCTGGTTTTATGCGTTGATGTCATATGCACGAGTAGAACACAAGTGAGTTGTGGGCGATACAAGTCATACTACCTACCAGCATGTCATACTTTGGTTCAGCGGTATTGTGAGATGAAGCGCCCGGACCGACATTACGCGTGCGCTTACGCGAGACTGGTTTCACCGCTGTGAGCACTCGTTGCTTAAAGGTGGTGGCGGGTGTCTGCTCTCTCACTTTAGTTGAATCGAGTGTGGCTACGCCCGGTCCTTGAGAAGGTTAAACGGAGTCTATTTGACGAAATATCGTTGTGGTTTTGATGCGAGGTAAGAACGGTTCTTGCTCAGCCCGTAGCAGCCACGTAAAACTTGCAACAACAAAGTAGAGGGCGTCTAACTTGTTTTTGCAGGGCATGTTGTGATGTGATATGGTCAAGACGTGATGCTATATCTTATTGTATGAGATGATCATGTTTTGTAACCGAGTTATCGACAGCTGGCAGAGCCATATGGTTGTCGCTTTATTGTATGAAATGCAAACGCCATGTAATTGCTTTACTTTATCACTAAGCAGTAGCGATAGTCGTAGAAGCAATAGTTGGCGAGACGACAACGATGCTACGATGGAGATCAAGGTGTCGCGCCGGTGACGATGGTGATCATGACGGTGCTTCGGAGATGGAGATCACAAGCACAAGATGATGATGGCCATATCATATCACTTATATCGATTGCATGTGATGTTAATCCTTTATGCATCTTATTTTGCTTTGATTGACGGTAGCATTATAAGATGATCCCTTACTAAATTATCAAGAAGTGTTCTCCCTGAGTATGCACCGTTGCGAAAGTTCTTCGTGCTGAGACACCACGTGATGATCGGGTGTGATAGGTTCTACGTTCAAATACAACGGGTGCAAAACAGTTGCACACGGAATACTCAGGTTATACTTGACGAGCTATGCATATAAGATATGACCTCGGAACACGGAGACCGAAGGTCGGCGTGAATCATATAGTAGATATGATCAACATATTGATGTTCACCATTGAAACTACTCCATCACACGTGATGATCGGTCATGGTGTAGTTGATATGGATCACGCAATCACTTAGAGAATTGGAGGATATTTTTCTAAGTGGGAGTTCTTAAGTAATATGATTAATTGAACTTAAATTTATCATGAACTTAGTACTGATAGTATCTTGCTTGTCTATGATGTGTAGATAGATGGCTCGTCTGTTGTTCCGTTAAATTTTAATGCGTTCCTTGAGAAAGCAAAGTTGAAAGATGATGGCAGCAATTACACGGACTGGGTCCGAATTTGAGGATTATCCTTATTGCTGCACGGAAGAATTACGTCCTGGAAGCACCGTTAGGTGCCAGGCCTGGTGCAAGGGCTGCGCCGAAGTTGTGAACGTCGGCAAAGCAAAGCTGATGACTACTCTATAGTTCGATGTGCCATGCTTTACGGCTTAGAACCGGGACTTCAACGTCGTTTTGAACACCATGGAGCATATGAGATGTTCCAGGAGTTGAAGTTAATATTCAAGCGAATGCCCGGATTGAGAGATATGAAGTCTCCAATAAGTTCTATAGCTGTAAGATGGAGGAGAATGGTTCTGTCGGTGAGCATATACTCAGAATGTCCGGATATAACAATCACTTGATTCAACGGGAGTTAATCTTCCGGATGATTGCGTCATTGACAGAATTCTCCAATCACTGCCACCAAGCTACAAAAGCTTCGTGATGAACTATAATATGCAAGGGATGACCAAAACTATGCCCGAGCTCTTCGCGATCTTTGAAAGCATGGAGGTAGAAATCAAAAGGAGCATCAAGTGTTGATGGTTAACAAAACCACTAGTTTCAAGAAAAGGGCAAAGGAAAGAAAAGGAAACTTCAAAAGAGCGGCAAGCAAGTTGCTGATCAAGAGAAGAAACCCAAGTCTGGTCCTAAGCCTGAAACTGAGTGCTTCTATTGCAAGCAGGCTGGTCCTTTGAAGCGGAACTGCCCCAAGTATTTGGCGGATAAGAAGGATGGCAAGGTTAACAAAGGTATATGTGATATACTTGTTATTGATGTGTACCTTACTAATACTCGCAGTAGCACTGGTATTTGATCTGGTTCATTGCTAATATTTGCAACTCGAAGCAGGGCTACGGATTAGCGAAGATTGGCTAAGGACGAGGTGACGATCTTGCGCGTGGGAAATGGTTCCAAAGTCGATGTGATCGCAGATCGGCACGCTACCTCTACATCTACCTTCGGATTAGTATTAGACCTAAATAATTGTTATTTAGTACCATCGTTGAGCATGAACATTATATCTGGATCTTGTTTGATGCGAGACGGTTATTCATTTAAATCAGAGAATAATGGTTGTTCTATTTATATGAATAATATCTTTTATGGTCATGCACCATTGAAGAATGGTTTGTTTTTACTTAATCTTGATAGTAGTGATACACATATTCATAATGTTGAAACCAAAAGATGCAGAGTTGATAATGATGGTGCAACTTATTTGTGGCACTTGCCGTTTAGGTCATATCGGTGTAAAACGCATGAAGAAACTCCATGCTGATGGACTTTTGGAGTCACTTGATTATGAATCACTTGGCACTTGCGAACCGTGCCTTATGGGCAAGATGACTAAAACACCGTTCTCCGGAACTATGGAGAGAGCAACAGATTTATTGGAAATCATACATACCGATGTATGTGGTCCAATGAATGTTGAGGCTAAATGGCGGATATCGTTATTTTCTCACCTTCACAGATGATTTGAGCAGATATGGGTATATCTACTTAATGAAACACAAGTCTGAAACATTTGAAAAGTTCAAAGAATTTCAGAGTGAAGTGGAAAATCATCGTAACAAGAAAATAAAGTTTCTACGATCTGATCGTGGAGGAGAATATTTGAGTTACGAGTTTGGCCTACATTTGAAACAATGCGGAATAGTTTAGCAACTTACGCCACGGAACACCACAACGTAATGGTGTGTCGAGCGTCAGAATCGTACTTTATTAGATATGGTGCGATCTATGATGTCTCTTACTGATTTACCGCTATCATTTTGGGGTTATGCTTTAGAGACGGCTACATTCACTTTAAATAGGGCACCATCTAAATCCGTTGAGACGACGCCTTATGAACTGTGGTTTGGCAAGAAACCAAAGTTGTCGTTTTGAAAGTTTGGGGCTGCGATGCTTATGTGAAAAAGCTTCAACCTGATAAGCTCGAACCCAAATCGGAGAATGTGTCTTCATAGGATACCCAAAGGAGACAGTTGGGTACACCTTCTATCACAGATCCGAAGGCAAGATTTTGTTGCTAAATTCGGAAACTTTTGGAGAAAGAGTTTCTCACGAAAGAAGTGAGTGGGAGGAAAGTAGAACTTGATGAGATAATCTGTATCTACTCCCTTATTGAGAAGTAGTACATCACAGAAAACAGTTTCGTGACACCTACACCAAATAGGAGGAAGCTAATGATGATGATCATGAAACTTCAGATCAAGTTTCTACAGAACTTCAGAGATCAACCAGAACAAGATCCGCACTGAGTAGTACGGTAATCCTGTTTTGGAAGTCATATTCTTGGAACATGATGAACCTCACGAACTATGAAGAAGCGATGGTGAGCCCAGATTCCACAAAATGGCTTGAGGCCATGAAATCTGAGATGGGATCCATGTATGAGAACAAAGTGTGGACTTTGGTTGACTTGCCCGATGATCGGCAAGCAATTGAGAATAAATGGATCTTCAAGAAGAAGACCGACGCTGATGGTAATGTTCTTGTCTATAAAGCTCGACTTGTTGCAAAAGGTTTTCGACAAGTTCAAGGGATTGACTACGATGAGACCTTCTCACCCGTAGCGATGCTTAAGTCGTCCGAATCATGTTAGCAATTGCCGATTTTATGATTATGAAATTTGGCAAATGGATGTTAAAACTGCATTCTGAATGGATTTACGGAAGAAGAGTTGTATATGATGCAACCAGAAGGTTTTGTCGATCCAAAGGAGCTAACAAAGTGTGCAAGCTCCAGCGATCCATTTATGGACTGGTGCAAGCCTCTCGGAGTTGGAATAAGCGTTTTGATAGTGTGATCAAAGCATTTGGTTTTATACAGACTTTTGGAGAAGCCTGTATTTACAAGAAAGTGAGTGGGAGCTCAGTAGCATTTCGATATTATATGTGGATGACATATTATTGATCGGAAATGATATAGAAATTCTGGATAGCATAAAGGGATACTTGAATAAGAGTTTTTCGATGAAAGACCTCGGTGAAGCTGCTTACATATTGGGCATTAAGATCTATAGAGATAGATCAAGACGCTTAATAGGACTTTCACAAAGCACATACCTTGATAAAGTTTTGAAAAGGTTCAAAATGGATCGAGGCAAAGAAAGGGTTCTTGCCGGTATTACAAGGTGTGAAGTTGAGTAAGACTCAATGCCCGACCACCGCAGAAGATAGAGAGAAAATGAAAGATGTTCCCTATGCTTCAGCCATAGGCTCTATCATGTATGCAATGCTGTGTACCAGACCTGATGTGTGCCTTGCTGTAAGTTTAGCAGGCGGTACCAAAGTAATCCAGAGTGGATCATTGGACAGCGGTCAAGAACATCCTTAAGTACTTGAGAAGAACTAAGGATATGTTTCTCATTTATGGCGGTGACAAAGAGCTCATAAATAAACAGTTACGTCGATGCAAGCTTTGACACTGATCAGACGATTCTAAATCGCAAACCGGATACGTATTTACATTAAGCGGTGGAGCTGTCGGTTGGTGCAGTTCCAAACAAAGCGTCGTTATGGGATCTACATGTGAAGTTGAGTACATAGCTGCTTCGGAAGCAGCTAATGAAGGAGTCTGGATGAAGGAGTTCATATCCGATCTAGGTGTTGTACCTAGTGTATCGGGTCCAATGAAAATCTTTTGTGATAATATGGTGCAATTGCCTTGGCAAAGGAATCCAGATTTCACAAGAGAACCAAGCACATCAAAAGACGCTTCAACTCCATCCGGATTTGGTCCGGTGGGAGACATAGAGATATGCAAGATACATACGGATCTGAATGTTTGAGACCGTTGACTAAGCCTCTTCCACGAGCAAAACATGATCAGCACCAAGACTCCATGGGTGTTAGAATCATTCTTGTGTAATCTAGATTATTGACTCTAGTGCAAGTGGGAGCTGAAGGAAATATGCCCTAGAGGCAATAATAAATGTTATTATTTATTTCCTTATATCATGATAAATGTTTATTATTCATGCTAGAATTGTATTAACCGGAAACATAATACATGTGTGAATACATAAACCTACTGAGTGTCACTAGTATGCCTCTACTTGACTAGCTCGTTAATCAAAGATGGTTATGTTTCCTAACCATGAACAAGGAGTTGTTATTTGATTAATGGGATCACATCATTGGTTGAATGATCTGATTGACATGACCCATTCCATTAGCATAGCACCTGATCGTATAGTTTGTTGCTAGTGCTTTTCTTCATGACTTATACATGTTCCTATGACTATGAGATTATGCAACTCCCGTTTGCCCGAGGAACACTTTGGGTGCTACCAAACGTCACAACGAATCGGGTGATTATAAAGGTACATTACAGGTGTCTCCGAAGGTACATGTTGGGTTGGCATATTTCGAGATTAGGATTTGTCACTCCGATTGTCGGAGAGGTATCTCTGGGCCCTCTCGGTAATGCACATCACATAAGCCTTGCAAGCATTGCAACTAAATGTGTTAGTTGTGAGATGATGTATTACGGAACGAGAAAAGAGACTTGCCGAACGAGATTGAACTAGGTATTGGATACCGACGATCGAATCTCGGGCAAGTAACATACCGATGACAAAGGGAACAACGATGTTGTTATGCGGTCTCGACCGATAAAGATCTTCGTAGAATATGTAGGAGCCAATATGGGCATCCAGGTCCCGCTATTGGTTATTGACCGAGAGGTGTCTCGGTCATGTCTACATAGTTCTCGAACCCGTAGGGTCCGCACGCTTAACGCTTTGATGGCGGTCATAATGAGTTTATAAGTATTGATGCACAAGGTTGTTCGAGTCCCGGATGTGATCACGGATATGACGAGGAGTCTCGAAATGGTCGAGACATAAAGATTGATATATTGAAGCCTACATTTGGACATCGGAAGGTTCCGAGTGAAATCGGAATTTGCGAGTACCGGAGGTTACGGAACCCCGGGAACTACATGGGCCCATAGTGGGCCTTGGAGGAAAGGAGAAGGGCCAGCCCTAGGTGGCGCGCGCCCCTTCCCTAGTCCTATTAGGACTAGGAAAGGTGGGCCGCCCCTCTCTCTCTCTCCCCTCAGGAATCCTATTCCAACTAGGATTGGGGGAGTCCTACTCCCGGAGGAGTAGGACTCCTTTGCGCCTCCTCCTCTTGGCGGCCACCTTCCCTTGGCTCCTTTATATCTGGGGCAGGGAGCACCCCAAAACACACAAGTTGATTTCCTTAGCCGTGTGCGGTGCCCCTTCCACCATATTCCACTTGGTCATATCGTCGCGAGCTTAGCGAAGCCCTCGCTGGAGAAGTCATATCGTCATGAGCTTAGGCGAAGCCCTGCGCCGGTGGAGCATCATCATCGTCACCACGCCGTCGTGCTGACGGAACTCATCCCCGACACTTTGCTGGATCGGAGTCCGGGGATCGTCATCGGGCTGAACGTGTGCAGAACTCGGAGGTGCCGTACGTTCGGTGCTTGGATCGGTCGGGTCGTGAAGACGTACGACTACATCAACCGCGTTGTTATAACGCTTCCGCTTTCGGTCTACGAGGGTACGTGGACGGACACTCTTCCCGCTCGTTGCTATGCCATCACCATGGTCTTGCGTGATCGTAGGAAAATTTTTGAAATTACTACGTTCCCCAACATGCTTCCGGTGGGGGATCATGGTTGCTCGATAGTGGAGCAACAAATCATATGACCGGGAGCAAGGACTTGGTGGTGGACGTGCAAAAGATCCCATCTATGCTCACCAATGTCGAGTGGGGTGATGCCTCACATTCTAAGGTATTGGGTCTTGGCAAGGTTGTCATTTCTCATGACCTAACGATCGAGAAAGTCATGCTTGTTGAGTCCCTTGCGTACAATTTACTTTCTGTTCATCAACTTGCACTCATGGGCTTTGCCACCTTATTTGATGTTGATACTGTGGCCCTCTTGTGGAGCAAGACTCTTAAAGTAGCCTTTGTTGGGCATGTCGAGAACGGTCTCTATGTGATTAACTTTTTGAAGCGACCCACTAAGACCACGACATGCCTAATGGCTAAAGTTGATGTGGGATGGCTTTGGCATCGCCGTTTAGCCCACGTCAATATGAGATCTTTGCAAAGTCTTCTCAAGGGGGACCATGTCCGTGGACTAACAAATGTTAGTTTTGCCAAAGATCATGCTTGCAGTGCTTGTATCGAAGGAAAGCTTCATGAGACGGCTCACCCTCCCATGACTATCATCTACTCGAAGAGACCCTTGGAGCTCCTTCACATGGACCTCTTTGGGCCTCCATCCTTTGATAGTCTTGGGGGAAGAAAGTATTGCTTGGTGATTGTGGATGATTATTCAAGATATACGTGGGTATATTTCTTCAAGACGAAGAGTGAAACTCAACAAACCGTCATCGACTTTGCAAATGAAGCTCAACGACAACATGATGCAAAGATCTTGACAATAAGAAGTGAAAACGGCACCGAGTTCAAGAACTACACCTTGGATGAGTTCCTTAGTGATGAGGGGATCAAGCATCAATATTCAGCTCCATACACCCCTCAACAAAATGGTGTTGTAGAGAGGAAGAACCGGACGTTGATGGATGCAGCAAGGACCATGATGGCGGAGTTCAAGTCTCCATACAACTTTTGGGCCGAAGCCATCAACACCGCGTGTGATGCATCAAATCGGCTCTATCTCCGCAAAGGCTTGAACAAGACTCCTTATGAAATCCTCACCAGTAACAAGCCCAATCTCAAGTACTTCCGGGTGTTCGGGTGTAAGTGTTTCATTCTCAAAAAGGGTGTTCGTTTGTCTAAATTTGAGGCTAGAGCTTATGAGGGCATATTTGTTGGTTATGCTACAAACTCTCATGTTATCGTGTTCTCAACAAGTCCACGGACTCATTGAGGAGGCGATGTAACGTGGAGTTTGACGAAAATAATGGCTCCCAAGTGGAGCAAAGTGGTACTTGTGATGTAGGTGATGAAATTCCTCCCCAAGCCATAAGAAGAATGGGTATTGGTCATATTCTACCCATTGAGGAACCCCTTGTGGCCGAAGGAGAAGGACAATGATCCACTCAAGTGGAGCCATCACCTCCCCAAGACCCACACGCTTCCGAACAACAAAGTGAAGGCCCTCAACCTCATGAACAAGACCAAGGGCAAGATCAAACTCAAGATGGTGGTGATCCACCAAATGATGCCCAAGGTCAAGTTCTCCCCCTCGAGAAAGTTCAAGATCATGTGCAACCTCAAGATCAAGAACAAGCTCAAGACGGTGCTCAAGATAATCAAGTTAACCCTCCTCCGTCCACATCCAAGGAGGAATTAGAGCGTCGTGCCACGAAGATCGCTTCCAAGCTCACCACCAAAGGCCATCTCATGGAGAATGTGGTTGGAAGGCTAAGAAAGGGGGTAAGCACTCGTAGACAATTAGCAAACTATTGTGAACATCACGCGTTTGTCTCTTGTGTTGAACCCCAAAAGGTCTATGAGGCGCTCGAAGACTCGGATTGGCTCAATGCCATGCATGAAGAACTCAACAACTTCGAGTACAACCAGGTGTGGAGGTTGGTGCCAAGGCCATCGGGGAACCACAACGTCATTGGAACCAAGTGGATTTTCAAGAACAAGCAAGATGATCATGGGAACATCATTCACAACAAGGCAAGATTGGTAGCACAAGGCTACTCCCAAGTCGAGGGTATCGACTATGGTGAAACCTTTTCTCCCGTTGCTCGCCTTGAATCCATTCGTTTGTTGATTGCTTATGCTTCCCATCACAACTTTAAGTTACAACAAATGGATGTGAAAAGTGCTTTTCTTAATGGTCCTATTAATGAGTTGGTCTATGTCAAGCAACCCCCCGGTTCGAGGATCCCTACTTCCCGGATCATGTGTATCAACTCGATAAGGCGCTCTATGGCCTTAAACAAGCCCCACGTGCGTGGTATGACAACCTTACCGAGTTGTTACAAGATCGTGGATTTGAGGTTGGGCAAATCGATCCCACTCTTTTTACTAGGAAGGTCAAAGGGGAGTTGTTTGTATGCCAACTATATGTTGATGATATTATCTTTGGTTCCCCTAACAAAGCTTTCAATGAGGAATTTTCCGCTCTCATGACCTCCAAGTTGAAGATGTCATCAATGGGAGAGTTGAAGTTCTTCCTTGGTTTTGATATCAAACAAAGAAGAGAAGGTACCTTCATCAACCAAGCCAAATACACTCAAGACATGTTAAAAAGATTCAAGCTAAGTGATGTCAAGCCGGCTTCTACACCAATGCCTACCAAGTGCCAACTTGAAATTGATCCCAATGGTAAAGCGGTGGATCAAAAGGTATATCGCTCCATGATTGGCTCCTTGCTTTACCTGTGTGCATCTAGACCGGATATCATGTTGAGTGTGGGAATGTGTGCACGGTTTCAAGCCGCACCAAAGGAAAGCCACTTTGGCGGTCAAGCGAATCTTTCGATATTTGGCTCATACCCAAAACTTTGGCTTATGGTACCCAAGAGGGGCAAACTTCAAGCTTGAAGGATATACGGATTCCGATTGGGCGGGAGACAAAGTGGATAGAAAGTCCACTTCCGGAGGGTGCCAATTTCTTGGTTGCTCTTTGGTGAGTTGGTCTTCCAAGAAGAAAAGTTGTGTGTCTCTCTCGTCCAGCGAAGCGGAGTATGTGGCGGCCGGTAGTAGTTGTGCACAACTCTTATGGATGAGGAAAACTTTAAAGGAGTACGGTATCATTTGTGACAAAGTGCCTCTTTGGTGTGATAATGAAAGTGCCATCAAGATTTTTCTCAATCCGGTGCAACACTTCAAGACGAAGCATATTGAGATTCGGTATCAGTTCATCCGGGATCACATTAGGCGAGGGGAGATCGAGCTCAAGTATGTCAACACTCATGATAACCTTGCAGATATTTTCACGAAGCCCTTGGATGAAGCAAGATTTCGCGAGTTAAGGCATGAGCTAAATATCATTGATTCGAGCAATGTGACTTGAACCCTTGCACCTCCCACCACACTCAACTTGTTGTCTAGTTTAGGTGTAGGCATGGACATAGGGGGAGTGTTGTTCTCTCAATGAACTCTCCCTCCCCCCATTATGCATAAATCGATCAACTCTTTCACATTAGCCATTTTTTATGGTACTTGTGCTTCAAAGACGAGTTTCGGTCATGGGCCCAAGGATAATTCTTCGCGGTGCCATACCAACTGACTCAAACATAGGTGGCTCCGGCCACCGCCCTCTCTTTTTGAGAGGGTGTGTTGCGTGGTTGCTTCTTGTTGTCTTTCTGCCTTTGGGTTGTGCGTGTTCTTGTGGTGTCTCTTGTGCTAAAATTTTCCATGCAAAGACCTCTTTTGTGTTGAAACCTGCTTTTTCTTGAGCTCACGGTACTACCGTAGCATGCTACGGTACTACCGCGTGTGGAGAGCTCGGTACTACCGCCCCCACGCAACAGTAATTTTTTACTACCGCCTGGGAGAGCGGTACTGCCGCTTCGGTGCGGTACTTCCACCCAAGCGGTACTACCGCGATGATGTGCGATACTACCGCGCCGTCATAGTCACGTGGGGATAAGGGCGGGGAGGGGGAGTTCTAACTCCCCCATACCCATTCGTCTGTTTCCCCACTTCGTCTCTCTCTCTCACCCTCGCTCAAGAATGGGGCCGGGGTCCTTCGCCGGATCTCCGCCTCCGGCTGCTCTCCTGCGATTACGTCCGGTGGGATCGTTCCCCACCACGTGCTCTTGCCATGGACCAAGGTCTTTTCCCAACTCCCTCTCATTTTTGTTGTTTTCTTTGCCTCTAGGTTTGTGGGGAAGACTTGTGTGTTCTTGAGATTTTAGGCTAAATCTTTGCAAGAGTAGGATGTAGGAGAGTAGTATCGCGCAGGGATTATACTTGTCTTTTTGTCCTGTGCTAGATTTGATCAACCATAGTACCGCCATGGTTTCACGGTTCTCCTCAGTTTCAAACTTTGGTTTGGATTTGACACGGTGCGGTACTACCACGCCACCTGTGCGGTACTACCGCTTGTCCGGTACTACCGCCCGTCAGGCGCGGTACTACCACGCTCACTACGGCACTAAAATTTTACTACCGCTCCCACCCCGGTACTACCGTGACCTCGCACGGTACTACCACGACTTGGAGCGGTACTAAGATTTTAGTACCATCGCATCCGGCAGTACTACCTTGGATCCCATCTATCTCATGGCAACTTTCACGTATACTGCCTATGTGTTTCTTGTGCTTTGTCGTGGTCTTTGCATTGATCCTTTTTTGCTTGTCACGGGTGTTTTACGTTTTGTGTCTCAGGTGGTGGCTCTCGCCGTTCCAATCCCAGTCGTGACACTGGCTCCAAGCATCTGCGCAATCAGGGTGAAACAACTGAGGGCTCCAATGCCCCCAAGCGCCATGTCAAGGCCACCGCTAGCAGGAACAAGGAACCCGCTAAGGGCATGGACGAGATCCCCCAATCTGAGTACATCCGTCTCAGGCAGCTCAACCCGTATGTGATTCCTCGTGCTACCGTAAGAGGCTGTGAGTTGTTTTGGAACAAGCAGCAGACTCTCACCTATCTGGATGTCATCAAGAACAAGCAAAATACCTATGTGGATGTCAAGTGGATAGACATGCATCACCGGAGGAAGGACATGTATCGTGAGTACTTTGGAGAAGCTCTGGATTTGGTGGAGCAGTTTGATATTGAGCATGTGATCTCTTTCCATCTTAACTACGACCCTGAGCTTCTCTGTTAGTTCTTTGCCTCAGTGTTCTTTCACTCTGGGGACGAGCGGAGGATGACCTAGAAGGAGTTCATGGATCTGCTCCAGGTTCCTGATGACGGGCTCAATTCACCAGTGGTGTCCGCCCCCATGCCAATTCTGAGTCTGCGAACAAGGACAAGCTTCAGCCGTTCTATGTTGAGAAGGTGCTTGCCAATAGCAAGTCAACGTGGGTGCTCAACTCTTTTCTGGATATCATGTATCGCATCTTCCGCAACTCTCTGTTCCCACGCATTGGTGACAAGGACAAGGTTCATGCCTATATGGTGGATATGATGCTCCTGTGCGAGGAGGCTCGCGTGTCTCAGACTCAGCCACTTGATGTCTCACACATCATGTGGTGTGAGCTTTGGTTTGCGGTGTTCAACCGCAAGGTGCCTATCTATGGACCATACATGTTTCAGTTGATCTCCAAGACTTGGGCGAAGCAGTACCCTGGTGATGAGTTCCTTGCTCCTGACTAGATTCGGCATGATCCCATCAGTCTCCATGTCAAGCCCAACTGGGCCAACACTACTACTCGTGCTGAGGCGACTGCTGCTAAGAGGGTTGTTGATGAGGATGAGGCTGAAGCAGAGGATGTTGCTGATGACCGTGCTGCTGGGTCTTCCCATAGTTCCTCTATGCCCTCGTGGGCCAAGAAGCTGAAGGACAAGATGAAGACTGTTTTCTGCATGCAAGCTAAGGGGCAGTACAGGACTCACGTGGCATCCAAGGAGAGTCGTCGCTGCGACAAGAAGATTCTGAAGCTGTATGGAGAGGACGTGTCTGGGGGTCTGAGGATCACATTACTCCAGAGGCTGAGTGGATGGAGAAACAAGGCTACAAGTGGACTGAATCTGAGGAGGACGTCAAGGAGACCATTCCTGCTGCCGGGTCTGACGAGGATCGTTGGGATGATTTCGCTGCTTGAGCCACCACTTGTGTGTAGGTGTCCTCTCTGCCTTTTTGGCGTCTCGATGCCAAAGGGGGAGAGAGTGTAGGGATTTGTGAGTCGTGTGTCGTGTTTTGTGTGTTTGCATGTCTCGTTTGAACCTGTGTGTCTTGTTTGAACCTCGTTTCGGTTGCTTTGGTTTAGTTTGTCCCTCATATGGTGTAAGACATATGCACTCTATCTATCTTAGTGAGCTAGTGTTATATTGTTCTACCTATGTTTATGCACTTACTTAGATTGTTAGTCTTACATGCCTTGTCTCTAAAATATAGGGGAGTGTTGATCCTAGCTTGTGTGTTGTGCAGTCCAAAGCATCCATCTAGATTGCACACATCTAGGGGGAGCCCGTCTACATTTTAGAGAGGAGGGGTTTGCCTATTCTCATTATTATTTCCCCTTGTGCAAATCCCGTATTGTCATCAATCCACCAAAAAGGGGGAGATTCTAAGGGCATTTTTATCCCTAAGTGTTTTGGTGATTGATGACAATGCTTTTGCGGACTAATCGTGTGCCTTGAGTTTCTCAATTGCTTCAATCGCTAGGCACAAGACGGTTCGGTGCCCCTCGAAGACTATTGAAGATGGCGTTTTTCTACGTTCCTTTTGTTAGATTTGAGTCGTAGGAGAGCCGTACTATTAAGAGGGGGTGCGCGTCGGAAAGTTTCGGGTGGAATCATCACGTACATGTTTCCTTCCTTGTCTCCTCCTTTCCCTTGCACTTTGGAGCATTCCCCGTCTATCCTCTATGTGAGTGTCTGGACTACTGTTGTTGATCTTGCAGTAGTACTGCTCCCTGGAGCGGTAGTACCGCAGGCACTTGCGGTAGTACCATGCCCATGCGTGGTAGTACCGCGGGAGCCCATGGTAGTACCGCTCCTTCGGAGTCGTAGTACCGTCGCTCCCTGGCCAAGTACCGCTCCTTCGCGGTAGTAGGCGCGGATGTAATTTTTTACATCCGCGCCCACATGGTAGTACCGCACGTCGAGGGCGGTAGTACCGCAGATGCCCACGGTAGTACTGCTCCCCCCGAGCAGTAGTACCGTGGTTCCCTGGCCTAGTGCTGTTGCTTCACGGTAGTAGGGGCGGATGTAATTTTTTACATCCGCACCCACACGGTAGTACTGCGCCTTGTGCACGGTAGTACCGTGACGGATGTTTGCATCGTCTCCTTGACCGCGGAAGTAGGCACGGATGTAATTTTATTCATCCGTGTCATTTCCAGGCTAGGACTTACCTGCCTCGCGGTAGTACCGCAGGTGGGAGCGGTAGTAACGCGCTCGCGGTAGTCCTGCTTATGTTATAGTCTCTGCAGCTACCGCGGTAGTACCGTGGTCACCCACGGTAGTACCGTATGGCCATGTGGCAGTACCGCGCTCCTGGAGCGGTAGTACCGCATGTCGCAGGCTGGTCTAAGTGGATAACGGTTGGATGTTGTCCTCCACTATAAAAGGTGTGTCTCCTACCTCTAGTTGACTACCTCTTCCATCCCCAAGCTCCATTGTTGCTCCAAGCTCCATTTTCGGCTGATCTCTCTCCCTAGCCAATCAAACTTGTTGATTTTCTCGGGATGGGGTGACAAGGCTCCGATCTACACTTCCACCAAGAGATATTCGATTCCCCTCAATCCCTAGCGGATCTTGTTACTCTTGGGTGTTTGAGCACCCTAGACGGTTGAGGTCACCTCGGAGTCATAGTCCATTGTGGTGAAGCTTCGTGGTGTCGTTGGGAGCCTCCAATTAAGTTGTGGAGATTGCCCCAACCTGGTTTGTATAGGTTCGGTTGCCGCCTTCAAGGGCACCAATAGTGGAATCACGGCATCTCGCATTGTGTGAGGGCGTGAGGAGATTATGGTGGCCCTAGTGGCTTCTTGGGGAGCATTGTGCCTCCACACCGCTCTAACGGAGACGTACTTCCCCTTAAAAGGAAGGAACTTCGGTAACACATCCTCGTCTCCACCGGCTCCACTCTTGGTCATTTTGTGCCTTTACTTTTGCAAGCTTACTTGTGTTGTATCCATTGCTTGCTTGTGCTAGTTGTTATTGCTTCATATAGGTTGCTCACATAGTTGCATATCTAGACAACCTATTTTGTTGCAAAGTTTAAATTGGTAAAGAAAAGCTTAAAAATTGTTAGTTGCCTATTCACCCTCCCTCTAGTCAACTATATCGATCCTTTCACCTGTCCACCATGGAGCAATCTTCAACTTCACCTGCAACTAACAATGTTATAAGAGGGGCTGAGCAAAGCGGTAACATAGCCAAGCAACGGTTTGCTAGGAAGGACGAAAAGGTTAGAGGCTGACATGGCAGTTTGGGAGGCTTGATAAAACAAGTGATAGGTAGCGCAACATAGCGATAGAACGAAGCAACTAGCATAGCAATGATAGTAGTGAGATCCAGGGTAGCGGTCATCTTGCCTGAAATCCCGCTAGGAAGAAGAACGAGTCCGTGAAGAAGACAAGCGGACGTGGTCAAACGAATCCTCAGAACTCCGGAACGAAACCGAAGCTAACGAGAGAAGCAACCCGGAAAGAAGCAAACAACATGGTAAACGCACAAGCATAATCATGGCATGATGCACAATCAAGTATGATGCATGTCCGGTTTAATGAGGCATGGCACGGGAAAGTGCAACAAACAATACTACAAGTTAAGTGGAGTTCAATATGCAACGAGTTGCAGCATATTGACAAAACACCACATCAATTATTTAGTTCTCTCTCGTTTATGTACCCAACAATATTCAATGTTGTTAAACATGGCAAGAGGTGAAACATAATTGAACTAACTATTTAGGCTAGTTTAAATGAGGCCGGAACAACAAACAACAATTCCGGAAATTCCCCACAAGTAATATTCGAATTTGGTACTGTTCTTCCCTAAACCATATTTTATTGTTGTTAAACAGGAAATAAAGTGCACCGTGTTAAACTAGGCATTTTTCCACCCCATTTACATATGAAGTTTATTAAATTTGGAGCTACGGTTATTTAGTTATGAAATAAATCATTTTAACATGGCATTTTAGCAAATTTAAACAAACAACATTTTAAACATTTTAATCATGGATGAAAGTGGCATATTATGAAACTAGATGAAATTCTAAGCATTTTACATATATAAATTATTTACAAATTATGCACAGTTTGTGAGTTATTAAATGCATGATCTAGAGGGACTTTTCTGCAAATCTGTTAATTCACTGGATAATTAGGAAATTCACAGAACAGGAAAAAAACGTAGCAGGTCGAAACTGATTTGAACTTGGCTGGGGAGCTGCTCACATTGGGCCTGGCCAGGTGGGTGGAAGAGGCAGGCCGGCGGGGCAAGTGGGCCGGCTGAATCTGGGAGGCTGCTGGCGATGCTGGGCCTGGGCGCGGATCTGAAGGCGCGGTGGTCAACGGGGCGGAGCTCCTAACCGGCGCCTTAAGCGCCGGTTCAGGCAGCTGGCGCTCGCATGACGCACCCCATGGGCCGGCCCACCGCGCGCAGTAGAAGGTAAAAATGTCTCGCGAAAAAAAGTGCAGATACAGGCACTCGACCTCACGACTTGCGGCTACAACAAAGGAACTGTTTCCCTAACCACTACGGCTTGTGAGGACTAGTGACTACAAAGAACGCGAAATAATTATGAACCAATGCATCAGCGCTATTTATTAGATTTGCGAATTATTTGCAAACAATTTGGAAAATTTGATTTTTTTTATGAAAAAGACTTTCTCAAATTTTGAAAAAACTTAACGAAATAAAAAAAACAGTTCATTGATGTTTAATAAAAGTTGACTGAATTAGAAAAAAGTTCATCGACTTTCAAAAATGCTCATCGAATTTGAAAGAAAAGTTCATCAATTTGAAAAAAGTTAATAAAATTAGGAAAAAAGTTCATCGAATTTGAAAAAACTTTATCGGTTCTACGAAAATTTCATCAAATTTAAAAAAAACGTTCATCAATTTTGAAAAAAGTTCATCGATTCTGAAAAAAGTTCACCGATTTTGAAAAAAAGTTGATTGGTATTGAAAAAAGTATACAAACTTCAAAAAAAGTTCAAATATTTAACAAAAACGTTCAGTGTACATCAAAATATGTTCAATGGGTATTTAAATGGTTTTTCAACGCAAATGACAAAAATTTTCAATGTGTAGTTAAAAATTGTTCAGATTATATTACAAAAAATGTTCAATGGGTATTTAAATGGTTTTTCAGCGCATATCACAAAATTGTTCAAATGTGTAGTTAAAAATTGTTCAGATTATATTACAAAAATGTTCAATGTATAAAATTTGTTCATCTTATATCAAAAAAATATATAATATGTTTTAAATTATTTCAATGTATATCACAAAAATGTTTGCTGTGTAGTTAAAAATTGTTCATCGTACACGAAAAGATGTTCAGTGTATATTTGAAAATCGCCGTCGTATATAAATTTTTGTTCATGTTCTCAATAATTGTTCACATTTTAAAGTTCATGTAATTTTAAAATTTTCGTCGAATTTTTGAAAAATTTCAGAGATTTGATAAAAGTTCATTCAATTTTAAAAATTTCACGAATTTTAAAAAGTTCGCATTTGCTTGTTGGTAGAAAGGAAAAAAATAATAGGAAAAAGAAAAGGAAGAATAAAATAAAGAAATGACAGTGGAAAGGTTGTGTGTAAACACGTGCATACTATAGGTTGAGTTGGCTAACGCAGCTTCGTTGCACGGCGAGGTCGTAGGTTCAAAACCCGCTGCTCGCACTCTTTTTTCCATCACTTATAGCCGGAAATTGGGACGCGATATGGGCCGGCCCATCTCAGCGCTGGGGGTGTGCGCCCGTTTGCGTACACCGAAGGAACGGGCGCAGAGGACGCCGTTTAGGGTTTGCCGCGACCAGGCGCGGGGTGGTCGCGGTCAACACGTTCGTCCTCCTGCTCGAAGCAGAGGAGACGCGGCGTAGCGAGGGGCTTGCGGCGGCGACGGCCGCGGCCGGACATGGCAACGGGTACGCGCGAGGGCGGCGCGAGAACCACCGAATCCGAGACCAGGGCGGCGTAGGGGCTTCGTTCCCGGCGACGGCAGGCTCGAGGAAGGAAGGAAGGAGCGCGGATGCGGTAGAGGACCGAGGCAGAAGCTCAGCGACGGGACTTGGGGCGGAGGAAGGAGGTCCGGTGGGGCGCAGGGAAGGCCCGACGAGGTGGAGACGGGGTGGATCCGGCTGGCCGGCGTCCGGGTTCGCATGGGATTGAGGAGGAGGCATCGGGCGGCGACGAGGTGTTGCGCAAGGGGAGGAGCGCGTGGCCTCGGGCGCCTGGCTGTCGAAGCAGAGGAGCGGGACGACGCTGCAGCTGTTGTCGGCGGCGACGTGGACGCGCAAGGTCGCGGGGAAGCGCTGGCGCTCACGAACCGCTCGGGATCAAGCAGAGGGAAGAGGAGGCACGGCCTCGGGCGCCTCGAGCATGCGGCGCAACGACGAGGCAAGGCAGAGCGCTTGATGGGGAACAGAGGGGAGGCGGCGGAGGAGATGCTCGTTACCCTCCTGGTTCAGATCGAGCGAGGAAGGAGGGCTGGGGCTGCAGCCATGGCGTGGGAAGCTACTATAGGGAAAAAGACAGGGAGAAAGATGATTTGAGCGAGAGGGAGACAGGGGAAAGGAGAAGGACGGGAAGGAGGGACGCTATAGTCCTGCTGGTTGCCGGAGAGGAGCGTCTCGGGGGGGCTCGAGCACGAGGAGCGGGGCTGGCTGCTCTGGTTGGTCGGGGATGCAAAACGAGGAGGTGGTTGGTTCGGCCGGGTGGGGTGGATGGATTGGATTGGGGATCCCGAGGAAGGGGAGAGACCAGGTGGAGCTAGTGGCAGCGCAAGGAGGGGAATGGATGGGACAAGCCCCTAGGATCTAGGGTTAGGCGTCTATTTATACAGTAAGGGGATTAGGATAGGGGTTAATTCGATCCCTTCGATCAAAATCGAATGGCCGGGAATAAATAGGTTAGGGAAGTCAAGGAAGAAACCGAGGATAATTTAGAGATGTTTGGGGATGATACGGACCCAATGGTAACACTACTAGGAAAAGGCCTACTAATGGCGCACCGGTTTTGCCTACTAATGGAGCACTACCGGTGCGCCATTAGTAGCACGCCATTAAATTTTTTTACTAATGGCGCACCGCTGGTGCGCCATTAGTATCTGGTATACTAATGGCGCACCTGGCAGTGCGCCATTAGTATGTAACTCCATGCGCCATTAGTATGCCTCCCGGGGGGCCATATGTAACCATGTGCTTTGTCACACTAATGGCGCACTCTGCCTTGATGCACCATTAGTATCCTTTGGCATACTAATGGCGCACTCTGCCTTGATGCGCCATTAGTATGAATATTTGGTTTTTTTTTTGCTTTTCTGATTTTTGCACTTGATCTTTAACTCCTTGTACTCATCTTCGCTCATCAAAGGATATTTCGCCTTGATCTTCTCATAACTATCACCTTTATCAATCATTTTCTTCACCGCGCTTCTCCAAGTAGACAGGGCGGGCTCATCTTCGTGAGGGCGGCACTGTTCACTTTATTCCCTGAGAGGCGTGTGTTTTCAAATTCGGCGGGGAACTTGTATCGTTCGTGCAGCTTCGTGAAGAGGAGGTTGCGCAAATTCCCTCGGTCCTTATGCCTAAGGTTCTCGGTGTTGATCGAGACGGTTCTCCGGAGAATGCACCCGAGCTGAACCGAGTACCCCTTGACTATATGTTTGGGCTCCATTGGTTCCCGTCGGAGTCCACTTGAGTGAATTCCTCCTTGACGGTGCGCAGCTCATTCGGACGCCGGTCCTTCCTTTGCTTCTTCGATTGGCTGCCATCTGTGTGTGCGCCGCCATCATCAGTGGTGGCATCCTCGGCGGCACCATCAGTGGTGTCATCCCCGACGCCACTAGGGGTTGTGTAATCAGGATCGGTGTCTTCCGTGGCATCCTCATAGCGGTGAGGTTGTTCCTCCATCTCCTGGGACAGCTCCCAGAATTGCTTGCCGCCCGAACCACCGGCCTCATCGTTGTGGGCCATGTTTCGCTCTAAATTGGAAAAAAGTTTGGTCAAAAAGTTGGTTATTGTCAAGGAACAAGATCATGGTCTCATCATTTAGGGTTTGTCAACACCGAGGCACCCTAAAAGCCTAAGCTTTCATCATTTAGGGTTTGTCGACGCCGAGGCACCCTAAAAGCCTAAGCGTACATCATTTAGGTTATCATCGACACCGAGGCATCCGGGGCAGCCAAGTTAAGTTTTCATCATTTAGGGTTTATCGATGCCGAGGCACCCTAGGTTGGGCCTAATCACTTGGCACTCATCACTTGACTCTATTTCCACCTATGTTGGGTTTATCATCTAGGGTTTATCGATGCTAAGGAGAATTCTAAGTTGGGCCTAATCACTTGGCTCTATTGCCACCTATGGTTTAATGCAGCAAGAATTGCGGGGCAGTTGATCCTACTTAACTAAGTACTAAGATACCCCAGCCCATGCATTAGTCGCAAGTACCCCATATGTCCTATTTTTAGCAAAGTCATGCTAAAATTCACGGAAAATTTCAGCATGACCTTTGCTGAAAATAGGACATATGGAGTACCAATTGCGGAGCGGAAGTTAATCAACATTCCGACAAACTCAAGGGCCTCTCGGGTACTGCAAATTCATCACGACACGATGGTCGGAGACATGACCTTTGCAAAATGGTCGGAGACACGATGGTCTTTCTCAATGTGATCAATTGATGGATCAACACATAAAACATGTCCAATAAGTATGCTTTATAGAGTCAACATCAGTATGAATATATATAAAGTTTTTCTTCATCAGCCAGGCCCATGCAAGTAACTGCATCCAGCAACTATTTCTGCTACTCTGTAACTAACTACACTCTGTATTTATAGATTCATTTCAGATGAGTTCAGATTGAGCTCCAACTGTAGCTGCAGCTGAGGGATCCATGAGCCATCATGCCAGCAAGCCAGGAAATAAACTTTACTTTCCAAAGAAAATAAAAATACAATGCATACATACATACTTAAGCAGGTAGTTAGATAGATAGATAAATAGATAGATGAGCATGTTCAGTTTACAAGAATGAATATAAACAAGCAAAGAATGCATGCAAGTTTAAAGTAAAACGTTTCAGTTAATGCAAGTACTCCTCTTGCTCTCTACTTTCTCTCTTCTCTTCTTCAGTTAATTAAATGAATTTTACTGATGTTGTTGTTAACTGAATTTTACTAGTTAAACACATTATAACTGAATTTTACCACGTCTCCCCTCCTGGAAGTTTCAGAAACAGGAGGGCCCACGTCTCCCCTCCAGAGTTTTCGAGGGCCCACGTCTCCCCTCCAAAGGGCAGGACGTTTGAGTTTTCGAGGCAACTCCCCATGTCTCCCCTCCACCGGCAACTCCCACGACGCAGAGGGGTTTCTTCCCACGCCCGTAACTCCCTCCTATTCCATTGCCCTCCATCTTCCTCCCTCTGCCTCCCTCCTCATTCCATTGCCGCTCCATCTTCCTCCTCTACCTCCCTCTGCCTCCAGCATCAAGCAACTCCCTCTGCCTCCACCATCGCTGGCCGGGGAGGGCAATGGCGGAGGAATCATGGAGCAACTCCCTCCGTCTCGCCAAGAGAATAGCGGAGGCATCGTGGAGCAACTCCCCTCTGCTCGCCAAGCATCACCGTGGTGAGGCATCCGCAAGGAGCGCTGGTGGTCGGCGATGGCGTTCTCGTCCCCGGCGAAGCGGGACTACACCGTGCCGCTAAAGGTTGATATCCACTGAAGGAGCCGCTGGATGTCGATGCACCAGCAATCGAGCACGAAGCCGACAAGATGATCCGCAAGATGAGGAGGAGGCTCGCAAACATGCTTTCTCGAATATCGGCGTTGATGTCGAGTATACCAGGAAGACAAACCTCCGCAAATTGCTGCAGTTCTGCAGTTATGCGTGGAGGATCTCGTCTGGTATACCACATCACCGCGACAACCAAATGGTAAAAACATCCAGTTCAAGTAGTTTTTGGTGATCATACGAATGTTGTCTACAAGTTTTTGTGATCATTTAGTAGCTGTTACGAATGTTGTCTTTTAATGCAAAAGATTCCAAAAAAAATACATCATTGAGATGTTATGCTTGTTGTTTTGATCATACAGAATGTTGTCTTGTAGTTGTTGTGATCATTTAGTAGTTATTGTGATCATACTGTTTTAACTGAATTTTGGTCAGAACTGAAGATGCTATTTTAACTGAATTTTGCTTCAACTGAACCCATTTTAATTCTGTAGTTTCTGAAGTTTTTGAAGTAGATGAGTTTGAATGCTAAAGACTATTTTGATGCAGGCCCAAGGAACTCCGCCCGCTCCTGCAGGAGAAGAAGCTGTACACCTTTGTTGGCTTCTGCATTGGAGGCGACAAGGAGAAGCTGAAGTTGTCTGGTTTGGAGATCAGCCCCGACAAGTACGTCGACTTGCAGCGCAAATGGAGAGTTCCAAACAATGGAAAGAAGTGGCAGTCTTTGGCTGAGTTTGCAGCCAGCCTCATCCACCCATCCTACCCAAAAATGAAGCAGAAGATCGACAGGAATTCGGACCACCTACTATGGGGGGACAGCCCATTGCCAAACAAGCTCATCGAGTACGCCGCGAAAGATGCGTACGTCACCTACGAGGCATGGAAGAAAATCGAAATCACCAAAGAAGGTTTCGAGCTCTAGCAAGAGGCGAAGGATCATTGGGATGACCCCTACTACTGGGAATATTGAGTTGTTTGTGGTATTGGGATGACCCCTACTACTGTGTCTCAGTTTGTAGTTATGTGGTTGAACAAGTTTGCTTTTGTTATGTTGAACAAGTTTGCTTTTGTTATGTTGAACATGTTTGCTTTTGTAATGATGAACAATTTTGCTTTGGTTGTCAGTTGACACCATCTCATAGCTGAGCATGGTTTAGTTTTACCTTTATCTATTTATTATTTAGGCAGAGCTATTCAGGCATGGAAGATATAATCATCCTTATGGTGAGGATCGCAATGTTTTTAGCTTCCAAGTTTCTCATGCGGTCCATAATCACCTTAGTTAACTGCTCTAACACTTTCCTGATTCTTCAAAAATAATGACGCATTAACCGGAAGACTCTCTTCTATATGAAATGCAAGAACCCCTGCCCCCCTTGAGGTGTTACTCGAGAAAAAAAATGACACATGATCTTTCCAACCACATAACTTAACTGCAAACATTTCCCCTGTAAATTGTAGTTACACATTCCAACCAATACCTGCAGGTTGTAATTTCATACTGAATGACCATAGGCGAAATGGCTCTATAAAGAAAGGTTGTCCAGCAGTAAAGTATAGAGTGGTCTATGTGTAGTTTCATGTGAACATCTCAGCCACACAGGAAACAGAGCATCAAATAACTAAGTGAAGCAAATAATTGCTATGCATTTCTTGGCACGCGAGAAGGAAGAGGGGAGAGGTGGCGGAGCTCACCGGGGAGGCGCAAGGAGGCCCTGCGATAGCTTAGTAGCAACAGAGGTGGCCGAAGTTGAGGAAGACAACGGCGACCCGAGGAAGAAGAGGTGGAGGGGGGGTGGAGGGGTCGAGCGTCGTCGCGCCCTGGTTCCGCGGCTCGCCGGCCCGGTGTTGAAGCAGATTCTGCCCGCGATTGGGAGCAGACGGCGATGGGGGGCAGGGCAGGGGCTGACTGGGGGCAGCGACGGAGACGGAGGCATGGGGGCGGCGGCGGCGTGGGTCGGGGCAGCGCGCGGGTGGATCTGGTGGCGAGGGAGAGAGGGTCGAAGGGGATCTGGCGAGAGGGAGGGAGGATAGCTAGGGGGAGGGTTCTAATGGCGCACCGTCGAGTCGTGCGCCATAAGTATGACTATTCTAATGGCGCACCACCCCTCGGTGTGCCATTAGAATTTTGTTTTAATCTAGCCCACTAACCATATCTACAACCTAACCCTATCTACAACAGAACCCACCCACTAGCCCGACTGGTCAGCACGCAGCACACACACCAGGAGGTCCTGGGTTCGATTCCCAGGCTCCCCAATATTGTTTTATGCATTTTAAATGCTGTTTTTATATTTATTTGTGTTCAAATATGTTCAAACTTGTTTAAATCATAACAGTAATATTTTTTTATAAAAACAGTAATAATTTTTTTTTAAATATGTTCAAATTTCTTACTTGAAAATATCATCGGCGGCGGCGGTGGAGCGGGGGAGGGTGCGGGGATCGAGATCGAGATGGAGGGGGAATCGAGATCGAGATAGAGGGGGACCGAGATCAAGTGTCCTCATGAATTCAAAAAGTGCCCATGAAATTTAAAAATATTCATGATATCAAAAAGTGCCCATGAAATACAATCGAGAAATGAAGACTACAATTTAAATACAATCGATCTTAGCTAGCTATCTGTTCACAATCTTCTTGGCCTTCTTTTTCGCAAATGGAGTTCTTCTGTGGAACGGACGTCCTTTAGGTAGGGTGGTCCTGCTTCTTCTTGTGGTGTGTGCTGCTACTTCATCGTCGTCGTCATGTTCGATCTTCTGGTCGCCGTACTTGTCGAAGTCTTGCTCATTGGCTACTCCATCCATTCCGATGATCTTCCTTTTGCCTCTCCTCACGACAACATGACTGGGCTTTGGCGGGTCGGTAATGAAGAAGCATTGGTCCACTTGGGAAGCCAGTACCCATGGCTCATTTTTTGCGATAGCGTTTGCACCCATGATCTTGGATTTGGCCGGGTATAACCATGGTGGTGAAATATCGGTCTTCTTTTAGGACGCTCTTGGCCCATCGACACGGAACATCGGCACCTTCTCTCCAACAGTAGCTCAGCTCCCAGATCTCATCGATCCTTCCGTAGTATCTGTCCTTGTCCTTACCGGTGTAGGATTCCATCGTTACCCCAGAGTTCTGATAACCATCGCTCTTCATGTCCTTGTCCTCGGTGTAGAATGTGTAGCCGTTGATATCGTACGCCTCATAGGTCATCAGGTTGTGCTCGGCGCTCTGTGACAAGGCGAATATGAGTTGTTCTTCCGCGGAAGAATCTTCATGAAGCGAGCTAGGGAGAAAAAAAGTAGATCTACAACATGAAGATAGCTTTCCCCTTACTTACCTATCAAAAAAGGTAATTTCACCACTTAATTTTGATGAATCTATGGTGCAAATGAGGTGAGGAGGAGGAGGCAGCCGACAAGCTTAGAGAAGGAGGTGGAATGAAGTGGGGAAAGTGAGTGTGTAGGTGTGGCTGTCCAAAAATATCTAAAAAGTAAAAAAAAATTATACTAATGGCGCACCGTGGCACAGTGCGCCATTAGTAGTTTAAACTACTAATGGTGCACTTTAGCATAGTGCGCCATTAGTAGGTTTGCAAAAAAGTAAAAAAAAATTATATACTAATGGAAGATTGTCTTGGTCGTGCGCCATTACTAGTTCTAACTAGTAATGGCGCACTTTTGCCATCCTCGCGCCATTAGTTTGTATGGAAAAATGGGGAAAAAATCAATAGTAGTGGCGCATCGTGAGCACGGTGCGCCATTAGTGTGTTCCACACTAATGGCGCACGAGCAACCGGTGCGCCATTAGTATATAGTAGTGGCGCACTACTTGCCTGGTGCGCCATTAGAATCAGTCCTATCTATAGCCCTTTTCCTAGTAGTGTAACGACAGCTCGGGTCGGGTCCGGGAGAAGTTTTCGGACGCGCATGCGAGGGGTTTGACAAAAGGCCATGGAGACAAGGGGATTTGATGGGCTTAGAAAAGAGATAGAAGAGAGCTGCCCGGTTGATCTGAGAGGGGTCAACAGGGACAAGGAAGAAGTGGCAACTACGAGCGAATGCAAGTTTTATGAAAACGATGCCGATGCTATGCATGACATGAACAAACTGCAAAACAAAAGACAAAAACCCAACCACGGAGAAAATAATAAATCACATAGCCGGAAATGGAAAGAGTCAGAGTTACGAATATGGAAAGTTACATCCGGGGTGTTACAACGGAAGCTTAACTTGTATGAGTATAGACATCTACAAATGAAAAGGCTGAGAAGCCCGACTATCTACCAGATCCTGCCGAGGGCACAAGATCGTAGCTGAGGTAACAAGCTAAACGCTGAAGTCCACGTGGAACTACTAGCGAGACTGAAGTCTTTATGCAAAAACATAAATTAAGCAAATGTGAGTACAAATGTACCCAGCAAGACTTACATCAGAACTAACTACATATGCATCATTATCAACAAGGGGGGTGGTGGAGTTTAACTGTAGCAAGCCATCCTTGACTCGGTGGCTATCCTGAACTACGACTGCAAGTAACTCTTTTGAGGTGGCGCAAACGAGTCCATATATTCACCAACCAATACACCACTATATATTCGCTCCCGTCTCCCTACGAGAACGCCATCCATAGCACTCACACTTATCTTGCGTATTTTGGAGTATCCACTTTCACTTGTCTATGAACTGTATAGGCAACCCAGAGGTCCTTTACCGCGGACGCGGCAATTCGAATTGATCATTTATAACCCTACAGGGGTGTACTTCTTCATACATGTTTCCACCACTTAGCGTCTGCACACGACATGTGCTCGGCAGACTTCGCTTAAAGTGACGTGGGTGTAGACCACGACCTACCTAAACACTCAAGTCTCTAGTCCAGGTTTATCGCCTATTCAGGTTCCATCCATGAGAGTCCGCCGAGGTTTCCACATACGACCCCGAACGATGTGTACAGGGTTCCGCGACACCAAACGGGCGCCCGGCATACCCGGCCATGTGCCTACCGCATCACAGCCCACCCCTCGGGTCAGGGCTACGCACGGCCTCCAGCATACTACAAACACCAGAAACTACTTGCAACTCCTGGACAGAGAACTAGGGTGGATAAGAAGTCGAGCGGGGTCATATTTCAGGGCCCAATGCATGGTAGTAGCTGTTTCATTGATCACAAACACAGAACTCAGTTCCTGAGGACGACTGCAATGAGACAATCCACCATGTACTCCTACATGGTCTCTCACCGCTACCTTTACCAAATCATGTTCACACACTTAGCTCACACACAGTAGGACATTTTCATCACCATTCTGATTCACCTGGCTCAACTCAAAGCAGTAGCAGGCATGACAAACAAGCATGAATGTGTTGGCACATTAGGGCTCAAACAACTCCGGCTCATGCTAGTGGGTTTCATCTGTTTACTGTGGCAATGGCAGGTCATGCAGAGGATAAGGGGTTCAACTACCGCAGCAGGTAACAGACGAATCGTTGTTGTCCTAATGTAGTAAAATAGAGCAGAAGTGAGAGAGTGGAATTGTATCGGAATGAACAAGGAGGTTTTGCTTGCCTGGCACTTCTGAAGATAGCATAGCTCTTCATCGGTGTCATCGAACTCATCGTGGGAACACGTCTACTGAGAGGGGGCAATTATCGGCAACAGAGAAGGAAACACAATCAATGCAATGCAACAATATGATGCATGATCATGACATGTCAATATGCTATGTTTTGAGCTAAGGCAACTAGCAACAGGTTAAATGGAGTTAGTTTGAACCCTAGGTTCAAATTCAAACTCCATATGTGATTACTTAAATGCCATTTAATTGAATTGTCCTAAACAGTAGTCATAAGTTGTTCTAACATGCATGAAAATTGTAGAGATGGATAGATTGGATTTTTCTGATCAATTTTCATATATAAGTTATTTCATTCTGAGTTATAGATTAATTTCTATGAATTTTTGAAGTTTTGGGTATTTCCTGCAATTTCTAAATTATTTTAAGTACATAAAATATTTAATGCATCATCAGTGTGTCATGCTGGCGTCACCAGGTCAACAGAACCGGTCCAGGGTCAAACCTGACCAGTGGGACCCACTGGTCAATGACACACTAGACAAACCCGGTCAAATCCAGCGCTGACTGGGTTTGACCGGCGATGGGGCCCGCTGTCAGCGTCTAGAGGTGGTCCAGCTGGCAGGGATTAGTGCCTAATGACGGCCACGTCAACAATCGCCGAAGCACGGTCGGCGACGACCACAGCCAACGGTGGAGGCACGCCGGAATCACTACTCCGGCGACGGTTTGGAGCGCGGGAGGGCTCTACGGGTTCCTGGCGTTGTGGCGCTTCTAGTGTTGGTGATGGGTGGTGCCGAGGTGGCCGGAAAGTGGCCGGTGACGAGCTTTAGCAGCTGCGGGACTCGGTGAGGTGCGGCGTTGCGGCTAGAGTTCATGGGCGAGGAATCTGAGCAGGGCAGCGACGAGGGGAGGCGCTCCGGAGCACGCCTGTTGCACAGGGGCAACGAGTGGGGCACAGGGAGCACGCGGGCTGCGGCCATGGCGGAGCAGAGCTTCGGCCGGGGGTGGAGCCGCGGCTAGGGAGCGTGGAGAGGCTGGGGAAGAGTGGTAGTCGATGGAGGAGCTCAGAGTGGACACGCAGAGCAGATCAGCGTGCTCGGGAAGGCGTCGGCGACGGCGAATCGACCGGCGAAGTCCGGCAAGGAGATGCGATGGTGACGAGCTCGAAGACGACGGTGTGGTGATCCTAGGCTTGCGTGGCTCGGCGAGGAGGAAGAGGAAGTCGCGGCCGTTCTTCTGGAAGCGTCGGCGAGGCAAGGGGTGCACGATGGCTGCGGTGGAGCTCGTCGGCGTTCTCGGGCACTCGCGGACGGTCGCAGGAGAGAGGGACAAAGAGGGAAATCACCACGGGAGAGAGAAGGACAGGGTCAAGGGGGTGCGTGGCATCCAAAGCGACGTCGGGGAGGCGGCGAGAAGCAGGAGGTGGCCGGGGCGCGTGGCCGCGCGCGCGGGGCACACGCCCGGCGTCCTTCTGTCCCAAGGAGGAGGACGACTGGCAGCTGGGCTGCACAGCACTGGGCCGTCCAGGAGCTGGGCCGGTTGGTGGCACCAGGTAGGTAAGGGTCCAGGTGAGTCTCTGTTCTTTTTCCTTTCTTTTAGTTGTTGTTTTCTATTTATTTCAATATGTTTTGATTTAGTTCAAGCACTAAACCATTTTTGTTTCTTCTGATGATTTTTTCAGGGATTTAAAGGAATATTCTAGAGCCCCTCACAAGATATCATAATTATTGAAGCGTTAACAATATTTATAACATATATTTGCTCCAACTCAAATACGATATGTGTTAGTTCAAAAATCCAAAATGTCAAGGAAAAATGTGCATCACCTCTGGTTACTGTTTCCAGCATTTTCCAAAAATGACAAACATTTTTGAAGGCCATTGGGTTTAATGAAAATATTTTTGTTGAACCTAGTGAATTCCTTTGATGCTAGGGTTTAGGCAATCCCCATTTTCAAGTTTCTTCCAAAGTTAAACATGATGCACACATGAAGCTAGCCTAGGGCATTGCCAAAAGCTAGGGATGTGACACTTACCAACCGTGATCGCTCTTGGATCACAAACGTACCAACCTCAAGGTACTATCCAGAGACATCTCATGATCGTTCCGGCGATCACAACCACCACCAATATTTGGTCTTAAACTGTGATCCTTCCGGCGATCACAACCATGACCAACTCTTGGTCTAAACAACACGATGGCCTTACTGCCATCATCAACAGTGCAAAGTTCATAACTTAGTGTGCAAGATTTACTTAACGTTGACCCATGGTGTGACCTACTTTCGAGCGTGTCCGTAACCGTGGACTCGGCTATCGATAGATTAAGACACTCTGCAGAGGTAGCACACTGTACCCACACCACGGAACCCATGGCCTCACACTCCCATTCGGGTTGACAAACGGCATTCCGACGAAACCCTTCCATTGCCATGACACTCTCCCGGCCACTCCGACTCACTCCCCACTGGGCTAGTCCTGGGTGGCCCCGTGTCTACCAAAGACACAACAACCACCATCGTGGCCAAACATAAACGATCCCACACGGGAACCCGGTACCATAAACTCAACAACGGGCACACAAGGTTATGTCTGCTTACCGGGCCAGGGAACCGCACGCCCATAACCTTCCCTAGTTGGAGGCACCGACCAGAGGCATGACAACGGAATGAATAAAGGCCGTCCCATACCGGCAAATGTGGTTGCACTAGGAAAACTCGATTCACGGCACCATGACCCGGTCAACAATGTATTCAAGTTGATTTATTATTAGGTTCAACTTAAAAGTGAAAATAACCGGCGTCATAATGCCATGACATGCAACACTAACATATGCATCACATATGAACGGAAATTACTGAGTCAACTATATCCACACTAAGCATCAACAACTCATGACACTTCTCTGGTTAAGACCAAACCTCACTTTAAATAGAATCTTTTCTAGCAAATTTATCATTTTTACTCATGCAAGAAAATAACTCCACTAATTATTTATATCCATAACCACATTATCCTTTCAACACCCAAAAAACTAAATCCTTGTCTCTTTACCAACTAAGTTCACTTCAAATTTTCTGTAAATCAAGCAAATTCACTTAAAAAAGCATCTAGCAGAATATAATTAACATATTAATGATTTAAATGCATGGATAATCATTTGTTCAAGTAGAAAAATCACAAATATTGTAATGGCACCATGAAAATATTGTTGTGGCTTGCCTTAGTGCAGATGAGGTTCACAAGCCTCCTGGTGATCCTTAAGACAAGCCTGACCTTCTGAAAATATTTAAAAACACAAAAAGTAATCATCAAGAAACCTTCTGAAATTCACCAGAAAATCTAGACAGGAGGGAAAAATCCCATCTTTGGTGAGCTGCTAGATTTTTGCACAAAGAACACAATGCAAAAAGAATCGATTCATTTGGACTTATGGTTAAAAAGTTTTGGCCGTTTGAAGTTCTCTGGATTTAATTAAAATTTGAATTTTAATAAACAGACTGAGGGGGGGTGACGCCGAAGGCGTAAAAGCCTCCGGGCGCCACCACTCATACCGCTTCGCGCTCGTACTGAGTGGCTGACTAGCAAGCCCCGCTAGTCAGGTGAGGTTTAGGGGGAAAGGGAAACAGAGGGCGGCGAGGCTTCGCCGGAGCGCACGCCGGCGGCGAGGGCTCCTTGGCCAAAACGAGAGGGAGGGATCGAGAGAGGAGACAGAGGCGCACCTGCCCGTACCCGTAGAGTAGCTAGGGGTGGTCGGACAGCGTCGGAGACGAAGACGACGGTGACCAGAGGCGACTCCAGGGGCTCCAACCAGGCTGAACGGCACCACCGGAGAGTGGCGGAAGCCCTGGAAGGGTTGCCCTGGCCTGGGAGGGGCTGGAGCTGCGGAGATGGCCCGAGGGGATCGCCAGCGAGCTCGAGCTCGGGGACGGCGGCCCGCGGCCTGCTCGGTCGGGCTACGGCTTTCTACGCGCTTGTGGAGTGTGTGGGAGTGGTGGATGGTTCTCGAGGAGGCTGGGGATGGCCCTATTTATAGCCGAGCGTCGAGGGGGTTTCGGGCTCCGCCAGTCGACACCTGGCTGCGGCGCCTGACGACGAACGGCTTCAGCGAGAAGGGGAGAATAAGAGGTAGCTCATGCGGGGATGATACGTCTCCAACGTATCTATAATTTTTGATTGTTCCATGCTATTATATTACCCCTTTTGGATGTTTATGGGCTTTATTTTACACATTTATATCATTTTTTGGGACTAACCTACTAACCGGAGGCCCAACCCGTATTGTTGTTTTTTTGCCTATTTCAGTATTTCGAAGAAAAGGAATATCAAACAGAGTCCAAACGGAATGAAACCTTTGGGAGCGTGATTTTTGGAACGAACGTGATTCAGAGGACTTGGAGTGCAAGTCAAGAAGCAGCCAAGGCGACCACGAGAGGGTAGGGCACGCCCCCTATCTCGTGGGCCCCTCGGGCGGCCACCGACGTACTTCTTCCTCCTATATAAGCCTACGTACCCCGAAAACATCCAGGGAGCCAACGAAACACAATTTCCACCGTCGTAACCTTTTGTATCCGTGAGATCCCATCTGGGAGCCTTCGTCGGCGCTCTGCCGGAGTGGGAATCGACCACGGAGGGCTTCTACATCAACACCATAGCCCTTCCGATGAGTTGTGAGTAGTTTACAACAGACCTATGGGTCCATAGTTATTAGCTAGATGGCTTCTTCTCTCTTTTTGGATCTCAATACAATGTTCTCGCCCTCTCTTGTGGAGATCTATTTGATGTAAACTCTTTTTGCGGTGTGTTTGTCGAGATCCGATGAATTGTGGGTTTATGATCAAGTTTATATATGAGAAATATTTGAATCTCCTCTGAATTCTTTTATGTATGATCGAGTTATCTTTGCAAGTCTCTTCGAATTATCAGTTTGGTTTGGCCTACTAGATTGATCTTTCTTGCCATGGAAGAAGTGCTTAGCTTTGGGTTCAATCTTACGGTGTCCTTACCCAGTGACAGCAGGGGTTGCATGGCACATATTATATTGTTGCCATCGAGGATAAAAAGATGGGGTTTATATCATATTGCATGAGTTTATTCCTCTACATCATGTCATCTTGCTTAAGGCGTTACTCTGTTCTTATGAACTTAATACTCTAGATGCAGGCAGGAGTCGGTCGATGTGTGGAGTAATAGTAGTAGATGCAGGCAGGAGTCGGTCTACTTGTCACGGACGTGATGCCTATATAGATGATCATGCCTAGATAATCTCATAATTATTCGCTTTTCTATCAATTGCTCGACAGTAATTTGTTCACCCACCGTAATACTTATGCTATCTTGAGAGAAGCCACTAGTGAAACCTATGGCCCCGGGTCTATCTCTTATCATATTTGCTTCCAATCTACTTTTATTTGCATCTTTACTTTTTGCATCTATATTATAAAATACCAAAAATATATTTATCTTATCGTACTATCTCTATTAGATCTCACTTTTGCAAGTGGCCGTGAAGGGATTGACAACCCCTTTATTGCGTTGGTTGCGAGTTCTTTGTTTGTTTGTGTAGGTGCGTGGGACTTTTGAGGAGCCTCCTACTGGATTGATACCTTGGTTCTAAAAAACTGAGGGAAATACTTACGCTACTATTGCTGCATCACCCTTTCCTCTTCAAAGAAAACCAACGCAAGCTCAAGACGTAGCAAGAAGGATTTCTGGCGCCGTTGCCGGGGAGGTCTTCACTCAAGTCAAGACATACCAAGTACCCATCTGAACTCATCTCCCTCGCATTTACATCATTTGCCATTTGCCTCTCATTTTCCTCTCCCCCACTTCACCCTTGTCGTTTTATTCGCCCTCTCTTTCCCAATCTTCTCCTCTCTTTTCGCTTGCCTTTTTCCGTTTGCTCCTGTGTTAGATCGTTTACCTTGTTGTTATGGCTAGTCCTCCTATCCTTATTATTACTCACGAACATGAAATTCTCAATTTTAAGCAAAGGGAGGGAGAAAATTTAAAAGATGCTTGGCATATAATTTGCAATGCTCAAAATAGATCTACTAGGAAGCTTTCTACTTCCGTTCTTCTCAGCAATTTTTATGTAGGCATCACTCCTTGGAATAGATGTGTTCTTGATACCGTTGCCGGAGGGGATTTCTTGAGTAGCCATACTTTTGATGCTTATAATTCCATGTTAGATTTGTTTGGCCCACTACCTCTTTTGGTCAATGGAACTGTTTTAAGTTTAGAACAGGTTATTCAACGGCTTGAGATTATTGAAAATAAAATTGCCACTGTTGATTTGATTGAAAATCTGGAAAAAAAGATTCATAATCACATTACCCAATACTAGTCAACAACCCGTGCACTTGCACGGGCTAGAACTAATTTGCAATTTATTTTCCTTTTTTGATTGATAACATTTATATCAATGATAAATTCAGGAATCATAAAATTTAAAAGTTATCCTGGCGTTCTGTGCGTCATATTTATTCTTCTATAAAAAGTATAATATAAAGAATTAAGTTGCACAATGAAATGAATGAATTAAGTTTAATTTGATAATATGTAGGTGCACTTAATCTTCATGCTACATCATAGCATCCATCCAACTTTAATCAACACCAGACAATCGCATCAATAGTACCCTAACCAACACTAAATCCTCCAAGTGAAATGACTACACACAATGGTACATCCCGAAAAGAAATTATAACTATCCCACGTTAAGTAGAAGTCGAAGTGTCGAACTTAGTCATGTTCGCTCCACGAAACCAAGCCAAGTGATTGTTTCGCCTCCTCAACACCAATCTAGTGTTCAGAAAGTTTCAGAAGAAGCAGCAATAATTATGTGTAATGTTATGCTCCAAACTAATGAATTATGCATTATGTTACACTCGCAATCTGATTTTATATGAAGCATATTTAACAAACGATACTACATTCGATTAATAACCTGAAAACGATGACCATGTTGAGCAGATGAAGATAGATAGATGAAGTCACGCGCCTATTCATCTTACATGTAACCTTCCCTCCAAAATTTCTGTGACTTTCTTTCTTTGTAAGATTAACCTGCGTGGGAACTTATATAAAGGGATATGTTAAGATCATGATCGGAACTGGTGGTCTAGAATTTATAGAGAAAATAGATGCAATAGCCAAATAATGAGAAAAAAACTTATAATTCAGTTTGTCGTACAAAATTATGAACACATAATCAATATCCAAAGATCACTAAATTCGAACTATAGCTCAAAGTAGCAAAGCCATAGCATCAAATATACATGTTTCGGAGCGCCATATTTTTTTTGTTGCACCGTAAACTAAGATTTACACACAATTGCTGCTGGAACCGTACTGATCAATTGCGATCAAAATAATCATGGCGAATTTATTGACAGTATAAAAGAAACAAAATGGGATATTAATATGAGAGTTAGGGAGGAAGAGGAACTGTCAGACTTCTGCAGGCAACAACGGAATAATTAGAGATGGAGGCGGCTACCAAAATCTACCAATTAATTAAGCAGAAGTCTACGTGCTTCTCACCATAAAAGAAACTGTACTTGCACATGGATGGTTCTGTAGTCATACATAACTCAGCGATTATCCTAATGTATCCACGGTATGTATACCTGCACATGCATCCCCCAAATAAAAAATTTCAACTTGTATGGGCTTACCTACAGGCTGGCTTCTAATATGATTATATGCAATTGGAAGTACACGCTATCAGACTTCTGCAGGCAACAGCGGACTCTATATGTTATCAGACATCTGCAGGCAACAGCGGACTGATAAGAGATGGAGGCGGCTACCAAAAGCTACTAATTAACTAAGCAGAAGTCTCTACGTGCTTCTCTCCATAAAAGAAACTGTATGTGCATATGGATGGGTGTTGTAGTAGTACGTACCTCAGCAATTATCCTACTAATGTATCCACCATGTGTCTGCTTGCACATGCATCCCCAAATCAAAATTTTGATCTTTTACGCACTTACCTACAGGCTGGCTGCTACTATGCTCATATGCAATTGGAAGTACACGGTTATGTACCCAGCATACATTACGCAGCCACCCACCAACATCGTCGCTGCCTACCAAGTTCCATCCCCACGATGATGTTGTCATCGATACATGATGAAAATTACAAACCCTAGAACATAGGGTAGAGAGAGAGAGAGACAGAGATCACACAGGGAGATTCACATGAGAAAGCACGTTAGATTTCTATCTTTACAGGAAAACAAACATGGATGGCAAAGATGTCGTTCTAGTTTAATCATGGAGTCATTGTGGAGTCAACCGCAGCTGACGGCAGTGAGGGAAGATAGGAGAACGGTGGCTACATGATTAAACTGTAGGAACAATGGAGGAGATCACAATAAAAGAGGAAAACACGCCTGCTGCAAGAGGAGATGGGCTTGAGCAGAGACCTCATGAGGAGGAAAGTTTGCTTCTCCAGATGGAAAATCTGGGGGCTACTGGATCAAACCGCTGGCACGATGGAGGATATGCATGAGAAAAAAATATAGGCTTGCTGCGGGAGGAGAAGGGCTTGAGGAGGAAGGACTATTTTAGATGGAAAATTCTGAGCGGAGAAGATTATAGCTATCCAATGATCTCGATTTTTCCTAGAATTTATCGAACGATCGCAGTTGTAAATTCTGTACGATGAACTATGGATCGAGAACGTAGAATCAGAGATCGATCGATCATATAACTTTTTGATCTGTTTTTTTTTATCTGTTATTTGATCCTAACCATAGAACTGAGATCGACCCTAAGGATATAGCGATGCATGTAGGAGTCCAAACTCCAAACATGGAAATATATAACTCTTTGATCTGTTAACATGTACAGATATAAGTTATTGATCTTTTATTTGATCTTAACCATTAAATTGAGATCCCAAGGATGTAGCAATACCTGTAGAAGTCCAAACTTGGAAAGATATAACTATTTGATCTCTAACGTGGAAAGATATGACTCTTTGATTTTTTTTTGAGGAAAGACTCTTTGATTTTTTTTTTCGGGGTGACTCTTTGATTTGTTATTTGATCCTAACCGTAGAATTGAGATCCTAAGGATATTTTTACATGGTTTTTTAGGATTAACGTGGTAACTCTAATGGTGCCTCCAATTAGTAAATATAAGATATAAGATGGATCTAGGGTTGGAGTTACTTTGAAAAATCTTAAAGAGAAAGAACCTATAGTTAATGAAAAAATAGATCTAGACTCTGCTAGAACCGGTAAACTTGAGGATATCATTACAAACTTAGGTTCCGCATTTTACTCCATGAAAAACACTCCAAAAACCCCTACTAAAACTTCCAAGTTTATTTATGTTTCTAAAAATAAGGGTGAATCTTCTAGTAAGGGAGACGCGGATCTCAAATCCATAAGTGTTCATCCCAATTGTCTCTCTATCGTTAAGGAACCTTTTGCTACCAACGAATTTCTTGAATTTTTGCCTAAAGGTTTAGTCATTGCTAAAAAGGGAGAAACCCCTAGAGATCATAAGTGCTCTATTGAGGAATTTAGTGCCAAAGATGGCACTACTTAGATCTATCTTCGCTTTTATGCCTAGCTAGGGGCGTTAAACAATAGCACTAGTTGGGAGGCAACCCAATTTTATTTGTGTTTTTTGCTTTTGTTCCTGTTTATTAATAAATCTTGCATCTACCTTCTGTTTAGATGTGTTTTTATCTTTTAATTAGTGTTTGTGCCAAGTAGAACCTATAGGATAACCTATGATGATAGTTGATTTGATTCTGCTGACAAACAGAAACTTTGCACACACTAAATTAGTTTTGTTAAGTCACATAAATGTGCTTTTGCGTTGATTCCTTTTGCTTCTGATCAATAGACAAATTTTCCAGGACTTCCTATTTTGGTAGGATTTTTAGAGTTCCAGAAGTGTTCATTAGTTACAGATTGCTACACATTGTTCTGTTTTTGACAGATTCTGTTTTTCGTGTGTTGTTTGCTTATTTTGATGCATCTATGGCTAGTAAAATAGTTTATAAACCATAGAGAAGTTGGAATACAGTAGGTTTAACACAAAATAAATAAAGAATGAGTTCATTACAGTACCTTATGTGGTGGTTTTGTTTTCTTTCACTAACGGAGCTTATAAGATTTCCTGTTGAATTTTGTGTTGTGAAGTTTTCATGTTTTGGGTAAAGCTTTTATGGACTATGGAATAAGGAGTGGCAAGAGCCTAAGCTTGGGGATGCCCATGGCACCCAAAGATATTCAAGGATAGCCAAAAGCCTAAGCTTGGGGATGCCCCGGGAAGGCATCCCCTCTTTCGTCTTCATTCATTGGTAACTTTACTTGGAGCTATATTTTTATTCGCCACATGATATGTGTTTTTCTTGGAGCGTCGTGTATTATATTAGTCTTTGCTTTTTAGTTTACCACAATCATACTTGCTGTACACACCTTTTGGGAGAAGCCTACTTGATTAGAATTTGCTAGAATACTCTATGTGCTTCACTTATATCTTTTCAGCTTGATAGTTTTTGCTCTACTGCTTCACTTATATCTTTTAGAGCACGGCGGTGACTTATTTTTGTAGAAATTGCTAGTCTCTCATGCTTCACTTATATTATTTTGAGATTCTTTTACAACAGCATGGTATTTGCTATGGTTATAAAATTTGTCCTAGAATGGTAGGCATCCAAGTTGGGTATAATAAAAACTATCATAGGAAGTGAATTGGATGCTATGATCGATTTGATACTTGATAATTGTTTTGAGATAGGGAGGTAGTGATATTAAAGTCATGCTAGTTGGATGATTATGAATTTAAAGAATGCTTGTGTTGAAGTTAGCAAGTCTCGTAGCATGCACGTATGGTTAAAGTTGTGTAACAAATTTGAAACATGAAGTGTACCTGGCTTGTGCATCCTTATGAGTGGCGATCGGGGACGAGCGATGGTCTTTTCCTACCAATCTATCCCCCTAGGAGCATGCGCGTAGTGCTTGATTTTTGATGACTTCTAATTTTTTGCAATAAGTATATGAGTTCTTTTGACTAATGTTGAGTCCATGGATTATACACACTTTTACTTTTCCACTATTGCTAGCCTCTTCGGTACCGTGCATTGCCCTTTCTCACCTTGAGAGTTGGCGCAAACTTCGCCGGTGCATCCAAACCCCGTGATACGATACGCTCTATCACACATAAACCTCCTTATATCATCCTCAAAACAGCCACCATACCTACCTATTATGGCATTTCCATAGCCATTCCGAGATATATTGCTATTCAACTTTCCACCGTTCCGTTCATCGTCATCATGACATACTTTACTTTTTCATATTGCCATTGCATGATCATGTAGTTGACATCGTATTTGTGGCAAAGCCACCATGCATAATTTTTCATACATGTCACTCTTGATTCATTGCACCATCCTGGTACACCGTCGGAGGCATTCATATAGAGTCATATCTTGTTCTAGTTTCGAGTTGTAATTCATATGTTGTAATCAATAGAAGTGTGATGATCATCATTATTAGAGCATTCCCCAAAAAGAAAAAAAAAGAAAGGCCAAAAGAAAAAAAAGAAAGTCCAAAGAAAAAAAGAAAAAAAAAGAAAAAAAAAGAAAAAAAAAGAAGGAAAACAAAAAGAGAAAGAAAAAAAGAAAATAAATAAAAGGGGCAATGTTACTATCTCTTTTTCCACACTTGTGCTTCAAAGTAGCACCTTGTTCTTCATGTAGTGAGTCTCATATTGTAAGTGCATCTAGTGCCACCCCTAGTTGGTTTTGGAGTATTGACGACAAATGTTGTTGAGGGACTAATGCGTTTGTGAGAATTGCAGGATAACGCAGGTAGTGTCCCTCATTGATTCGGTTTACCTACGGAGACGACCCTAAAATGTATGAAGACATTGGCGACAATGGTGGTATGTGAAGATATTCACATTGAAGACTATGACATGAGAAGACATTGAGTGAAGACTATGGAGCATGAAGACTGTGTGGTTTCGTTGTTTCCTTTTCTTCTTTGTTGAGTCATAGGAACCACCGTCTTTGTTAAGTGGGGTCCAAGTGATCATAGTCGAATGGTCAAGTGATGCTCAACCCAAATCCTATGTCTTCGAGCGAAGACAATGAGAGCAAAACTTATCCAGAGCTGGATGAGTCAGCTTTGCTTGTGGCCCAAGTAAAGTTGCCGTGTGTGTTTGAAATCTGACCATTGGAACACCTGTCAGTTCCTTAGTGACCCAGGGTCATTTCGGACATAACAGGTCGGGTTGCCTAGTGGCTATAAATAGCCCACCCCCTACACCATAAATGTGTGGCTGCTCAGAGTTAGTGCACGGCTTTTGTCGTTTGAGAGCAACCCACCTCGAAGCCTTTGAGAGAGAGAAATCCTTGCGAGGACAAAGCCCAAACACCCAGAGCCAAAGAGTGTTAGGCATCACTGAAGTTTTCCTGTCTATGTGACCTGAAGACTTATTACACTTGAGGACTATGAATCCTCCAGTCGGTTAGGCGTCGCGTTCTGAGCATCCAAGAGTCATTGTGGATTGCCGGTGAACGTCGTCTGTGAAGGTTCGGAAGTCTACCTTGAAGACTTTCCAGAGTGATTGGGCGAGGACTGTGTGTCCTTAGCTCAAGGGGAATAAGGTGAAGACGCGGTTTTCTGAGTTGAATCTCAACCTCCCTAACCAGACGTACAGTTGTCACAGCAACTGGAACTGGTCCAACAAATCATGTGTCTTCAACAAGTGACTGGTTCTATCCCTTCCCTCCTTTACTTGAGTTTGTCTTCGTGAAGTCATTGCTTATATGCCTTATCTATTTGACTTCATTGCTTGACTACTATCGTTGTTTGGCTTCGTACTATCTTCCATCTTGATCCTACTACCAAGCTGCTATTAGTCTTGTACTTTCACATTATTGCATACTAGACTATGGTTTGCTTGTTGTAGTTTATCTTCCGCTGCATATCAACTAGGTCATTTCTATTGTTTGTCTTTGAAACATCCGTGTTTTGAAGACTTCCATAAAAATCGCCTATTCACCCCCCCTCTAGTCGATAACTAGCACTTTCAATTGGTATCAGAGCAAGGTACTCCCTTGTTCTGTGTGATTCGGTTTAACCACCTGGAGTTTTAGCTATGTCGACTGCAGGGATAATCAAAGTCTCCGCTGCTTGCCCCGTGTTCGATGGAACTGACTATCCCTACTGGAAGAATAAGATGCGCATGCATCTTCAAGCCATTGATGTCGACCTCTGGTATGTCGTCAAGAACGGCGTTCCTAAATCTGGTGAAGGTGTCACCCCTGCTGATGTCAAGAAGTTCATTCAACTGGACTCCACTGCAAAGAACATCATCTGTGGTCATCTAACCAAAGGACAGTATGGCCGTGTGAGTGCTCTCGAAACGTCGAAGCTAGTCTAGGACTGGCTATCCAAGGTCAACGAAGGCGTCTCAACCCAGAGAGATCAAAGGATCAGTGTTCTTCGCAACCTCTTCAACCGCTTCAAGAGAAACGACAATGAAAATGTCCAGCTCACGTTTGATCGCCTCACTGACATCACAAATGAGCTTCATGCTCTCGGCGCCACTGAGGTCACCAAGCATGAAATCGTCAAGACATTACTGAGATCACTTGACAGCTCTTTTGACACCCTTGCCCTCATGATACAAGAACGTCCTGATTTCAAGACACTCGATCCGTCTGATATACTTGAGAGGCTCAACACACATGAGTTCCAGCTATCTGAGAGAAGAGATATCTATGGTCCAAACTATGGCCGAACTCGCGCTTTGAAGGCAAAAGTTGTTTCCTCATCGAAGAAGAATCATTGCGGTTACGATGATCCACGAAGACATTGGAAAGGAACTTGCTATGCTTGTGAAGAAGTTCCAGAATTTCACTAGGAAGAAAGGCTTCAGAAAGTCTTCACGATCCAGCTCAAGAAATGATGAAGCTTCCACTCAAGACTAAAAGAAGAGAACCTGTCACAAGTGCAATAAAACTGGACACTATATCTCTGAGTGTCCACAGTGGGACAATGAGAAGAAGAAGAATAAGAAGAGCAAGGAATATGATTCTGATGACAAGAAGAAGAAGAAATCTTCAAAGTCTTCTTCGAAGTCTTCATCAAAGTCTTCATCACATAAGAAGAGCTCATCTGGCAAGGCTCGTGCTTTTGTTGGCAAGGAAATGGATTCAGAGGAGTCTGCTTCTGAGGAGGTGGAGGTGGAGTCTGAAGAGGAGTCCAACCCGGGCGTTGTAAGTCCGGCTTTAGCCACACCTATGTTGCCAAGTCCATCTTCAACATCAAGACAATGACTTCTACACCAGCATCAAGCTGATGACAAGGGCGACCCTGCTTCCACCTATCTTGCTTCATGGCACGCGGTGACAAGGTAAAATCACGTGATGCTTACTTTCAAACATCAAGTGAAGATGACTCTGATTGTGAATCCAAACCCAGCTACAAAACACTTGCTAAAATTGCAACTGAACAACAAAGAGCTATGGAACATACTCAAAAACTGTTAGACAAAAGCGATGACCTGTCGGACGCGGAAATGACACGTTCACAGTCCTTAGTTGAAGACATTAAAAATCTTCATGCTAAGTACCAAGAACTTGAAAGTCGTCATGAAACACTCTCAACTACTCATGAAAGGCTTTTCTATGATTATCTTCAAAGGAAGCAAGAGCTTGAGAAATTGAGAGCGGCTCATGAAGATCTTCAAAAAGAGAATGAGTCACTTCGCGCTCAACAGATCAGTTCCGCTCAGGATGGATTTGAACCACCATGTCTAAAATGTCTTGAGCGTGATATCACTACCTCTGTTGCTGAATGTTCAACTGCTACTACTGTTGCATTGTCTTCAACTACCAATGTGGTAACTAACCCCTCTGCGGAGGATACCACTGCTATTGCTGATGAAAATGCTAGGTTGAAGACATTGCTTGAAACAGGGATGTATAAAAGTCTGAAAGGGCATCAAACACTTTGCGATGTCCTCAAAAAGCAGATTCTGAACCGAAACCCTAGGAAAGAGGGTGTTGGGTTCAAGAGGAAAATGAATGATGATGGTTCCTACTGGAAGCCTGAGCAGTATCCCAAAACCACATGGGTTGCTGCAAAGGGACCTTCAGTGGATCCATCCACCTTATCTGACTTTACCTGTGCTAACCCTATTATCATTGATGAATCCCTTGATGCAAACTATAAGCTGTTCAAGAATCAGAATGGTGAAGTGTTTGCCAGGTATATTGGTACTAACTGCAGGAATGGACCGCCTATGAAGAAGATCTGGAGCGCAAGAACAGAACCCTCATTGAGATGGCTCGAACAATGCTCGACGAGTACAAGACACCAAGGAAATTCTGGCCTGAAGCCATTGATACAGCTTGTCACGTCATCAACCGTGTTTATATCCATAAGCTTCTGAACAAAACTTCCTATGAGCTCCTTACTGGCAAGAAGACAAATGTCAGTTACTTCAGAGTATTTGGGGCTAAGTGCTGGATCAAGGATCCCCATCACAATTCAAAATTTGAACCCAAAGCTCACGAAGGCTTCATGCTCGGTTACGGAAAAGACTCACACTCTTACAGAGTCTTCAATCTCTATCTTTACAAAATCGTCGAAACTGTAGATGTGCAATTTGATGAAACCAATGGTTCACAAAGAGAGTTCCTGCCAAGTACACTAGATGAAGCTCCGCCCAGAGAATCTATCAAGCTGATGGGAACTGGTAAAATCATGCCAAATGAAGCACAGCCTGAAGAGGAACTTATCATTTCTGCACCTAACCAACCTGAAGACAATGATCAGCCTGAAGACAATCCTCCCAATGATGACAATGATCAACATGAGCAAAGTCTTCGTCCAGTTCATCCTCGAGTTGCAAATGAAGTACAGATTGAGAAGATAATCGATAGCATCAATGCACCTGGTCCGCTTACTAGCTCAAGAGCAACACAACTAGCAAATTTCTGTGGGCACTTTTCATTTGTGTCAATATCAGAACCCAAGAAAGTTGCTGAAGCCTTTATGGAACCAGAATGGATTCAAGCTATGCAAGAAGAACTTCAACAGTTCAAGTTGAATAATGTTTGGGAACTTGTCAAGCGTCCCGACCCTCGCAAGCATAACATTATTGGCACCAAATGGATATATCGAAACAAGCAAGATGAGCATGGTCAAGTCGTCAGAAACAAAGCACGGCTTGTGGCTCAAGGATATACTCAAGTTGAAGGAATTGACTTCGATGAAACATTTGCTCCTGTAGCTAGGCTTGAAGCTATTCGCATACTACTAGCCTATGCTAACCACCACAACATCTTGCTATATCAAATGGATGTGAAGAGTGCATTTCTCAACGGCAAGATTGAAGAAGAAGTATATGTCGCTCAACCACCTGGCTTTGAAGATCCAAAACATCCTGATATGGTGTACAAGCTAAATAAAGCACTGTATGGCCTCAAACAAGCTCCTCGCGCCTGGTATGATACAATCAAAGACTTCCTGAAGAGCAAAGGCTTCAAACCAGGATCCCTTGATCCCACACTCTTCACAAAGACATATGATGGTGAACTGTTTGTATGCCAACTATATGTGGATGACATTATCTTCGGCTGCACCAACCAGAAGTATAGTGATGAGTTTGGATACATGATGCAAGAGCAATATCAGATGTCCATGATGGGAGAGCTCAATTTCTTTTGGTCTTCAAATTCGTCAGCAAAGGACTGGCATCTTTATATCTCAAGAAAAATACCTCCAAGATTGTTTGAAGAAGTTTGGAATGCAAGAGTGCAAAGGATACACGACGCCAATGCCAGCCAAACACCACTTGGGTCCCGACAACAATGGTAAAGAGTTTCATCAAAAGGTATACCGCTCCATGATTGGTTCCTTACTTTACCTATGTGCATCTAGGCCAGATATTATGCTTAGTGTTTGCATGTGTGCTCGATTCCAAGCGGCTCCAAAGGAATCGCATCACTTAGCTGTGAAGCGAATTCTTCGATATTTGGCTCACACCCCAACACTCGGATTATGGTATCCAAAGGGCTCAAAATTTGATTTAGTTGGATTTTCGGATGCTGATTATGCTGGTGACAAGGTGGATCGCAAGTCTACATCAGGCACATGTCGCTTTCTGGGATGATCACTCGTCTGTTGGTCTTCAAAGAAGCAGAACTATGTGTCACTGTCAACTGCAGAATCTGAATACATTGCTGCTGGATCTTGTTGTGCTCAGCTTCTATGGATGAAGCAAACTCTCAAGGACTATGGCATCAATCTGACACAAGTACCTCTCTTCTGCGACAACGAAAGCGCCATCAAGATTGCCAACAATCCGATCAGAGACTCGAAAACAAAGCACATTGAAATTCGTCATCATTTTCTCAGGGATCATGTCATGAAGAAAGATATTGACATCATTCACGTCAACACTGAAGAGCAACTGGCAGATATCTTCACAAAGCCCTTGGATGAGAAAAGGTTTTGCAAGTTACGGTGTGAGCTAAATATCTTGGAATCCTCAAATTTCCTGTGATCAAGCACACATCCTAACACTTATGCATGTTGATGCCTTAGATGTGCAACACACGAAGTAACGTATATCTTCAATCAATGAAGACTTACATTCTGTGTGTGAATACATTAACGTGGAATTTGACTTCGGAGCGCCACGATAATTGTGCGCCGTGTCTGGGTCTAATACTTCCTATACGGTGGGTAACGCCACCACCAAATTTCTGTTTGAAGTGTTTCACAAGTGGCGTTATTTCTGCAATATCTTCGCATTTGATTTGTCTTCAACTTCAGCCTATTTTCGTGATTTTCCTCACTATGATGATTTGGTTGCTGTTTGATATATATATTGTTCTGTCCTCTACAACATTCACTTATAGCTATGTCTTGAAGTTGAATCTTTTGAACTAAGTGAATGTGATCGGACCCCAATCTCTCGATGATTACTATCTCAAACTCTATATGTCCAAATCATATGCATTCTATTGAATCTGTCGAATGTCTTCTCTGCGTCCTTGTCAGCAGAAGACACAGAGACAAGCTTTAAGTCTGTTTTAAATGATTCATCATTACTGTTGAATTCCGGAGAAGCCGGAACGACCATCCGAAAAACCTGGCGAGCTTGGGAATGTGGGACATCTCATTGTATGTTGCATGCCGTGCCCCTCAGATGTGAACCGCCAGGGGCACCTGCGTAATTGCGCTGCACCACACACCTCGTTATAAATACCTGTCCCCTGCGGTAAAGAAAATCTTCTTCCACCTCTCCACCTCGTCAAAACCCTTGCGCCACCGCTAGCTCTCAACGACGCCGGCGACGAAGCGCTTAGCTGCCGCGACTTCTCCGACGTCGTCCTCACGCCGGCCACGAACGTCTTCATCTCCGCCGCCGCCGTAGGTGTCCTCCGTTGCCAAGTTAGGGCACGGTGGATTGAACTGCTCGGCCTCCCTTCTTCACGTCTAGCAGTTCTTCGAGTGGTAAATATATCTCTATTTTTACCATCTTTTTTATCTTCGAGATTCATCCTACTTGCCAAAAGTGGTTTCTGCCCATACAATGTTAGATCTATTCTGTCTGCATCTCGTACTGCCTAGTATATTCACTTAAGCTTCACAACTAGTTAGATTCCTCACTTGTACTTATTCACGGCTTCGTACAAATCTGGAACCAACTCTCAGCGTATAAGTGAATGTCTTCGCATCATGAGGTCAATGTCTTCAAACCGATTTATCTTCAAAATCTTACGAGAATGCATATGACCTCTTCCCTTCCTCGCATCTCTAATGCTGTCACGGTACATGTCCATGGGAGAATCCCTTGGTTCTCATAGTCTGCATTCGTTTGCAGAATTCTTACAGCATCAAACCAACTCTCCCGAAGCCAGCTCCTGTCTGTCCAGCAAATGCAAGCCTTTGAAGCCTTTGAACGTGAAGCCATTCAGTTTGAAGCTCATGGCTACAGATAAATCAGTCAGGAAGGGCGGCAGACAGCGTCGTGAGGGAACCTCAGAAGATCTGCCTGATGACCTCGCAGAGCTGTACAAGACAAATCCTGAAGAGACTTATAATCAGCGCAAGACGCGAATCCAATGGATTCGACGCTATTGGGCTGAACAGTGGTTCAAGTACAATTTCGTCACACAAGAATATGCCAAGAAGAATGCCATCAGAAGCTCTTGGGGTGATATTCTGTTTCGAGGCCTTCCACCCAAGAACATGGCTGAAGCTATTGCACAAGGTTTCTATCCTTGTATGGTCCGTGGACCTCAGCCTGAGAATGCTGACCCAACGTCTTTGCTCTGGTGTCGTGACGACAATCTCTTCAAGCGCAACTTCCAAAGACGCAAAGGCTTCGCAAAGGAAAACAAGAAGTCATTGGGATTAGACTTCAACCTGGTCCCTCTGCTCCCCGTCCGACGGCTCACGTGGACGCTGAACCCAATGTCATCGGTCCTTTTTCAAACCTTGATGGCCTCATCACCTACATCTTGGTCCAAGGTGCCAAAGTGGATCACACTGATGACGATGCCAAGTCTGATGAAGCCCCAGCTCCAGCTCCTGCTCCTGCTCCAAAGCCGCAGAAGCAAAAGAAAGTCAAGGCTTCAAAGTCAGCTGCTCCTCCAAAAGCTTCACGTGTGAAGCCATCGCTCTGCACCTCCACGAAGCCGATTGTGCGGTCGAAGATCAATCCCGTATCTCCAAGAAGACGGAGAAGAGAAAGAAAAGGTGTCAAGAATACTGAACTGACACTGACTCCTGCTGCAATTCTGCGTGAAGAGCACATTGATCTGTCAAGTGATGACGATCTTGCAGATGATGCTCTTGAGCAGCTTATCAAGAGCAAAGAAGAAGCAGAAATCTTCAACAACTTGCCTCTCTTTGATGTGGCAATCATCCATCACTTCATTGATGAGTGGTTTGACACACCAAACATCAGCTTTGAAGATCTGCAACTTCCAATTGGCCTCAGCGTCTCCTTCAATGGAGCCATTGCTTCTGAGCTAGCTCTAGCTCAGCGGATTGTTGAACTGAAGCATAATATTGACTATGAGAAGGATCAGTTCAAGAAGCATATGGCTCCACTCAGCGTGCAAGACGTTAAAAACTTCAAGGTCATGCTGCACGACCTCAAAGAAACCTTTGTCAAGAAGCGTGAAGAAGCCAGAGGCTCTCGTGAGCGCATGAAGGCTCTGGCTGACAAGTGCGTGCTTGCCTACAATGAGGCTGAGAAGCGCAAGGCTCTTGGTCGCCCCGCATCGACCCTGGATGGCTGCAAAGAAAAAGAAGTCTTCAACTGACCAAGCTGCACCTTCAAGGCAGGAAGAGCCCCGCATTGTCTTCCCAAGCAGCATGACTGGCTCGAAGCCAAAGGTCCGGTCAACCGCTTCTGAACAGAAGAAGACGAGGGCTGCAGAGGCTGAAGCCAGAAAAAGGAAAAATCATGACGCCTTTGATGCTGCTCCCTCCAAGAAGAAGCTAAAGACCAAGAAGAATCGGGCTGCTCCCACAGAGCCCTTGATTGTTGAACCCATTTCAGTGGTTCCTCCCGCGTCTGAACCCAAGAACTTCGCATGACTGTTCATGAGCCAGCTTCCACAGAGGCTCCAGAAGCTGAAGATATTCCAACAGCTGATCCTCTCACTGCTGAAGACATTGGTCACCATGACAATGTTGAAGATGATGAAGTTCTTCCTCAAATCGTGTACAATGTGGTACCATCGCCTGTTCGTATGAACAGCGAACTCATCAGCATTGGTCGTCCTCTGACGCCAATTGCTCAGGATGCTTCATGGGCTGATTGCCCGCAACAACAAGAATCCCCCAGTACTCCCCAACAACAAGTCACTCCCCAACACCAAGTCACTCCCCAAAAGCAACACCAAGAAGAAGAGGAAGACTTTGAGGCCCAGGCAACCCCATCTCCAAAGGCGTCGCCAGCATTTCGCAGGCTTCGCAAAGGTCAAAGGCCTCAAGTGCCTCTTTCGAGCGTTCCAGAAGGAGAAGTGCACCACCAACCTGTTGCACGTCAAGTGTTTTCAGAAGCCACTCCAACTGTAAACGTCTCTGAGTCTGAAGCTAAAGCTGCTGAAGACAATCCGGCTGCATCAGCCGAAGACACCCAAGAAGAAGAAGAAAGTGTCCCTACACCCACAGCAACTGAAGTAGTGATCCCCGATATCAACGTGCCAGGGCCCGACCCTCCAGCTCCTCAAGTGGAGGTTGAAAACATTGAGGCCGCCACCTCAAACACCAATGAAGCCAATGACGTGGTCATGGCTGACGCGAATGTGGAGCCTGCACCAACTGTTCCGGAAGCCAATGAAGGAAATGTGCCCGAAGCCAATGAGGCAACTGCTCCCGAAGCGTCTGCTGAGCAGCCTGAAGCCTCAGTTGCTGCCACTGCTCCAGTTCCGCCACCAAGGCCCTACACAATCGAGCAAGCATACAACTATGGCGAGCTAGTCACAGTAAGATGGCCCGTGCTGGTCCCTCCGCCTCATGCCTCAGGTCCTCAGTTCGACTATCATATTGAGCATAGGCCTCAGGTCCAGAAGCCGAAGCCAAGACTGCCAAGGTTTCCAGGCACTGCCACCTCAACAGGTTCTTTCAATTCAAATGGCTTCAAAGCCCACAATACTTTCTTTGACAGTGCAAAGAACCCCTGCACAAGGCCAAGGATCTCATCTGACCGTTTCTGGAGCTATCAGCAAAGAAGCTATTACTCATGTGTTTTGTATGATCAAGGCCGCATCTTCCCTCATATGCGCCTCGACACTGAAGCCATTGCCGGACTGCCGTGCTTAGAAGAAGCACTCGATTGCTTTCATGATGCTGGTCTGCTTGGTTTCATTACAGACAAAGAACACTGGAATGAAGAATTAGTGCTTCAATTCTATGCTACCCTCCACATCCGCGGTTACAACAGAGATACGAAGACATGGGTTCTTGAGTGGATGACAGGAAATGTCCATCATGAAGCCAAAACTCTTGACATCATTGAGCTCACAGGCCTACCCACTCCCGGAGAGCTGTTTGAACCTGGATGTCAACTCCACCGCGATGCCTTGGAGAGCATATTTCATAAGCCAGAACCCGACATGAGTCAGATGCTGAGCATGATGAAGCCACTGCCACATAACGCTGAATACCCTCAGCACTTCTTTGTTGATGACCTTGAGTATCAGCCTCGCACAATATATCACATAATCAGGCGAACTCTATGTCCTATCAAAGGGCATTCATCGTCTGCAAAGCTTGAAGGAGCAATGAAGACATTGGTCTGTTATATCCTCAATGGCATCAGCTTCAAGACGCAAGATTTCTTCATCAGGCAATTGGCTGCATCTGGATCTGATCTGTTTGGTCTGAAGTTCTATGCTCCATGGGTCATGCGCCTCATCAAGATGCACTCTGCTATCAACTATCAACCCTCTGCTCGCAATCATCTGATCTTTCTACCAGAGGTTGATATGTCTGTTGAAGCCATATACCCTGAGCCTGCGAAAACGCCACTAAGTCTTCAGAATGCAGATCACCACAGCTTCTCTCAACCCATGGAAGGCGTCCAAGTGGTATCTCGTGTCTATCCCCTGGCTGGGAACACACGTCTGCCTCATCGTGCGTGGACTGAAGCCACTGAGAGCACAATTGGCCAAAGGCCTCGGAAGCGCTCTCGAGTCCTCAATGATCGAGAACTTCTTGTGTCGCTGCATCAAAAGCAAGATAAGCATCACTCCTGGCTAAAGCGTCAAATGCAAAGCCTCTTGGTGGACGTCAATCGCATTCGCTACCTTGCCACCAAGAATGCTTTTGTCACTCACGAGACCTGTCGGCGATCATGGAAGAGTTTGACCCTGCTCAGTGCTGAAGCTGATCTTCAAGACGATGGCTTCACTGAACGCTTCAATTTTGACTCCACTCCTCCACGGGATGCAGTCCTACGGAGAACTCCATCACTTGAAGACTCTGACTATTCTTCCTCTGCGGCAACGGTCAATGCCAGAGTGATCGATGATGAAGCCGATGCTACTTCACCGCCCCCTAATTCTGCACGAATCGACACTGCGCCAAGCTCGTCTGCACCGGCAACCAACAACGACAACCCTGCTGCGTCATCTTCTTCAGAAGAGAACGAGTAGATGCTCTATGTCTTCAAACCTTTTTGGTCATTACTGACAAAAGGGGGAGAAGCATATGAGTTTGATAGTCTTCAAGCGGGTTCATAAGGGCGGTTGCACTATATTTTGCCTAGTGTATACAACTCTCGCTTTTGATACATTTCGTTCTTTGAGTTGTAACACTTAAACTCGATGGTCGTCTGCTACTTATTTGCTTTACTCTGGTGCGATGATAAATTCCGCATGTGCGACCGCACTTAGATCATTCTGCAGACATCCATTTTTCATTATGCATGTCATTCTCTTGGTTATATCATTTCATGCATGATGAATTATCTTCATAATTTGAAGAGGATCTCTACAAGTACAACCTGCCATGTGCATTTGCATTCCAAAAGCAAACTACTTATATGCACATCTTCAGGGGGAGCCTTTGCCACTTATGAAGACAATTCCCTATCCTTTAAAATTTCACATATTTTATCCCCATTGAAAACTTCAACCAGTTTGTCATCAATCACCAAAAAGGGGGAGATTGTAAGTGCATCTAGTGCAACCCCTAGTTGGTTTTGGAGTATTCACGACAAATGTGGTTGAGGGACTAATGCGTTTGTGAGAATTGCAGGATAACGCAGGTAGTGTCCCTCATTGATTCGGTTTACCTACCGGAGACGACCCCTAAAAATGTATGAAGACATTGACGACAATGGTGGTATGTGAAGATATTCACATTGAAGACTATGACATGAGAAGATATTGAGTGAAGACTATGGAGCACGAAGACTGTGTGGTTTCGTTGTTTCCTTTTCTTCTTTGTTGAGTCATAGGAACCACCGTACTGTTAAGTGGGGTCCAAGTGATCATAGTCCGAATGACTGAAGTGATGCTCAACCCAAATCCTATGTCTTCGAGCGAAGACAATGAGAGCAAAACTTATCCAGAGCTGGATGAGTCAGCTTTGCTTGTAGCCCAAGTAAAGTTGCCGTGTGTGTTTAAAATCGACCGTTGGAACACTGTCGGTTCCTTAGTGACCAGGTCATTTCGGACATAACAGGTCGGGTTGCCTAGTGGCTATAAATAGCCCACCCCTACACCATAAATTGGTGGCTGCTCAGAGATAGTGCACGGCTTTTGTCGCTTGAGAGCAACCCACCTCAAGCCTTTGAGAGAGAAATCCTTGCAGTACAAAGCCCAAACACCCAGAGCCAAAGAGTGTTAGGCATCACTCAAGTTTTTCTGTCTGTGTGACTGAAGACTTATTATACTTGAGGACTGTGAATCCTCCGGCCGGTTAGGCGTCGCGTTCGAGCATCCAAGAGTCATTGTGGATTGCCGTGAACGTCGTCTGTGAAGGTTCGGAAGTCTACCTTGAAGACTTACCAGAGTGATTGGGCGAGGACTGTGTGTCCTTAGCTCAAGGGGAATAAGGTGAAGACGCGGTCTTCTGAGTTGAATCTCAACCTCCCTAACCAGACGTACAGTTGTCACAGCAACTGGAACTAGTCCAACAAATCCTGTGTCTTCAACAAGTGACTGGTTCTATCCCTTCCCTCCTTTACTTGAGTTTGTCTTCGTGAAGTCATTGCGTATATGCCTTATCTGTTTGACTTCATTGCTTGACTACTATCGTTATTTGGCTTCGTACTATCTTCCATCTTGATCCTACTACCAAGCTTCTATTAGTCTTGTACTTTCACATTATTGCATACTAGACTATGGTTTGCTTGTTGTAGTTTATCTTCCGCTGCATATCAACTAGGTCATTTCTATTGTTTGTCTTCGAAACATCCTTGTTTTGAATACTTTCATAAAAATTGCCTATTCACCCCCCCCCCCTCTAGTCGATAACTAGCACTTTCAATTGGTATCAGAGCAAGGTACTCCCTTGTTACGTGTGATTCGATTTAACCACCTGGAGTTTTAGCTATGTCGACTGCAGGGATAATCAAAGTCTCCGCTGCTTGCCCCGTGTTCGATGGAACTGAAGCTGATGACAAGGACGACCCTGCTTCCACCTACTGCTTCATGGCACGCGGTGCCAAGGTAAAATCACGTGATGCTTACTTTCAAACATCAAGTGAAGATGACTCTGATTGTGAATCCAAACCCAGCTACAAAACACTTGCTAAAATTGCAACTGAACAACAAAGAGCTATGGAACATACTCAAAAACTGTTAGACAAAAGCGATGACCTGTTGGACGCGGAAATGACACGTTCACAGTCCTTAGTTGAAGACATTAAAAATCTTCATGCTAAGTACCAAGAACTTGAAAGTCGTCATGAAACACTCTCAACTACTCATGAAAGGCTTTTCTATGATTATCTTCAAAGGAAGCAAGAGCTTGAGAAATTGAGAGCGGCTCATGAAGATCTTCAAAAAGAGAATGAGTCACTTCGCTCAACAGATCAGTTCCGCCAGATGGATTTGAACCACCATGCCTAAAATGTCTTGAGCATGATATCACTACCTCTGTTCTGAATGTTCAACTGCTGCTCTTGTTGCATTGTCTTCAACTACCAATGTGGTAACTAACCCTCTGCGGAGGATACCACTGCTATTGCTGATGAAAATGCTAGGTTGAAGACATTGCTTGAAACAGGATGTATAAAAGTCGAAGGGCATCAGACACTTTGTGATGTCCTCAAAAAGCAGATTCTGAACCGAAACCCTAGGAAAGAGGGTGTTGGGTTCGAGAGGAAAATGAATGATGATGGTTCCTACTGGAAGCCTGAGCAGTATCCCAAAACCACATGGGTTGCTGCAAAGGGACCTTCAGTGGATCCATCCACCTTATCTGGCTTTACCTGTGCTAACCCTATTATCATTGATGAATCCCTTGATGCAAACTATAAGCTGTTCAAGAATCAGAATGGTGAAGTGTTTGCCAGGTATATTGGTACTAACTGCAGGAATGGACCGCCTATGAAGAAGATCTGTGTTCCCAAAAGGTGTCTTGAGAATCTTCCAGTGAATGTCATCATGACACCACCTGGGAAGAAGACAAACCCCAGACCTAAGGCGTCATATGGTCCAAGGCTTCATACAGACCGAGGACTCACCTGAGTCACCCTAACGCCAATGTTTTACAGGGAAACCGTACTGAAATTTATGAATATGAGTGTGTGTCTTCAAACCGCTATGTTCATAGAACTAAGAACTTTTCTACTTATTCATACGAGTATCATTCATCTCCTGCAAGGCTATTTGCTAGGGCTCCAAAGCCGAAATTCTCAGATGCTGCACTTAGACTCATTGCTTCTAAGCCACCCCAGAAGATGTGGGTGGTTAAGAAGAATTAACTCTCTTTTGCAGAAAAGGGTCTCCAGCCGAAAATCAAAGGCGTCTGATGCTATTGCTGGGGACCTAAAACATCTTGTAGGGCACAGATCAAATGCCCAAATGGTCTCACTATGTATATTGTTCCTGAATCGTTTGCCATTCATCCTATCAGTCCTAATCTTGATTTAAGCTTCAATAATCCACTTGCCCGTCAAATGTTTATGCTTCACAATGCTCTTGGTGAAGCCTATTCCCCAAACTGTACTGTAGGGTATGACACCTCATGCTTCAGAATGGATTATGGACAGTGGATGCACTAATCATATGACTGGTGATCGAAGTATTCTCATGGACTCAACCTTACGTCCATCAGACAAGAGTCACATTACATTTGCTGACACTGGTAAAAGCAAGGTATTGGGTCTAGGTAGAGTTGCAATCTCAAAGATCAACACATGGATAAAGTGATGCTTGTTGAATCCCTTGGTTTCAACTTGATGTCTGTCTCAATGCTTTGCGACCTGAACATGATTGTGATATTCGGAAAATATCGTTGCCTTGTACTAATGGAATCTGACAAGTCTCTAGTCTTTGAAGGGTATAGGAAAGATGATCTATATATGGTAGATTTATCAGCAGGTCCACAGCTTGCCGTATGTCTTCTTGCAAAAGCTTCAGAATGCTGGCTCTGGCATCGGAGGCTGGGGCATGCTGGCATGAGGAACATACACACACTCGCCAAGAAGAAGCATGTCATTGGCATCGAAGGTATCAAGTTCAAGAAGGATCATTTATGTGGTGCCTGCGAAGCTGGAAAGATGACTAGGGCAAAGCACCCCTCGAAGACAATCATGACGACATCTCAACCCTTCGAGCTGCTACACATGGATTTGTTTGGCCCTACTCATTACTCTACCCTCACAACAACTTCTTGTCTCTATGGCTTCGTCATTGTTGATGACTACTCAAGATACACATGGGTGCACATAATTCTCTACAAAACTGAAGTGCAAGATGTCTTCAGACGCTTCGCCAATCGAGCAACGAACAATTATGGCGTCAAGATCAAGCATATCAGAAGTGACAACGACACTGAATTCAAGAACACCGGACTTGATCTTTATCTGGATACCATGGGAATCACTCATGAGTTCTCTGCTCCATACACACCCCAGCAAAATGGCATCGTGGAGCGCAAGAACAGAACCCTCATTGAGATGGCTCGAACAATGCTCGACGAGTACAAGACACCAAGGAAGTTCTGGCCTGAAGCCATTGATACAGCTTGTCACGTCATCAACCGTGTTTATATCCATAAGCTTCTGAACAAAACTTCCTATGAGCTCCCTACTGGCAAGAAGCCAAATGTCAGTTACTTCAGAGTATTTGGGGCTAAGTGCTGGATCAAGGATCCCCATCACAAGTCAAAATTTGAACCCAAAGCTCACGAAGGCTTCATACTCGGTTACGGAAAAGACTCACACTCTTACAGAGTCTTCAATCTCTATCTTTACAAAATCGTCGAAACTGTAGATGTGCGATTTGATGAAACCAATGGTTCACAAAGAGAGTTCCTGCCAAGTACACTAGATGAAGCTCCGCCCAGCGAATCTATCAAGCTGATGGGAACTGGTGAAATCATGCCAAATGAAGCACAGCCTGAAGAGGAACTTATCATTTCTGCACCTAACCAACTCAAGACAATGCTCACTCAAGACAATCCTCCCAATGATGACAATGATCAGCATGAGCAAAGTCTTCGTCCAGTTCATCCTCGAGTTGCAAATGAAGTACAGATTGAGAAGATAATCGATAGCATCAATGCACCTGGTCCGCTTACTAGCTCAAGAGCAACACAACTAGCGAATTTCTGTGGGCACCTGTCAGTTCCTTAGTGACCCAGGGTCATTTCGGACATAACAGGTCGGGTTGCCTAGTGGCTATAAATAGCCCACCCCCTACACCATAAATTGGTGGCTGCTCAGAGTTAGTGCACGGCAACCCACCTCGAAGCTTTTGAGAGAGAGAAATCCTTGCGAGGACAAAGCCCAAACACCCGGAGCCAAAGAGTGTTAGGCATCACTGAAGTTTTCCTGTCTGTGTGACCTGAAGACTTATTACACTTGAGGATTGTGAATCCTCCAGCCGGTTAGGCGTCACGTTCTGAGCATCCAAGAGTCATTGTGGATTGCCGGTGAACGTCGTCTGTGAAGGTTCGGAAGTCTACCTTGAAGACTTACCGGAGTGATTGGGCAAGGACTGTGTGTCCTTAGCTCAAGGGTAATAAGGCGAAGACGCGGTCTTCTGAGTTGAATCTCAGCCTCCCTAACCAGACGCACAGTTGTCACAGCAACTGGAACTGGTCCAACAAATCATGTGTCTTCAACAAGTGACTGGTTCTATCCCTTCCCTCCTTTAATTGAGTTTGTCTTCGTGAAGTCATTGCTTATATGCCTTATCTGTTTGACTTCATTGCTTGACTACTATCGTTGTTTGGCTTCGTACTATCTTCCATCTTGATCCTACTACCAAGCTGCTATTAGTCTTGTACTTTCACATTATTGCATACTAGACTATGGTTTGCTTGTTGTAGTTTATCTTCCGCTGCATATCAACTAGGTCATTTCTATTGTTTGTCTTTGAAACAGCCGTGTTTTGAAGACTTTCATATAAATCTCCTATTCACCCCCCTCTAGTCGATAACTAGAATTTTCACATATATTGTGCTTCAAAGTAGCACCATGTTTCTCATATATTGAGTCTCATAAGTTGTATTTTTCATACTAGTGGGAATTTTTCATTATAGAACTTGGCTTGTATATTCCTACGATGGGCTTCCTCAAATGCCCTAGGTCTTCGTGAGCAAGCAAGTTGGATGCACACCCACTAGTTTTCTTTTGTTGAGCATTCATTTATAGCTCTAGTGCATCTGTTTCATGGCAATCCTTACTCCTCATGTTGACATCAATTGATGGGCATCTCCATAGCCCATTGATTATCCTCGTCAATGTGAGACTTTCTCCTTTTTTTGTCTTCTCCACACAATCCCCATCATCATATTCTATTCCACCCATAGTGCTATATCCATGGCTCACGCTCATGTATTGCGTGAAGGTTGAAAAATATTGACATTATTTAAATATGAAACAATTGCTTGGCTTGTCATCGGGGGTATAGAAGTTGGGAACATCTTTGTGTGACGAAAATGAAGCATAGCCTAACTATATGATTTTGTAGGGATGAACTTTCTTTTGCCATGTTATTTTGAGAAGACATGATTACTTTGATTAGTATGCTTGAAGTGTTACTATTTCTTTTATCAATATGAACTTTTATTTTGAATCATTTTGGATCTTAACATTCATGCCACAATAAAAAAATTACATTGAGAATTATTCTAGTTAGCATTCCACATCAAAAATTCTGTTTTTATCATTTACCTACTCGAGGACGAGCAGGAATTAAGCTTGGGGATGCTTGATACATCTCCAACGTATCTATAATTTTTGATTGTTCCATGCTATTATATTACCCCTTTTGGATGTTTATGGGCTTTATTTTACACATTTATATCATTTTTTGGGACTAACCTACTAACTGGAGGCCCAGCCCGTATTGCTGTTTTTTTGCCTATTTCAGTATTTCGAAGAAAAGGTATATCAAATGGAGTCCAAACGGAATAAAACCTTCGGGAGCGTGATTTTTGGAACGAACGTGATCCAGAGGACTTGGAGTGCATGTCAAGAAGCAGACGAGGCGGCCACGAGATGGTAGGGCGCCCCCCTATAGGGCGCACTACTAGGAAAAGGGCTATAGATGATATGGACACTAATGGCGCACCAGACATGCGGTGCGCCACTACTATATACTAATGATGCACCATGTGTTGGTGTGCCATTAGTGTCCAAATACTAATGGCGCACCACATCCTCGGTGCGCCACTAGTAATAACATTTCTTTTTATTTTTTTTCAAAACTAGTAATGGCGCACCAGGGGATAGTGCGCCATTATTAGTTAAACTAGTAATGGCGCACCATCCACGGTGCGCCACTAGTATATTTTTTCAATTGTTTTTTTTTTCAAAACTAGTAATGGCGCACAACGGGATAGTGCGCCATTACTAGTTTAACTAGTAATGGCGCACCACATCCACGGTGCGCCACTAGTAAATTTTTTCAATTTTTTTTATTTTTTTCAAAACTAGTAATGGCGCACCGTGTGTGTGGTGCGCCATTACTAGTTGAACTAGTAATGGCGCACCACGCCCACGGTACGCCATTACTAACTTGGCCCAAAAATTCCACCGAATGCAACCCCCCCCCTTTGGACCGCCTTTTCAGTTTTAAAAAAATAAAAGAAAATGATGGAAATGTCAAATAAAATAAAATAAAATAAGTTTCCCATGATATGTGGTCTACTTGTTGGGAAAATTTACAAATATGAATTTCGACTTTATTTGCAAAATCTCTCTGGAATTTTTAAAATGGGCATAACTTTTGCATACGAACTCGGATTAAAAAGTTTTTTATATGACAAATCATCTACTCGAAAAGTTACATACGAACCCCATTAAACATTTTGAAAATCATCAAAAACCTAACAGAAAAAAGTTACGGGGCTTTCAAGATCATATTGCATGAGTTTATCCCTCTACATCATGTCATCTTGCTTAAGGCGTTACTCTGTTCTTATGAACTTAATACTCTAGATGCAGGCAGGAGTCGGTCGATGTGTGGAGTAATAGTAGTAGATGGAGGTAGGAGTCGGTCTACTTGTCACGGACATGATGCCTATATACATGATCATGCCTAGATAATCTCATAATTATTCGCTTTTCTATCAATTACCCGACAGTAATTTGTTCACCCACCGTAATACTTATGCTATCTTGAGAGAAGCCACTAGTGAAACCTATGGCCCCCGGGTCTATCTCTTATCATATTTGCTTCCAATCTACTTTTATTTGCATCTTTACTTTTTGCATCTATATTATAAAATACCAAAAATATATTTATCTTATCATACTATCTCTATCAGATCTCACTTTTGCAAGTGGTCGTTAATGGATTGACAACCCCTTTATTGCGTTGGTAGCGAGCTCTTTGTTTGTTTGTGTAGGTGCGTTGGACTTTTGAGGAGCCTCCTACTGGATAGATACCTTGGTTCTCCAAAACTGAGGGAAATACTTATGCTACTATTGCTGCATCACCCTTTCCTCTTCAAGGAAAACCAACGCAAGCTCAAGACGTAGCAGGGGACAGTTGGCGAATGGGGACGAGCACAGGGGCGAGAGGAAGACGACGAGCACAGTGCGCCGCGCACTGTGGCATTGGCTGGACCGTGCCCGTGCCCGCGGCGGCGAACTCCGGCATTGGCGAGTGCCAGGGGGAGTTAAGGGGGTCGAGACGTAGATGGTGGCGCGGTTTGGCACGCTCAGGCAGGCGGGGCAGCGAGCACGCGCGCAACAGAGCATTCGACGGCACTCAGAGCGCGTCGGTTGCATGCCAGCACACCTGGACGAACGCGGTCACCGCATGAACTATGACCTCAGGCCGACCTAAGCCCAAACTTCATGTCTGGCGTGTTGTTCGTGGTAGTTTTGCTCGTTACCACGCTTGGGTTTGGTTTCAGGTGCAGTAGAAATAATTTTACACTCCTGGTAAGTTTCTGGACAGTAACTTTGAGAGCTTACTGTGGTCAAACGACTACGAGTTGAGGGCTGGGCTTTGGAGGCTAGCAATCATCTACTAGGGTGATGTTGTACAAGAAAAACCAGCTACAATGGAGCAAGTAAAATGGTAGTTGCTGTAGAAACTACCATTTCTGTCCAAAACAGAAATTATTTTCTGCAGCCAAAATATTACAAAAAGTCATGAAATATTTTTGCTCAGAAAGGTGCCCTAGGGTTCAAAGAATAATTGGGATTTTTCTCAGAATTTTATGGGCAAGCAAAATTGGGGTTGCTTTGGAGCATATTGAGCTAGCTAGGGTTTAAGAGGGGAAAATGAATATTTTTAGGTTTCAAAAAGTCATGAAATATTATCTTGAGGTGAACCAGAGATGGAATGATTGTTAGAGGGGGAGATGAAGCTCTTGGGTGAAAGCCAAGGGGTACCCAAGTGGTTAAATCCATATGAAAAGATTCCAAAACTCCAAAAATTCAAATTCAAATCAACTCAGAATCAGGCAAAGAAGAGAGGGGAAAAACCAGGCTGTCATAGGATCATATGATATTTCATGCCTAGAAACTTCCGTGTGCAGCCACAAGCCATTATGGGCTCTGGCATAGTTGACTAAGTTGTGTGACCTCTTTCAGTGGTAGACTAGCAGATGTAGGGGAAAGTAGGTGTACCGGTCTACCCAGAGTAAAGAGTTAACGCTTCAGAAAGACTATGTCTCGATCTTCTGATCATGGACGCGGTCGAGTCTTGTGGGAAAAAGTGCGCAAACCTCTGCAGAGTGTACAAACTAATCCTGGTTAGTTGTGTCCTTGATTATGGACAATTTGAGTATCTGGAAGTGAATATTTTGTTGATCTCATCACTCTATTAATTTAATGTATTTGGTTTAATTGTTTATTACTTGGTTAATTGTGGGATTGAGTTGGAGGAACCTTCTCAATAATGGCACAAACTTGGTAGTAAATAAAATGTATTCCTTTGTTGTAGGGAAAAATTGGCTTTATGCAAAAAATTAAACTTAGAGACTCCACCAGCCAAATATGCATGTAGATATAGCATTTTTCATTCATTTGCTCTATAGTGTAACTCTGCCAGCATATTCCATGTGCTGACCTACACGGCTGCAACGTCTCATGTTGCAGAGTTTTCCGATGATGAATAAGGTGTGCTAGGTCATGTCATGCACTCAGTTATGCCGTGGAGTTTATGGACTCATTTATCTTCGAAGCTTCCGCAGTTACTTTTTAAATAGCCTTCAACCATATTATTTTTGTAATAAATTCTCTTTATGAGGACCTCGATTGTAATAAGTGTGTGATTGAACTCTGTTATAATTCCTCGAGTACTGTGTGTGTCAGCATACAGATCCCGGGATGACTCTTAAGCATAGATACTTCGATCCATTGGGATCGGGTCGCTACAAGATGATATCAGAGCACACGCTGACTGTAGGACGCGACCACGAGGAAAAGCCACAGGATACTCTTCTCTATTCATTTCTAATCCTCCTCTATTTCTACTCTATAGATGTCAGATCCCGGGAACAAGTTCACTCAGCCGGATTACGACACCCCTTTCGGACGACACTTGAAGGAAGTCACGAAGTAACTGAACATCAGTCTACCAAGTTTCACCGACACCTTCACTGCAACTTTACTTGAAGAGGAGCGTTGGAGGATCAAAGTTCATGTACCTGGAAGGACTTTTACACCAACTACCGAGCCCATCGAGTTTGCCTTGGATGCACCAACTTGGAGCTTAGGAAAGAGCTTGGCAGCCCACATCACCTTTGGACTCATTTGTGAGGTGTACCACAAGGATCTTGAAGACACCGTCTATTAGATATGTGGACGCCGGATGACCAATGGGAGATGATTCGTACCAGGAAGGATGGATCTATTGTAGCATACATTCAGAAGATGGATCAACACATTCGTCGTTATGAGAACCAGATGTGTGCTATCATGAAGAAGACCAAGAAGGTGATGACCAGGAATATTGAGCTAGAAGAGGAACTCAAGTCAACCCGCGTTGGATATGAAGAGGAAATTGCTTTTCTACTGGAGAAGAATGAAGACCTGAAGAAGAAGCTAGGAATACCCAAGGTGAAACAAGAACGTGAAGTGCATATTCATGAAGACGACTACATCATACTAGATGACACAGACACGGACAACGATGAAGATGAAGATAGTGATGAGGATGAAGACAGTGATGATGATGCTAGAGATCACGATTATGAGCCCATGGAGTCTTTCAGCGATCAAAACTTCTAGACGACCACCATATTAGTATTAGTATTCTTCCAAGTAGTTAGAATCGATCGTTTTGTAATAGTAGTATAGATCGTTTGTGTGAATCTTGTTTGATATTGAGTGGTGTGAATTGAATGTATTTGCCTCATATGCATATGGGTAGTGAAATCTCTCATAAACCTTATTCTATTCTGTTTTCTCACCCCTCTAACCCATCAGATGCCTCCGAGACGTGACCCCGGATTCTCTTTCCCGCCGGAGCTCACCCAGTTGACCCAACAACAGAATTCCTTGACGCAGGTGATGATCCAGAATCAAGGCAACAACAACAACAACAACAACCCACCGCCACCACTCCCAGTTGACAACCTAGCCCGTTTCCTAAGGTTGAATCCGCCGGTGTTCTCTAGCAGCACCGAGCCAATTGTTGTAGATGATTGGCTCCGCAAGATTGGGAGGGAGCTGGCCACTGTTAGATGCACGAATGCCGAGAGAGTGCGCTTTGCCGCACATCAGCTTGATGGACCCGCAGCCTCTTGGTGGGAGAATTTCACCACCACTTACCCCATTGCTACAGTTACATGGGATCAGTTTCAGCAGGCCTTCCGCACCGCACATGTCTCAGCTGGAGCCATGAGTTTGAATAAGCGTGAGTTCTGCAACTTACGCCAGGGGAGTCGTAAAGTGGGGCAGTATATGATGAGTTCAGCAAGTTAGCACGCTATGCCCCAGATGATGTGGCCACAGATGCCGCGAAGCAGGAGAAATTTCTTGAGGAACTCAATGATGAGCTGAGTATGCAGTTGATGGTGGCAACCTTCAACAACTACCAGGATCTGGTAGACAGGGCCCTCATGATTGAAGGCAAGCAACAACACATATATAACCGCAAGAGGAAGTATGGACAGGGAAAGTACAACTCTGGAGCTCAGCAGAAGCCTCGCTATTCCCCGTACTCGGGAGGCCACACTCAACATAACCATGGAGGCCATTCACACAACGGAGGAAGTTCACACAACCATAGTGGCCCTAAGAATGCTAAGGGGAATGGAGGAAGCAACAGTGAGAGCTATTCCAACCCCGTGACACCCGCCAAGAAGGATCTGAGTCACATTACCTATTTCAAGTGTGGGAAGACCGGACACTACGCCATAGAATGTCCTGAGGCAAAGAATGGAAATGGCAATGGAAGCTCTGGAAAGAATCCCAACCCTTTAACCAGAGGTCAGGTGAATCACGTTAGTGTGCAGGAAATGGAGGAGCATCCCGATGCAGTTATCGGTAAGTTTTTGATAAATGCATTTACAACCCTTGTTCTTTTTGACACTCGTGCATCTCATTCATTCATATCAAGGGGATTTGTGGACAAGTTTAAGTTACAAACCGTAGCCCTTAAGTCACCTATGTTAGTGAGTTCCCCAGGAGCAAAGTATATGGCTAGTCAGGGATGTTATGAGTTGGCATTAACCATAGGTAGACACGTTTTCCCCACGGACCTCATTATCCTGGAATCAAAAGGATTGGATGTGATCCTAGGCATGGATTGGCTATCCAAGCATGAGGGAAACATCGATTGTGCCAGTAAATTGATTCTTCTCACCACCCAGAGGGAAAACGGATCAATTATGTGTCTAGGCATGCGCCGAGGACTCAGGTGAATTCCCTTTCGGGAGTTGTTCAAGAGGAAGTGCCAGTTTTGAAGGATTATCCCTATGTATTCCCGAAGGAATTACCAAGCGTGCCACCAGAGCGAGACATTGAGTTTCTGATCGAGTTGTTGCCAGGCATAGAACCAATATCCAAGAGACCGTATCGGATGCCCGCCAATGATCTGGAAGAAATTAAGAAGCAGATTAAGGAGTTATTGGAGAAAGGTTATATTCGACCAAGCTCATCACCTTGGGGAGCCCCATTGCGTTTAGTTGAGAAGAAGGATGGATCCTTGAGGATGGTTGTTGATTATCGTGCATTGAATGAGGTGACGATCAAGTACAAATACCCTGTGCTGATGATCAATGATTTGTTCGACCAGCTGTAGGGAGCTAAAGTTTTCCCCAAGATCGATCTTCAAGCAGGTTATCACCAGCTGAAGATCCGATAGCAGGATGTACCCAAGATAGCTTTTACCACGAGGTATGGGCTATATGAGTATACAGTTATGTCATTTGGTTTGACTAATGCCCCTGCCTATTTTATGAGCATGATGAACAAGGTATTCATGGAGTTCTTGGACAAGTTCGTCGTGGTGTTCATTGATGATATATTTGTTTATTCGAAGAATGAAGAAGAGCACAAGGAACATTGGCGCTTGGTTCTCGAGAAGCTTAGGGAACATTAGTTGTATGCCAAGTTCAGCAAATGTGAGTTTAGGTTGAAGGAAGTCGGATTTCTCGGACATGTCATATATGGAGAAGGAATAGTAGTGGACCCTACCAAGGTTGCAGCCGTCACTGAGTGGTTGGACCCACCTTAGTTGGAGAGATACGCAGTTTCCTTGGACTCGCAGGTTATTTCTCAGAGATTTATTGAGAATTTCTCCAAGATCACGAAGCCCATGACGGAGTTATTGAAGGAAGAAACCATGTTTAAATGGACCGAGGATTGTGAGGCCAGTTTTCAAGAGTTGAAGGAACGTTTGGTTACAACCCCAGTGATGATTCTCCCGAATATACGCAAGGATTTCCGAGTATATTGTGACACTTCTCATCAAGGACTTGGAGGCGTTCTTATGCAGGAAGGAAGAGTTGTTTCATATGCCTCACTTCAGCTTCGACCTCATGAGTTGAGTTATGCCACGCATGATTTGGAGTTAGCAGCCGTAGTGCATGCGCTCAAGACCTGGAGATACTTTCTCATCAGAAACCATTGCGATGTTTACACAGATCATAAGAGTTTGAAATACATCTTCACGTAGAAGGAGATGAACCTCAGGCAGAGGAGATGGTTGGAGATCATAAAGGATTATGACATGAGATTGCATTATCACCCAGGAAAGGCCAATGTCGTAGCTGATGCCTTGAGCCTCAAGAGTCATGTTAACACTCTCATAACCGGACGATTACCCTAGGAGTTAGCCGATGATCTCCGAGAACTTCGCTTGGAGATAGTTCCGAGAGGTTATGTTGCGGCACGAGAAATTCACTCCACTTTGCTGGGAAAGATCCGAGAAGCTCAGAAGATGGACAAGGAGATTGCAGAGATAAAGGAAAGGATGAGTAAAGGAAAGGTTAAAGGTTTTCATGAGGATGAGCACGAAACTTTATGTCTTGAGGATCGTATCTATGTGACCAATGACCCTGAGATCAGGAAGTTAATTCTTTAGGAGGCTCATGATTTGCCTTATTCGATTCACCCAGGCACTACTAGAAAAAGCGCTATAGCTAATATGAACATTAATGGCGCACCACATATGTGGTGCACCACTGCTATATAGCTGTGGCGCACCATGTGTAGGTACGCCATTAGTGTCCATATCACTAATGGTGCACCACACCCACTGTGCGCCACTACTAACAATTTTTTTTATTTTTTCAAAACTAGTAATGGCGAACCAGGGTATAGCGCGCCATTACTAGTTTTAACTAGTAATGGCGCACCACACACTCTGTGCGCCACTACTAACTATTTTTTACTTTTTTTCAAAACTAGTAATGGCGCACCAGGGGATAGTGCGCCATTACTAGTTCAAACTAGTAATGGCGCACCACAACCACGCTGCGCCACTACTAACAATTTTTTTTTTGCAAAACTAGTAATGGCGCACCACATAACAGGTGCGCCATTAGTAACCAGGTTTACTAATGGCGCATTGTTAAGTGGTGCGCCATTGGTAACCTGAGAGCAGCTAGATATTTTGGACAGCCACCTACCACACTCACTTTCCCACTATATTCTCTCCACCTCCTCCTCCAAGCTTGTCTCTGGTGCCTCCTCCTCCTCACCTCATTTGCACCATAGATTCACCCAAACTAAGTGGTTAAATTTCCTTTTTCTGATAGGTAAGTAAGGGGAGAGCTTTTTTTTGTTGTAGATCTACTTTTTTCTCTCTCCAACAACGTGCACATGCACTTATTATGGCCTAGATCTACGTATGTTTGTGGTGTTGCATATGTTTGTGTTTGCAGGTACCGGTATTTGAAATGCGATATTTTGCCGGAATGTTGAATCATTTCCGTTTCGGCAAGAATTTGGCACTATGCATTCTTTTTGGTCCTATTTTTAGGCCAAGTCATGCCAAAGTTATTTTGGTTCTAAAATATCGTTTTGCTCTACCCGGCAGGCGACCATGGTCCGCACGATGACCGAAGGCATCGTGAATAGGTTTTTGAGCTCGGTGAAGGCCAAGATGCTTCAAAAGAACGAGACGGAGATAAGATGTCCGTGTCGAAGATGCAAGCTGAAGAACCTTATGGACCTAGATTCCGTACAGGTGCGGGACCACCTGCTCTTGCGTGGTTTCATGGATGGCTATTGGTGGCAAGGTGATGAAGATGATTATGAAGTCGTCCATGGGGGCCGGGTAAGAAATGAGGAACGGCAGCAAGACAACCGCGGCGAGGGTGGGCGAGAAGACGAAGAATCTCCAGGACATGATCACGAAGTAGATGTAGTACACAGTCATCATGTAGAAGATGCCGAACATGATGATGAGGAAGATGCCAGAGCAGACGAAGGGCATGATCATGAAGATGAAGATGCCGGAGCAGAAGACGATGGACCATCGATGGGCCGGGTGCAGGACCCTCATATTCAAGAGCTGCTTCTCAAGCAGACGGATAACGCAAGAGCTGCCGCCCGAGAGAAAGCCAAGCTGGATCAACTGGAGATAGACGTGGTTACTCCATTGTATGAAGTATGCAGGCCCGAGGATACCCGCCTGAAAGTAACGCTCATGGCTCTAGAGATGAAGGTAAAACACAAAAGGACCGACGCATGCTTCGACGAGAACATGTCATTCTGGCATGAAAGTCTTCCCATGGGGAACAAGTGCCCGGCCAGTTTCGAGGAGGTGAAGAAAATCGTGTGTCCTCTGGATTTACCACACGTGAAATACCATGTGTGCACGAACAATTGCATCATTTATCGGGACGAGCATGCGGAGTCTACCATATGTCCGGTGTGCGGCGTCACTCGATACAAGAAGAGGAAGAAAGATCCTCAAAAGGTGGTGTGGTACTTTCCGATCACTCCTCGTCTGCAGTGGTATTTCATGGACCCTAAGGTAGCAAAGCTCCTGCGTTGGCACGCGGATAGGGAGGAGAAGAAGCAAGAAGATGACGGGAATGATCCGGAGATAAATAAAAAAGACAAGATGCCGAGTCACCCTAAGGATGCAAGCCGGTGGCAAGCGTTGAACTTCGAACACCCAGAATTTGGGGACGATCCAAGGAACATCATGCTGGGCGCGAGCACCAATGGAGTCAATCTGTTTGGCAGCCAGGGAAGCACACATAGCACCTGGCCTGTGTTTGTGTGGATGTACAACCTTCCCCCCTGGTTGAGCATGAAGAGGAAGTACATTCACATGAGTATGCTAATTGAAGGGCCGAAACAACCAGGGAAAGACATCAATCTGTATCTAGGGCTGCTGAAAGAGGAGCTAGACACGCTGTGGAAAACGCCAGCCAATACGTGGGACACCCCAGAGAAAGAATATTTCCCTATGAGAGCCGCACTGCTCACGACGGTGCACGACTATCTCGGTTACGGATATGTCGCGGGGGAGGTGGTCCACGGATTTTCTGGATGCATCAGGTGCATGGATGACACAACGTATCTCCAGCTAGATAGAGATCTCGGGTCTTCGAAAACAGTGTTCATGGGACATCGAAGGTGGCTTCGCGACGATGACTCATGGAGAAAACGCAAAGATCTGTTCGATGGTGAAACCGAACCCTGAAGACACCCGCGTACGAGGAGCGGCGAGGAAATAGACGAGCTGTTGAAAAATTGGAAAGAGTGCCCGAAGCCGGGAAAGAAGCGAAAGGCGCCAGAGCCGCTGCTGAAGGTATGGAAAACAAGGTCTGTTTTCTGGGACTTGCCATACTGGAAGATCCTCCGTGTGCCTCACAGCCTTGATGTCATGCATATCACGAAGAACGTGTGCGAGAGTATGCTTGGTACCCTGCTCAACATGCCAGAGAGGACCAAAGATGGGCCGAAAGCAAGGGCAGACTTGAAATCAATGGGCATCAGGGAGGAGCTTCACGCTAATGATGATGATGATGATGATGATGAGGCGAAGGACACGGAAAGTCATCGCAAAGGCAAAATGGCCAAGAAGATCGGAAATGACTGCCCTCCCGCGTGCTTCACTCTAAGTCAGGAGGAGATCGAGCAGTTTTTCACCTGCCTCGTAGGAGTAAAACTTCCTTATGGTTACGCGGGGAAGATAAGCAGATACCTAGACTCAGCGAAGCAGAAGTTCAACGGGATGAAGTCTCACGACTGTCACGTGCTGGTGATGCAGATAATTCTAGTTGCAATCCGTGGGATCATGGATGCGCACGTCCGTGAAATGCTATTTGGCCTATGCAACTTTTTGGACGTCATCTCTCGGAAGTCGGTTGGCATGAGGCAACTCAAAAGGCTACAGGAAGAGATCATGGTGATACTATGCGAGCTTCAGATGTACTTCCCTCCTGCATTCTTCGACGTTATGGTGCATCTGCTGGTAAATATCGTGGAGGATATCATCCAACTCAGGCCGACGTTCCTGCACAACATGATGCCGTTCGAAAGGATGAATGGTGTCATCAAAGGATACGTTCGCAACATGTCACGTCCAGAGGGAAGCATAACCAAGGGCTTTCTGACCGAAGAGTGCATCTCCTACTGCACGAATTATCTAGGCATCGAGAACCACGTTGGTCTGCCCGTCAACAGGCACCTCGGCAGGCTCGCTGGATGGGGTCACCGCGAGGGTCGCCGTGAAATGCATGTCGACTTCAAGGGTCGACTCGCTGACTTTGAAAGAGCAAACCTAGTCACGCTAGAACACATAGACGTGGTCGATCCTTGGGTGGTAGAGAAAAAAACATTTATTGAGAAGACGTACAATGACCGAGGACAACAGAGGAAGGACGGAGATATAATCAAAGAGCACAACTCATGTTTCACGCGTTGGTTCAAGGAGAAGCTTCTGTCGTACCCTTTACATGAGGATTCTTCCGCGGAAGAACAACTCATATTCGCCTTGTCATAGGGCGCCGAGCACAACCTGATGACCTATGAGGCGTACGATATAAACGGCTACACGTTCTACACCGAGGAAAAGGACATGAAGAGCGATGATTATCAAAACTCCGGGGTAACAATGGAATCCTACACCGGTAACGACAAGGACAGATACTACGGAAAGATCGAGGAGATCTGGGAGCTGAGCTACGCTGGAGAGAAGGTCCTGATTTTCTCGTCAGATGGGCCAAGAGCGTCCTAAAAGAAGACCGGTATTTCACCACCATGGTTATACCCGAAGCAAAATCCAAGACCGCGGGCGCAAACGTCACCGCGAAAAATGAGCCATGGGTACTGGCTTCCCAAGTGGACCAATGCTTCTTCATTACCGACCCATGAAAGCCCAGTCGTGTTGTCGTGAGGAGAGGCAAAAGGAAGATCATCGGAATGGATGGAGTTGCCAATGAGCAAGACTTCGACAAGTACGGCGACCCGAAGATGGAACATGACGATGACGATGAAGTACCATACACCACAAGAAGAAGCAGGACCACCCTACCTAAAGGACATCTGTTCAAGAGAAGAACTCCATTTGTGAAAAACAAGGGCAAGAAGATTGTGAAAAGATAGCTAGCTAAGATCGATTGTATTTAAATTGTAGTCTTCATTCCTTGATTGTATTTCGACATATGGAAATGACATTTCTTATGTTCTAGTCCTCATGAATATTTATTTATGTTTAATCTGGTATACCAATTTTTATTTATGTTTATTCTTGTATTGAATTTCTAACTCACAAAAAGTATTGAATTTGTTAATATTTTTTGAACTCATGAATATTTTTAAATTTCATGGGCACTTTTTGAATTCATGAATATTTTTTCAAATTTTATGATATTTTTTCATATTCATAAATGTTTTACCAATTCACAAATGAATGCAACTAAAAATAAAAAAAAGTTACTAATGGCGCACCAGGAGACGGTGCGCCATTGCTATCAAGGTACTTATGGCGCATCCCTAGGAGGTGCGCCATTAGTATACCAATTTTTATTTAGGTTTATTCTGGTATTGAATTTCTAACTCACAAAAAGTATTTAATTTGTTAATATTTTTTGAACTCATGAATATTTTTAAATTTCATGGGCACTTTTTGAATTCATGAACATTTTTTCAAATTTGATGATATTTTTTCATATTCATAAATGTTTTACCAATTCACAAATGAATGCAATTAAAAATCCAAAAAAAGTTACTAATGGCGCACCAGGAGAAGGTGCGCCATTGCTATCAAGGTACTTATGGCGCACCCCTAGGAGGTGCGCCATTAGTATACCAATTTTTATTTAGGTTTATTCTGGTATTGAATTTCTAACTCACAAAAAGTATTGAATTTGTTAATATTTTTTGAACTCATGAATATTTTTAAATTTCATGGGCACTTTTTGAATTCATGAATATTTTTCAAATTAGATGATATTTTTTCATATTCGTAAATGTTTTCTAAAAAATTATTAGATGCAACTAAAAATCCAAAAAAATATTTTCAAATAACAAATTTGATGATACTTTTTCATATTCATAAATGTTTTCATATTCATATTTTTTCATAAATGTTTTCAAATTTTATTATATTTTTTCAAGTTCATAAATGTTTTCAAATTTGATCATCATTTTCGAAAAAATTATTAGATGCAACTAAAAATCCAAAAAAAGTTAGTAACGGCGCACCAGGGGAGGGTGCGCCATTGCTATCACGGTATTTATGGCGCACCCCTAGAAGGTGCGCCATTGCTAACCTTCCCCCCACTAAATTATCCATCCCTCGTCCATCGCCTCTCCCATCTCACCCCTCGCCTAGCCGTTCGTCCTTCTGCCCTCTCGCCACCGTCGCCGATCCCCTTCCACCACCACCGCCGCCGCACCCACCGGCGACCTCGCTCCCGGGCTCCGCCGCCCCACCCACCCCCTCCCTCGCGTTCGCCGCACCCACCCACCCCCTCTCTCCCACCGAGCGCCGCCTCCTCCCTGAGCCCACCACCGGAGCCCTTCCCGAGCGCGAGACCTAGGGTTCAAGCCGCCGCTGTCGGCCCTCCACCGCGGCGTGCCCAGCCGGCCGAACCCTCCGCGGCCCCCGCCTCCGGCACAACAACGCCTCCCTCCCTGTCCCTAGAGCAGCCGCCCCCGCCCAGCAACACCACCACCCTGAGCTACCCCGCTCTTCCTTGGCACTGCTGCTGCTCGTCAAGGTAAGGTACTCTTTGGCCCATCTTCCATTTCCCCTTCCTTCCCCTCCTGTCCCTGATGCGATTTCTGTTTGTTAGGTTTAGTTGCAGGTGCAGCATCGAACTGCAGTGCACAAGTTTGCCTGACAGAAGCCGTCTCTGTTCCGTTCTTCTCCGCTGTTGTCATGCTCTTTGTCTGTCCATGCACATTTCTATGATTCTGCCTACTCTCAGCCTTTTAGTGGATTTAAGTACCTAAAATATTTGTGATTGATTGTTGCCATGAGGTGGCTACCTTACTGTTAGAAGATGATGGATGATTGTAGCTTACTGGTTAATGATCCAAAACAATGTGTAATAAGAAACAAATCCTGTAGGGCCATATCTGCAACTCTATATGAACAAATCCGTTGTATTTTTTTGAAGCACTCTAGTTAAGATATTGTAACTAGGATAACACTGTATTTGGCAGATTATTTACTCCATAAACTGAAGTTATGACAGAATCTTAGTGTAGATTTAACACAACCAAAACATATTGCAAAATTATAGGAGTATATGAAAACTGAACTTATGGCACATTCTCATTTTCCTATGCTATCCATATTGTCGTGGTTTTGTCACAGCAGATGTCCTCATGAAAGGACTTAGTCATGGGGCCATCGCTACGGGTTAACTTGAAAGGGGTTAAAGCGGACACAAAGACACAAGAGTTATACTAGTTCGGCCCCTTCGATGAAAGTAAAAGCCTACGTCTAGTTTGTGATGGGATTGATGTGGTCTCGATGACTAGGGAGCAAATAAGCCTCGCCTAGGCCTCGAGTTGTTGTTGTCTGTCCCTTGAACCGCCCCGGGTCGTCCCCTTATATACACGGGTGACGCCCGTCGGTTCAGAGAGTCCCAACCTCCGGTTCATATTCGTATCCGGGTTGGTCTCTCTCTATTCCTAACTTACAATACAAGTTTACATATCAGGCCGGTTTACGGCTACAGGTTCTAAACCGACTACAGGCCTTGGGCCCTTACTTTCATGCCTCTTGGGCTTTTAAACCATTGAACTACTGATGAAGTTAACCCGGCCCAGATTGGCCGGTTTACGCCCAGTAGTAATATCCCCAACATTAGGCCCCAGATTGATTTGAACAGGTTCATGTCAATCCTTGAGAAAAAGCCTTCATCTTCAATGTCTTCTTGAAATCGTTGAACCGCCGTGATGTCACTTTCTCCGGTTGCTGTAAACCGGCATGACGTCCTCGTAAAGATAGCATCCGCGATATCTTCTTTGTTTAATAGATCCGCAATAATCGAGGCGACAGCTCCGCTTCCTAGGTTAATGGTTACTTGATTCCCACGCCTGACACAAGTATCTTGCCTTATAAATAGGCCCGAAGGGTCATCCCTTCTCTTCCCTTCGTCCCCTTTCTCTTCGTCTTCCTCGCGTCGCTGGCCTCAGAGCTCCGCCGCCGCCGTCGACCTCTGCACCGTCTTGGGCCGCTGCATCAACCTGAACGCACCAGACAAATGCAGATTCTTTCGCCTCTCCTCAACTCAGGTAGGTCCTCGGTTCTCTTTTGACCTAGATCCATTCTAGGGTTTCCTGTTCTTGCCGTACTCCATGAACTGTTCCTGTTCATAACAGACTCTTGGATATATCTGTGATACTTTGCACTGATTAGTAGTAGCTTTTAGCCTCCGCCTGTAGTCTCGTGCATGTATCCAAGGATCTCGTACATCATCTCTGCTCATTGCATCAATACTGCTTTGTTTTCTTCCTTTTTGAATATTTTTCTTATTTTCTGATCTGGCTTCAGATCCTTCGTTGTAGAAAAAACTTGCGAAACCTGTTTCTGCACACTTAGCCGTTCACAACCTCAATTGCTTTCAATATTTAGACCTTAGACCAGGCGGTTTAACTTAACATAGAAAAAATTAGATAAACCGGTATACACCATTAGTCCCCTTGTTGAACCGCCAGAACTTCTTGAGCAGATATTGTCGCTTCATAGAACTCCGGTTTAGACGTATTTGTCTCCGATTTAGCATTGTACACCGGTTCTCTCTTTATCCCAACATATTTCTTTGAACCGGATTTATATATCTTTTGTAGATGGCCAAACAAGTGTATGAGTGCAACTGGGCTCCTTCCCGTGTCACTCAAACTCAATTAAAAACCTGGTCTGGACCGGGCGCTTTAGCCAAGAAAATAGCATCCATTGGAGGGTTCGTGGCAAAGAATGTCCACCCACCCCTCAGGAAGGAGAGGTTGTAGTTTTCGCAGATCACCTAGCCCGGTGCTTCAATTCGCCCGGTTCAAAATTTTATCGAGATGTGCTAGCCAATTTTCAACTCCGTCCACAAGATCAGGCCCCAATTGCATTACTAATATCTGCCACTTCCAAGTGCTCGTGAGGCATACTTTCAAGAAGAACCCACAGCTTGAGCTGTTTAGAGATCTGCTTCCATTTAAACCGCCGCACAGAATTCAGCGACGGGCCTAACACGGAATTAGGTGGCGTGGCGATTCGTAAAAGAAAGGAGGTCACTTATCCTCATGTCAAATTGCACAGCCACCCCAAGGAATGGAATCAAACATGGTTTTATTGCAAAGATACTTCACCTGCCAATGAGAATCCCCTGCCTGGTTTTCGTCCGGAGCGACTCAGCAACACACATCCCTTTCCACAAAGATTAACTGCCAGTGAGAGAAGTAAATATGCTCCTCAACTCTCCAAGCTCAGAGCCTTCATGGCTAACGGTTTAACCGGAATTGATCTTGCGCGTTGTTGGATATCATGGAGCATACTGCCCTTCTCCTAGCGCTCCGGTTTAATGTGTGAGTACACTGGTAGTGTCGACGACCCCCTCCAACACATTAACATCCAGCTTACTGATGATGAGGTCACCGAGGCGGTGAAAAAGATGCTGAACGAACAAGAAAATCTCTGTGCCCGGACCGGTCTGCTCCCCTTCTGTGCTACCAACAAACCGCCATCTGTAAGATTTTTGATTATTTTTCTCTGAATATATTATCGCCATCCCGGTATAACTTTTAATATCGACTGTTGCTTAACCAGGGCGATGATCCATTCTGGAGCAAGAAATGCCCACAAGAGAAACCGGAGAAGCCAGACAAACCGGAAAAACCACTTAGGCAAAAGACAAAAGCTGTCAAGAAGACTACTCATAAGAGGAAAACCACTGCCTCTTCTGATCCGGCTGCGGATGATGATGTGGGTAATCCGGACCTTGAGGTAGAACTTGATTCACTTGTCTTACTTTTCACACACCTAATTAATGATGATGTTTGTCAGGATGATGCTGAAGCCAGTAATGCTAATGTTGTAGAGGTAACCATTCTCTCCTCTAACTCAAACCCTTTGCCTTCACTAGAAAACCGTCAGGCAAACCGAAAAATTAAATTTTCTCATCCCCTTGCTTACTTGGATCCCAAATTTCTTATGAAGACTCAACAACATGAAGCTCGCCGCACAACTCGGCACGGCGGCCAGGTAGTTACCTCCACCGGTTTACCAAACAGTCCGGTTCGGAAACGTCGTTCAGAGGTCTCTAATTTGCGTGTCAGTGCTTATCCTAAAGCAGGCTAGTTTCGTCAACCCCTTAATCCGTCTGTTTCTGATTATCAGGTCACTTCCCACTCCTCATCTGGCGAGTCATCAGCCACTCAGCTGCCGCCGCTAAAAACGGTGCTTGGGTAAGTTATACCTTTCATGTTATTTCTACTGCATCACTGTGTAGTATATACCGTATTTAACTGTTGTTGTGCCTTTTCAGGGCCAAGCCTAGGCCGAGCAAAAAGGCTCGTCTGGACAAAGCAGCCGACGATGAAACTGCCCCTGAACCGGGTAGCACCCCAAATCTTGAAGCGGCTATCTGTGAAGACACGCCCAATGATCCGCCACAGCAAAATGACGATCTTGTTACTGAAGAAAGGCCTGTTGACACCTCCCTTCCTGCTGATCGGCCCAGAAGCCCAACCCGGATTGAAAAATCCACCTGTCCACTCCGGCCTGCTGACAAACCGACGGTCCCTGGTCAAACCGGCGTCTCCAAGGACGATGAAGTCGTAATTACTGGTTTTGGCCACAGCGAACCGGGCAATCCAGTTGCTTTATCCAAACATTCTGCCAAAGAGGAGTTTGCCACTATGAGCAAGGGCAAGTGGGATGTTGATCTGGCCACTTATGCCGCTCTGAACCCCCAAGACCTTCACTCCGGCTACTTGAACCGGCTGTATACCAGCCATGACTATGAAGCTGGCCTGGTGAAAATGATGAAAGAGAAACTCGAGGTAATCTCCATGTTCTTTTCTCGCCTGAACATTTCCATTCTTGTTAACTCTCCTAGTCCCCAAGAGCCGGTTCAACTTAGCATAGTTAAACCGGGACTTAGTATAAACTCAATGCTTCAGAATCCGCTGATGTAGCCCCCAAGGGCCGGTTCAACCTAGCATAGTTAAACCGGGACTGTATTTTATATCGCCACATCAGTACATGTTCGAACAAATAGCCATTAGCCCCCAAGTGCCAAGTTGAATACTCGTATTGAGCTTGGGACTTTGTGATTTTATTGACAGATGAAGATTAAATATGCATTAGCCCCCAAGTGCCAAGTGTATGTTGGGTTATGCACTGGGGACTTTGAAATGACGATATGTAACATGCTCCCTTTTTGTTGCAGAGTGAGATACGTCAACAAGCCTCACAAATCCATGACCTCCAAGAAAATCTGAAATCTCAACAAGCAGAAACCTCCAAGGCCAAGGATGAGCTGAAAACCGCGTTAACTACTATGGAGCAACTCAAGGAGTGGTTCAAGTCTGAGTGGGCCGGCTGGGATCCTGAAAAGGTCGCTTTGACCAAAAAGGTTGAAAATGCTGAGGCTGCCCTTAAACCGGTGGTAGATGAGCTGACCAGCGTGAAGCGGCAAGTGCATTCCATGACTGTTGCCATCTTTGGTAAGTTTCCTTTGGATTCTATGATAATCTTGACCTTTCTTATGATAAGTCCGATTTGTAGTTTCTCTTGCAATGCTATAGGCACACGCATTGGTCACTTGGGGTCAGATGTTCGGAAAAAAATGAAGGCTGCCTATACCTTAATAGAGAAGCTGTATACTGGAGCGCAGCGGATCATCTCCACCGCATCTCATAACAATCCGGCACCTTCCTTAATTCAAGATACCCTTAGGAGGTTGTCCATGCTTCCCGCCCGGATTGAAGAGCTGAAGAAATCTGCTGCTCGAACCGGCGCCATCAACGCCTTAATCCGGGCCAAAGCATGGGTGCCAGATTTCGATCCCATTGAAGCGGCTAAGGGCTATCCCAGTCTGAAGGAAGACGGCTCAGAGTTCAACGAAGATGATTTGAGAGCAATAAACCAGGCAGTGCGCCCTCTGGCTTGCCAATTAGCTGAAGAAGCCAACTTGTCGCATTATCAAGCTCAGTATGATGATCAGAACAAGCGAGTGGCTGCACCTATTCCTGAAGCGGAGAACCTGATCCCTCCAATCCGTAAGCATACTTATGCTCCTGATATTGACCCAACTTCCCTGATCCATGAAGAGGCTGTCTTTCAAGCTTTAATGGGAATCGACTGGACCACTGTTGATTTCCAGCAGCTGGGTAGAGAGGAAGAGGCCGAAGCGGCGCAGGACGACCCACAACCATCAAACCGGGGCGGCGAGCAAGCATGAACCGAAAGCCGGTTTGAAGAGCTGCTTCATTACATTCCGCCAAGAAACAACGATCTTATTTGGGCACCATGTTGCCTTGTAATAGGATAGCCAACACTCTTGCTTTGAACATGCCTTCGTGCATAGGTGCTGATACTCTTGCTTGAATGATCGAAAATTTCCATCTTATATTGCCTGTAGTTACAAAATCTTAAACCGCCACGGCGGTTTATGCCGCCAGCTGGTTTGTGATGTTCATATATATATATAATGAAATATTAAGGTATATAATCGAAATTTATGATATCAAATACCTGCCATCGCTGGGCATAAGGTTGGCTTAGCCAATCTTGAAGCGGAGGTTGTATAAACCCTTACCGTCAAAGGAGAAAACAGCTCATGTCATTTATGCTGCCGGTTTACCACGTAAACTGTGCCGGGTCATAATAAGCCCCCTGTTACTCCATAATAGGATGTTAACAGAAAAAACATTAAATCGGTGAAATTATCTCCGGATTAAAAAATTGACCGAATTCCATCAACTGACAGTTTTGAAAACAGTTTAAAAATGTTGTCGGTTTAAGAAACGCAATAAAAATCAAATAATAGTTATGACAAACATGGGAGCAAAGGCAATGATAAACCGTTTGCAAAAGATAAAGCTGTACTGAGCCGATCAGATGGTGTTACCATGGTCGGACACGACCTAGCTCCCTATAAGGTGTAGCCATGGTTCGAGTCAGCCAGGTCCCCAACTGAAACCGTGGCATTATGCCGATCAAGTGGCGTGGCAATGGTTCGGGTTCGACCAAGCCCCCAAGTGACTCTATGGCCTTAAGCCGATCAAGAGGCATGACCGGTTCAGACTTGACCATGTCCCCAAGTGATCTGGTGGCTTTCGCCTATCAAAAGGTGTTGCATTGGTTCGGACACGACCAAGGCCCCAAGTGATATCACAAAGCTTTTGAAAAGCAAACTCAAGGGGTAAACCGGAGGCCGCTTTAGGACAGAACAACTCCATGTAACCACGCATGATGTAACAGAACAGATACCCCGCTTTAGCTGAGGCTCCGGTTTATTACTTTATTCATAATATATACAGTTAGAATATGTACATAAGTAGAGCCGATGGCTCAGGTATAATAAGGCCGAAGATGAGCTATATTCCACGGCCTGTTGGTCTCCTCCTCTGACGTGCGTGAGTCTTTATGCTCTTGAACATCGATCAGATAGTACGACCCATTGTGCAGATTCTTGCTGACCACGAAAGGCCCCTCCCAAGGTGGGGATAGCTTGTGCATATCAGCCTGGTCTTGGATGAGTCGAAGCACCAAATCTCCTTCTTGAAAAGTTCTGGTTCTGACCCAGCGACTATGATAACGACGAAGATCATGTTGGTAAATCGCCGAGCGGGCAGCTGCTATGTCACGCTCTTCATCCAGCCGATCCAAAGCGTCCTGTCGTGCTGTCTCGTTATCCGCTTCAACATAAGCTGCCACACGAGGTGAGTCATGACGGATGTCACTGGGGAGAACCGCCTCCGCTCCATAAACCATAAAGAACGGCGTGTATCCCGTGGATCTGTTAGGTGTAGTATTTATACTCCATAACACAGACGGTAGCTCTTCTACCCAACAACCCAGCGTCCTCTACAAAGGGACCATAAGCCGGGGCTTGATGCCTCTCAAGATCTCTTGATTGGCTCTTTCCGCTTGACCATTGGACTGTGGGTGAGCTACTGAAGAAACGTCAAGCCGGATGTGCTCACGTTCGCAGAACTCCTTCATGGCACATTTGGACAAATTGGTACCATTATCTGTAATGATACTGTGTGGAAAACCAAAACGGAAAATCACCTTTTTTCATGAACTGAACCGCCGTGGCCGCATCACACTTGCTAACAGGTTCCGCCTCTACCCACTTTGTAAATTTGTCGACCGCCACCAGCAGGTGGGTCTTCTTGTCCTTGGACCTTTTGAAAGGTCCAACCATATCCAGCCCCCAAGTCGCAAACGACCAAGCAATTGGAATCATCCTCAATTCTTGGGCCGGTACATGAGCACGTCTGGAAAACTTTTGGCAACCATCACATCGTCTGACCAGATCTTCCGCATCAGCATGGGCAGTCAACCAATAGAAACCGTGGCGGAACGCTTTAGCCACCAAGGATTTTGAACCGGCGTGGTGACCACAATCTCCTTCATGGATCTCACGCAATATTTCACAGCCTTCCTCGGGGGACACATAGCGTTGAAACGCCCCTGACACACTACAATGATGCAATTCGCCATTAACAATGGCCATAGACTTAGATTGCCGAACTATCTGTCGAGCCAACGTCTCATCTTCTGGTAACTCGCCCCGGTTCATGTATGCCAGATAAGGAAGCGTCCAATCCGGAATGACGTGTAGAGATGCCACCAATTGAGCCTCCGGATCAGGAATAGCCAAATCCGCTTCACCAAGGAGCTTGACTGACGGGTTGTGCAGTACGTCAAGAAAAACATTGGGCGGGACCGGTTTGCGTTGAGAGCCCAACCGGCTTAAAGCGTCCGCCGCTTCATTCTTCCGACGGTCCACGTGGTCCACCTGATAGCCCTTGAAATGACCTGCGACAACATCCACCTCACGACGATATGCAGCCATGAGTGGGTCCTTTGAATCCCAAGTGCCAGACACCTGTTGAGCCACTAGGTCCGAGTCACCGAAGCACTTAACCCGGCTTAAATTCATCTCCTTAGCCATCCGAAGACCATGGAGCAAGGCTTCATACTCAGCTGCATTGTTAGTACAGGGGAACATTAAACGGAGAACGTAACAAAACTTGTCACCTCGTGGGGAAGTTAACACGACTCCAGCCCCCGAGCCCTCCAACTGCCTGGATCCGTCAAAATGGATGGTCCAATAGGTATGATCCGGCTTTTCTTCAGGCGCTTGTAACTCCGTCCAATCATTAATGAAATCCACAAGTGCTTGAGACTTCACCGTCGTCCGAGGCACGTACTTCAAACCGTGCGGTCCAAGCTCTATAGCCCACTTGGCAATCCGGCCAGTCGCCTCCCGGTTCTGTATGATATCACCTAAGGGAGCGGAATCGACCCGCTGTGATGGGGTGCCCTTGGAAATCTGCTTGATTTTCGCTTGCCATAAAACTCCATATACCAGCTTCGCCAATGCGGATATCTTTGCTTAGATTCAATAAGCACCTCGCTGATATAATAAACCGGATGTTGAACGGATGCTCCTTCCCGCCTCCTTCCGCTCTACCACAATGGCCACGCTAACCGCCGGCATTAGCAGCAACATATAGCGAAGCGGCTCCTTGTCGATGGGAGCGGCGAAAGCACAAGCGGTTGGCCAATTGCCGCTTTAAGTCCTCCAACGCTTCATCGTGGTGGACTCGCACAAACTGATCCGTCTTCTTGACATTCGGTACAAAGGGATGGCCTTCTCTCGAGGCGGTGATAAACCGCTCATAGCGGCAATCCGCCCGCCAAACGCTGGACATCATTAATACACTTTGGTTTAGCCAGGAGGTGATAGCCGTAATCTACTCGGATTAGCTTCAATCCCCTGTTGGACACGAAAACCCAATAACTTGCTGCCGGAACACCAAAAACACATTTGGCCGGGTTGAGCATCATCTTGTAAACCCACAGGTTGTCAAAGGTTTCTTTCAAATCATCAATCAGTGTTTCCTTCTTCCTTGACTTAACCACAATATCATCCACATAGGCATGCACATTACGGCCGACCTGTTTATGCAAGCAATTCTGTACACAACGCTGATAAGTTGCTTGGGCGCTCTTGAGCCCAAAGGGCATAGACACATAGCAGAAGGCTCCAAAGGGAGTGATAAACGCCGTCTTCTCCTGGTCCTTAACTGCCATCTTGATCTGATGATATCCAGAATACGCATCCAAAAAGCTCAAACGCTCACAACTCGTAGTGGCATCAATAATCTGGTCAATGCGGGGGAGGGCAAAAGGATCTGCTGGGCAAGCTTTGTTAAGATCTGTGTAATCCACACACATGCACCAAGTGTCGTTTTTCTTAAGAACCAGCACCAGATTAGCAAGCCACTCTGGATGGAAAACTTCAACGATAAAGCCAGCCGCTAAGAGCCTGGCCACCTCCTCTCCAATGGCCTTACGCCTTTCTTCGTTAAACCGGCGGAGAAACTGTTTCACCGGTTTGTACTTTGGATCAACATTAAGAGTGTGCTCAGCGAGTTCCCTCGGTACACCTGGCATGTCAGAAGGATTCCATGCAAAAATGTCCCGGTTCTCACGGATGAACTCGATGGGCGCGCCTTCTTATTTCGGATCCAAGTTGGCACTGATGTTGAACTGCTTGGACAAATCGCCAGGCACGAAGTCAACAAGCTTAGTCTCATCAGCCGACTTGAATTTCAGGGCCGGATCGTGCTCTGTAGTTGGCTTCTTCAATGGAGTCATGTCCGCCGGATCAACATTGTCCTTATAATACTTCAGCTCCTCGGTGGCACAAACCAACTCTGCGTAAGCTGCATCACCTTCCTCACACTCCGAAGCGATCTTGCGGCTCCCATGAACCGTTATTGTCCCCTTGTGACCCGGCATCTTGACCTGCAAATAGATATAACATGGTCGTGCCATGAACTTGGCATAAGCCGGCCGCCCAAACAAGGCGTGATATGGACTTTGAATTTTCACCACTTCAAACGTCAATGTTTCCGATCTGGAGTCATATTCATCCCCGAAGGCCACCTCCAGAGCTATTTTACAAACCGGATACGCTGACTTGCCAGGTACCACACCATGGAACACTGTATTGGACGGTTTGAGATGTTTATCTGTTAACCCCATACGACGGAAGGACTCGTAGTACAGGATGTTGATGCTGCTTCCTCCATCCATAAGCACCTTGGTGAACTTATAACCTCCCACCTGAGGTGCCACCACCAGGGCTAGCTGACCAGGATTGTCAACCCGGGGAGGATGATCCTCTCTACTCCATACAATGGGCTGCTCTGACCAGCGTAGGTAATGAGGCACGGCCGGTTCAACAGCGTTGACTGCCCGCTTCTGAAGCTTCCGGTCTCGCTTGTCTAAGCTGGTGGTGAAGACGTGGTACTGCCCACTATTCAACTGCTTTGGGTTGCTCTGATAGCCCGACTGCTGCTGCTGCTGATTGTAACCACCTTGGTTATTCTGATTGTTCTGATTGTTATGTCCACCCGGATTACCATTAAATCCTGAACCGGAATTTCCTCCACCGTAACCCGGCCCAGATCCTGAACCGCCGCCGAAACCTTGATCATACCGGAAAGCATTAGAACTTTTGAACTCCTGCATAATGTAACAATCCTTCTAGAGGTGATTTGCTGGCGCCTCCTTCGTCCCATGTTTCGGACAGGGTTGATTCAACAGATAGTTCAAGCGGTCCGGATTGGGATTAGGCGCTCCACATCGATTTGGTTGTTTACCCTTGCGCCGCTGGCCCTTGTCCTGCGCGTTGGTGTTGGCTACGAAGTCCATGTTGCCATTCGCTTTACGCTTGCCTCCACCATTACCTGTCGCGTGATGCTGCTGGCCTTTGGAGTTGCTGTTCTTCTTTCCCTTCCCTGTCTCGTCATCATCAGACTCGGGATCCTTGGTACTATCAGAATCAGCATACTTCACTAAAGCGCCCATGAGAGTGCCCATGTCATTGCAAAACCGCTTCATGCGCCCCAGCTTTAACTTTAAAGGTTTAAACCGGCAGTTGCCCTCCAGGGTCAAGATCGCAGAATCAGCGTTGATCCGGTCTGAAGAATGTAAGATTTCCGAAACAAGGCGTACCCAATGGGTTGTTGACTCCCCTTCACCCTGGACACAAGCCGCCAAGTCCACCACAGACATGGGCTGCTTACAGGTATCTTTGAAATTCTGGATAAACCGGGTCCGCAACTGGGCCCATGAACTGATAGAATTGGGCGGCAAGCTCTTCAACCAAGTACGGGTCGTGCCCTCGAGTATCATGGTGAAGTACTTTGCACACGCGTCTTCATCTACATCCAGCATCTCCATGGCCATCTCATAACTCTCTATCCATGCTTCTGGAGCCAAATCGGCGGTGTAATTTGGCACCTTGCGCAGACCCTTGAAATCCTTGGGCAAGCGTACATTGCGTAAAGCGGGGACGAGGCAAGGCACCCCCAAAGAGCTAGAGGTAACTCCAGGCTCAAAGATGGTCGGACGAACCGGCGTAAGCTGATAATCCTGATGCTGCGCTGCTAACTCGGCCTCCCTGCGTGCCCGGGCCCGGTCCACCACCTCCCGAGCGTTGTCGAAACCACCTGCCGGGTTGTTGCCACGGGGCGCACCACGTCGTGCATTACTTGATACGGCCGGCTCATCCACTTGCCTGCTATAGCTTCGGCTTGGGCGGGGGGTAGAGTGGATTCGGTCGCGGCTGTACGAATACGCTTCCTGTTGGACCAGAGCTGTCCTAAGGAGTTCCTTGACCCGGCGCGTCTCTACTGCCTGTGGTGAATCGCCTTCAATTGGAATTGCCTCCAACCGTGCCACAGCTGCAACAAGGTTATCCATCGGGTTGGAGTAGTGACCTGGAGGTGTTTGCACAGCCTGAGGCGTGCTGGCATTATGGTGAGGTAGATCTATTACGCGGGGCTGAACCGGCGCGCCCGTCCCAGGTGCTTCCGCCCGTTTCACCACCGGCGGATTACTGGTCCCTGCTCCTGGGGTGTTGAAGAGATCCTTCCCTCGAAAACTGAAGGCAAACGGGATCTGTATTTCCTCTTCATGAGTTCATGCGACGCGCTCTGATCCAGCATGAGCCTATAAGCTCGCGCATCAAAGCGGCCGCTCTGCCGCCATCTGGCGTCTGCGGCTGCCGATCCGCTTTAGCTCGAGTGATTTGTTCCTTCACCTTCACAATCTCTGCGTTATGAGCATCCTGGTCCGCTGGGTTAACCTCTGCCATGAGCACAGCCAACGCATCGAATAGTTCTGATAACACTTGTGCCAGCGGGCGCACAGGGCCTCCTGCCCCGACTGCTGTCGCCGCTGTTGAACCGGCAACCATTGTCGCAGCGGTCGAAGAGTGAAGTATTGCTTGTGTACCGGCCATGAATATTCCAACCCGGTTGGGCAGATCGGAGGGTCCGAATATGTCACCGTCGTAACAGCCCCAATCTGGCCATCTTGTAGCTGATATAGAGACTCAGTTTCTCCGATCGACGACTCGTCATCAGAGTAGACGACGGTTTCGCCACCCGATTCTGATCCGTCCTCATAACTTCCTCCGTGGATGACTCCCACGAAGGCACGCTTTACGGCCGGTTTAGCCAGGGCAGGTCTCACACGCTGAGCCGTCTCGATGAGGTCGGTGCAGATGTCCGGCTCAGGCCCTGGCTCAACGATCTTGCCGATGAAAACGTGTATGCCACCAAAGGGGACCCAGTACCCGTACTCAATCGATCCAGCCTCGGGGCCCCAGCCTGCATCGTCGATGTAGAGCTTGCCGCGACGACTCTTGGTCATCCAGCCCACAACGTAGCCTTCGAGTCCTTCGAGCTTGCCCTCCAAGATCATCAAACCATCGTGCGATAGCCCCACGGTGGGCGCCAACTGTCGCGGTTTTGTCACGGCAGATGTCCTCATGAAAGGACTTAGTCGTGGGGCCATCGCTACGGGTTAACTTGAAAGGGGGTAAAGCGGACGCAAAGACACAAGAGTTATACTAGTTCGGCCCCTTCGATGAAGGTAAAAGCCTACGTCTAGTTTGTGATGGGATTGATGTGGTCTCGATGACTAGGGAGCAAATAAGCTTCGCCTAAGCCTCGAGTTGTTGTTGTCTGTCCCTTGAACCGCCCCGGGTCGTCCCCTTATGTACACGGGTGAAGCCCGTCGGTTCAGAGAGTCCCAACCTCCGGTTCATATTCGTATCCGGGTTGGTCTCTCTCTATTCCTAACTTACAATACAAGTTTACATATCAGGCCGGTTTACGGCTACAGGTTCTAAACCGACTACAGGCTGTAACGCCCCCGATGCGGCTATATCTCCCACGTGTCGAGGCACGAATTAGAGGCATAACCGCATTGAAAGCAATGTCGCAAGTGAGGTAATCTTCACACAACCCATGTAATAAATAAGGAAAGAGATACATAGTTGGCTTACGATCGCCACTTCACACAGTACATAAATAAACATCCATCATTCAGAGTACACTCAAGGTCCGACTACGGAACCAAAATAAAAGAAGATACCCCAAATGCTACACAGATCCCCGAATCGTCCCAACTAGGCACCACTACTGATCATCAGGAAAAGACACATAGTAACGACCACGTTCCTCGTCGAACTCCCACTTGAGCTCGGCTGAGTCACCTGACCGCATCGTCGGAACCTGCAACTGTTTGGAAGTATCATGAGTCACGGGGACTCAACAATCTCACACCAGCGAGATCAAGACTATTTAAGCTTATAGGAAGGACAGAGTAGTAAAGTGGAGCTGCTGCAAGTTTACTAGCATATATGGTGGCTACTTCGCAAAAGAGAGCGAGAAGAGGAGCAAAGCACGGTCGTGAAGCTAGTAGCGATCAAGAAGTGATCCTGAACTACTTACGTCAGACATAACTCCAACACCGTGTTCACTTCCCGGACTCCGCCGAGAAGAGACCATCACGGTTACACACGCGGTTGATGTGTATTTTAATTGAGGTCAACTTCGGGTTTTCTACAACGGACATTAACAAATTCCCATCTGCCTCATAACCGCGGGCACGGCTTTCGAAAGATATTACCCTGCAGGGGTGTCCCAACTTAGCCCATTATAAGCTCTCACGGTCAACGAAGGATATTCCTTCTACCGGGAAGACCCGATCAATCTCGGAATCCCGGACTACAAGACATTTCGACAGCAATAAAACAAGACCAGCAAAGCCACCCGAATGTGCCGACAAATCCCGATAGGAGCTGCACATATCTCGTTCTCGTGGCACACCGGATAAGCGAAGCGTCTGAGAACCGACGTAATCCAAGTTGCCCAGGAATGGTCCCGACGGTGCTCTAGTTTGGACCAACACTCGAGGAGCATTGGCCGGGGTTTAAATAAGATGACCCTCGGGCTCGCGAAAACCGGGGAAAAGGCTTAGGTGGCAAATGGTAAAACCAAAGTTGGGCCTTGCTGGACGAGTCTTATTCAAAGCGAACTGTCAAGGGGTCCCATAAATCACCCAACCGTGTAAGGAAGCGAAAATCAAGGAACATAACACGGTATGACGGAAACTAGGGTGGCAAGTGGAACAAAACACAGGCATAAGGCCGAGCCTTCCACCCTTTACCAAGTATATAGATGTATTAATTATAGCAGTTATATATTATGATATCCCCAACAAGTAAACATGTTCCAAGAGGAACAACATCTCCATGTTCCAACAAGGAACAAACTTCAGCTTCACTGCAACTAGCAACGCTATAAGAGGGCTGAGCAAAGCGGTAACATAGCCAATCAGCGGTTTGCTAGGAAAGGATGGTTAGGGCTGACATGGCAATATGGGTGGCATGATATAGCAAGTGGTAGGCATCGCAGCATAGGCATAGCAAAAGAGCGAGCAACTAGCATAGCAAAGATAGAAGTGATTTCGAGGGTATGGTCATCTTGCTCGCAATGTTCTCGAGTTGTCGAAAGCTTGATCCTCGTAAGCGTTCTCAACAGGTTCCTCGTTCACGTACTCGTCTCGGCTCTACCCAAAGCAACAACACAAACAAAGGAACCACAATAAATCACGGTGCAATGCACAATCAACATGATGCAAAACATGACATGATATGCGGGATGTGATATGCAATGCGATAAAGCGCCCGGAAGGTAAATGATGAACCAGGCATCAACTTGGCAAACCAAGTATGCCACTGGAAATATGAGATGATTTCGGTTGAAATCGATATAAAGATCACCGGAAACGGATGCAAGGTTTGCAAATGACAAGCAAAACAAGAATGGCACAAATCTGCCATTAACAGCATGATGCCACTTAGCAAGCAACAATTAATTAAGCTACTGCACCCAAACGTATCAACAAGGCACATGGAAGTGATCTACACAAGATGCTCGACAAAAGATGAGCACTGAGCTACGGCTAGTTCACATCATAACTGGTTCAAACAAGCATGGCAAAAGTGCACAAAATATCAGGCTGGACATGGCAAAACAGCATCAGGTTGCAATGTTTAGAGCAACAAAACTACATGCTACAGGAACTTAAAATAGCAAAACATGGCATGGCATGAATCTACTCAAATCATAGAACAAAAGTCCCTTACTGATCATAAGCCAAAAAGGATCAGAAAATATAGTAACACCCATGTCAATATTGAAAGTTTCGTTAACAGGTTCAGCAACATGGCATGTCAAAAACTGATAACAAGTAGGCATGTTTACAAGCTCAATGCACTCACTACAGAGCCTTAAATGATAAACTAAGCATGCATACCTCAAGAAGACATGGCATAGAAGACATACATGGCAATAACAATAACATATCATACATGGATCAACCACAACAACCTTGGCAAAATTGAATAACACGTAAACAATCTGCCAGGAAACATTTGGTAGCAAAAGTAGAGCTCGATTGACTCAAGCTATAGCACTCCATAATTGCAATCAAGGGCATGGATGGATATAGCAAGACATGTTTTACAAAACCTCCTTACTGAAGTATCTTAAAATATGCATGGATCTCTCGGTAGCATCAAGTTAACATGGCATCAAAAATCAGTTAAACAGGGCTGAAATCCGCAACAGCAGGACACCTACTTTGCATGCTTGTGCTAGTCACCACATAGATCACAAAAATACATGGCATACACCCCTGGAAAGATGGCATGTCATATTACAAAACACATGTAGGACTCAAATTCATAGGGTGCACACAATAATCATGGCAAAAATAACAAAAGTGCAAGTTCTGTTAAGAAACAGAAACTAACATCACATAGCACACTTCCAACAGCATTTCGGGCATCAAGATGAGCTCAAATGAAAATGATGCATTGAGATGAAATGATCTACTCTTCGAGACGAACATTTTGACATATTATACGCGCAAAATGGACCTACATATGCAAAGATACACTCCGTTGAAAATGCAACAAAATTCATAGATATGAAAAACTTAGAGAAAAGTGAGGGGGAGAGGTCAACGGCGGCGTGGCATGACCCGAGGCCGGATCCGCCGGATCGGACGAGGGCGCCTGGCGACGGCGAGGCGGGCGCCGGAGGAGGCGGTCGGGTCGGGGCCGGCCGGCGAGGCGGCGGCGGGCCGGGAGAGGCGCGGTGGCGGGCGTGGGCGCCGCCGGGCGAGATCCGGCCGGCGGGGCTTGCGGCCGGCAGGCGGCGGCGGCCGGCGGGCGGCGGGCGAGGTGGCGGCGGAGGGCGGCGGCGGGCGGGGGGCGCAGCTGGAGGCGCGTGGCGCTGGAGGGGGGGCCCTTGCTGGGCCGCGGGCTGGCGGCGCGGGTGTGGCGCAGTGGGACAGTGTGGCGGTCGCGATTGGGCGAGGGCGGCGGCGATTTTGTCCGGGCGGCGGCGGACACGTCGGGCGGGCGCGGGACGGATTTTAGGGTTTCGGGAGGAATGATCCGGATTTGGAGGGGTTTGCTTAAATAGGCATAGAGGGAGCTAGGAGAGTCCAAATGAGGTGTAGTTTTTACCACACGATCGTGATCGAACGACGGAGAGCATGGAAGTGACTTAGATGGGTTATTGGGCTGTTTTGGAGGGTGTTGGGCTGCAACTTAAAAGAGGCCTTTCTTGAGAGTGCGGTTAACCGCTGGAGTACCAAACGAGCTCCAAATGACCGAAACTTGACCGGTGGTCTACGAGTGGTATACCAAGGCCACTAGACAAACCTCAGTCCATTTCGAGAAGGTTTGTACCCGCACACGGAAAAACGTAAAAGGACCGCCGGGGAGATAGGAGTGCCGGATTGCAAAACGGACAACGGGAAAATGCTCGGAATCATGAGGCGAACACGTATGCAAATGCGATGCACATGATGACATGATATAAAATGCATGACATGGACAAAATGCAAAATGAAGAAAACCCAACCACGGAGGGAATATCATATCACAATGCCGAAAATGGCAAGAGTTGGAGTTACAAATATGGAAAGTTACTTCGAGGTGTTACAACACTCCACCACTACAAGAGGATCTCGCCCCGAGATCTAGGACTGAAAGAACTCCGGATATTCGAACGGAGGTGATCCTCGCGCCCCGTGTAGCTTCGGTCAGAATGGTGTGACCACTTCACTTTCAGGAATTTGATTGACTTGTTGCGAGTCTTGCGCTCGGTTTCTTCAAGAATAGCAACGGGTGCTCATGATAAGAGATCTTCTTGAAGGTCAATCTCTTGAAGTTGATAGTGCGTTCAGGAGTCTTGAAGCACTTGCGAAGCTGTGACACGTGAAACACATCGTGCACGCTTGCAAAGTTGGATGGAAGCTCAAGTTGATAGGCTAGATCGCCTCTTTTGCCAATGATCTTGAAAGGACCCACGTATCTAGGGGCAAGCTTCCCTTTGATACCGGGCGGCGAGTGCCTTTCATTGGAGAGACGCGGAGGTAGACATGGTCTCCGATTTCAAAAGCCACATCACGGTGCTTATCATCATAATAGCTCTTCCGGCGCGATTATGCGGCTTTGAGATTCTCACGAATGACTTGGCACATTTCTTACGCTTCGTGATCAAGTCATTGCCAAGAAGTTGGCGTTCAATTGTCTCGCACCAATTGAGAGGAGTACGGCACTTTCGCCATAGAGAATTTCGAATGGGGCCTTGCCGAACTCGCTTGGAAGTTGTTGTTGTAGGAGAACTCGGCATATGGAAGACAATCTTCCCACTTCATACCGAAAGAAATGACACAAGCCCCGAGCATATCTTCAAGGATTTGATTTACTCGCTCAACTTGGCCACTTGTTTGAGGATGGAAAGCTGTCTTTGAAACGAATGTTGGTGCCCATGGCCTTCAAAAGAATCCCAAAACTTGGAGGTAAAGATGCTGCCACGGTCTCAAGAGATCACTTGTGGAATGCCGCAAGGAGACAATCCGGAGGTGTATAGCTCGCCAACCGAGCTGCTGTGATGGATTCTTTGATAGGAAGAAAATGAACCACTTTAGTAAGCTTTTCAATGACAACGAAGATAGCATCATTTCCACGCTTGGACTTAGGAAAACCAGTCACGAAGTCCATCTCGATATGATCAAACTTCCATTCTGGAATAGCAAGAGGTTGGAGGAGACCAGCTGGTCTTTCGTGTTGTGCTTTCACTCTTCTGCAGACATCACATTCATTCACGAATTGAGCAATTTCTCGCTTCATTCGAGTCCACCAATATGACTGCTTGAGGTCATGGTACATCTTCGTACTTCGGGATGAATGGATAGAAGCGAATTGTGAGCCTCGCTCATAATGACTTTTCGCAGATCACCCTTAGGAACCACAATCCGTCCTCAAAGAAAAGAGTATCTTTGTCATCAACTTGGAAGCACTTGTACTTGGAAATGCCCTTGTCGATACCACGCTTCACCTTTTTCACCATGGCATCCGAAGTTGAGCCTCACGAATCTGATCTTCCAAAGTAGGAGAGACTATGAGGTTGGCAAGAAAGCCTTGAGGAACAACTTGAAGATTCAGCTTGCGGAAAGCTTCACAAAGATCCGGCTGAAAGGGCTTGAGGATTAGACTGTTGCAGTAAGCCTTCCTGCTCAAAGCATCTGCAATGACATTGGCCTTGCCCGGAGTATATTCAATACTTGGGTTGTACTCTTGAATCATTTCGACCCATCGAGTCTGCCTGAGGTTGAGGTTGGGCTGAGTGAAGATGTACTTGAGACTCTTGTGATCGGTGAAAATGTCCACTTTCCTTCCCAACAAGAGATGTCTCCACGTTATCAATGCATGGACAACTGCCGCCAACTCAAGATCGTGAGTGGGGTAGTTCTTTTCGTTGGGCTTCAACTGGCGAGAGGTATAAGCCACAACTCTCTTCTCTTGCATTAACACAGCACCGAGACCTTGAAGAGAAGCATCACAGAAAACTTCAAATGGCTTGGATTCATCGGGAGGAGTCAAGGCAGAGCTGTGACGAGTTTCTCTTTGAGAGTATTGAAAGCAACGCCACACTCGGGAGACCGGACATACTTCACATGCTTCGGAGGAGGTTGGAAAGAGGCTTTGCAATCTTGGAGAAGTTCTCAACGAATCTTGACAATAGCTTGCAAGACCAAGGAAATCTGGAGCTGCTGCTTGACATTACGAGGAGGTTCCCAATTCACAATTGCGGACACCTTCTCGGGATTAACAGCGATGCCCTTGGCGGAGATGATATGACCAAGATAAAGCACTTCATCAAGCCAAAATTCACATTTGGAGAACTTAGCATAGAATTGATACTCTCGAGCTTGTCTAGCACCAATCGCAAATGTTTGGCATGATCCTTCTTATTCTTGGAAGACCAAAATATCATCAAGATAGACCAAGACGAATTCATTGGTGTAGGGTTGAAAATGAAGTTCATCATCCGAGAGAATGTTGGAGGAGCATTGACGAGGCGAAAGACATGACAGTATATTCATAAGAACCAAAGCTTGTTATGAATCTGTCTTGGGAATATCTTGTTCACGAATGCGAATCTGATGATACCCATCTGAAGGTCAAGCTTGGAGAACACTGTAGCACCTTTGAGTTGCTCGAAAAGCTCATTGATGTTGGGAAGTGGATACTTGTTCTTGATTGTCTTCTTATTCAATGGACGGTAATCGGCGCAAAAGTCGGTCCGTGCCATCCTTCTTCCGGACAAAAGAACACCACAACCCCAAGGAGATGAATTCGTCCGATCAAACCCAGACGCTCTTGTTCATCGAGCTGCTTCTTCAATTCCTTCAGCTCATCAGGTCCAAGCTTGTATGGACGCTTACAAACGGGTTCAGTGCCAGGCTCAAGATCAATAACAAACTCAACTGGCCGATGAGGAGGCATACCCGGAAGCTCTTCTGGAAAGACATCTTGGTACTCACAAACGACTGGAATCTGAGAGATAGCATTCAGTTCGCCCTTCTCATTTAGAGAAAACAACCGAATGGTTTCATCACGAGCGGCATAGATGATCACATCATTAGAAGAGTGAGTCAATTGAATTTCCCTGGCAGCACAATCAAGCTGAGCTTTGTGCTGATAAAGCCAGTCCATTCCAAGGATAAGATCAATATCCGAGTCACCAAGAACCATTGGTTTGGAAAGAAATCTATAATCGCCCATCTTGATAGAAACATCATGAACTATTGAGTTGGCTCTCATTGACTTCGCCGGAGAAATAACACCCAAAGGTTTATCCAGGTAAGACCAAGAAAAATCATTCTTTGCAAAGAACGATCTTGACATGAAACAATGCGATGCACTAGTATCAAATAAGACTTTTGCAGGAATATCATTAACTGAGAGATTACCCATGATCACATCAGAAGATTCCTCCGCTTGAGCTGCATTCATCATATTGACCTTTGCAGACTTGGGATTATGCTTGACCACCTGCATTGCTGGAAGATTTCACAGAGGAGGAGGCGGAAGGCGCCTCTGGTTGAAGCACTTGTTCGCATAGTGACCTTCTGCGACATTTGTTGCAAGTCACTTGAGAGCGGACGGTGGTAAGGAGCACTTGACCTTGGAGCTTGAGAATTAGACTTGTTCGATAGCTTGGGTTGGGTGGGTGGGAAGATCCACGGCCACCGAGTTCTTCTGGCGATAAAGGACGATGAACGGAGGAGGAGGAAGGTAGAACTTCTGCTGCTTAGCTGCCACTTGAGAGGAAGAAGAAGACTGAACTGCATCCCTGATTCTCTTCTTAGAAGCCTCACATTTGAGCTGGGCAGCTTCTTGCTTCAGTGCCATGTTGTAGAATTCATCATACTTATCTGGCTCAAAAAGCACAAGAGCTAATTGCAGATCTTCTCTCAGACCACCTCTGAATTGATAGATCATACTCTTTTCATCAGGTATGTCTTGTTTAGCAAAACGAGCGATCTTCTGGAACTGGATATTGTATTGATAGGCAGACATGTTGCCCTGCTTGGGATTGCGGAACTCCTCACGCTTGCTCTCAGCAACACTTTTCGGAATGTGATGAGCTCTGAAATCACGGCGGAACTCATCCCAGGTAATGACACGACCTCCTCTGGAATCTTTGTATTGCTGGTACCACTCAAAGCAGCTTGATCCTTGAGTTGAAAGCGATGCAAACTTGACAAAGTCCTCGGTCGACATTGCTACAATCAAAATGCTTGCAGATGTCCACAAGCCAATCGTCGGCGTCTGTGGCCTCGACTACGTAAACCGAAAGACTTCGCTGATTAGCGAGAACCGGTCGAGAGTAGCAAAGTGCGGCGGATTGTTGCCTTGACCTTGATTTCCTTGATTGCCTTGCCCTGAGTACGTTCTTGCAAGAGCTGCAAAATCATCGAGCATTGGCATTGGTGGCTGCCATGATAGCTTGCCGAGGCCTCTGGAGGTGGAGGTGGAGGTGGAGGTGGAGGGTTCGTTGATCCCCATCATTGCGATCCGGATTGAGACGCGCGTTGGCGGAGCCATCTGAAGAGGGTGACATCCGTTAGTTCTTTGATAGACAAATAGATAAGTAGAATCAGCGGATAGAAATTGCAACATATAGTCTTCACAATAAACATTGAACAAGAATGAGCGAATGAATTCAAAGTTAATCATCACACGTCCATTAAGGTGAGAAGCCACTTAGATAAAGATATGGAAACAACATCCGTCTTAGAAACAAATCGAATATCACTGGCGAAAACAAAAGATTGACTGCTAGAATGAGCGGAACAAACACATGATAGAGATTTACGCCCAAAGTGTATGCGTGGTGGGGCCCACACGGACACGACGTATAGCAGACGTCACGAATGACAAACAAGACGCCCCGAATCAGCATAGCCAAGGATTCTTTAAGGCGCCTCGCGACCATCAGAATCGACCGTGAATGGGCGGACCACTAGACGTTGAACCCCAATCTCAAATCATACATCCGCCGGAAAGAATATCCTGTAAGCTACTAGAATTCCCACCTATAAACTTCGAAACTTTACGGTTATGCAATCTGGTGTTGGGGATACAGGGACACAAAATATATCACCCAAACTAACAATACCTAGATCCATTTGTATCCATCCGTCAACACATAACCAAGAAATCCTCGAAATCGTATACCTCGACCTTGAAAAACATCCGTTATACAAGTCATGGCAATACTCCCTTTTCGCCTCGATCTTTGGGCTATCGGGTTATCTCACCAACAACTGCACAAAAGAGATTTCGATGTCGGCAAAACTCAGGTATTCGAGAACTGCAGCGATAAAATTGTGGCGACAACACCTCGGAGCTCAACTCCGGGACACCGCCACAACCCCTAAATGTCGGGAGGCACCAAGAACAATGTTCTCGTCACAAAACCATCGAAGCGATTCCAAGATACCCACGTGATCCTAAAAAAATTTAGTGAAATTTGAGAAGAGAAGAGTCAAAACCCTACGTCGGGATACCTCACCAGGAGCGACGAAGGACTGGGGAGTAAAAAGAATCCTACTCTCCGATATATATAATCCTAAGACTCAAAACATTTTCCATTCTAGACTCAACAACGCCAACAAACAATCAAGTAGGGGGCTCCTAAGTCGGGAAGGCTCGATTACCAACATAGCGCCCCGATGCGGCTATATCTCCCGTGTCGAGGCACGACTTAGAGTCATAACCGCATTGAAAGCAATGTCGCAAGTGAGGTAATCTTCACACAACCCATGTAATAAATAAGGAAAGAGATACATAGTTGGCTTACAATGCCACTTCACACAAGTACATAAATAAACATCCATCATTGAGTACACTCAAGGTCCGACTACGGAACCAAAATAAAAGAAGATACCCCAAATGCTACACAGATCCCCGAATCGTCCCAACTGGGCACCACTACTGATCATCAGGAAAAGACACATAGTAACGACCACGTTCCTCGTCGAACTCCCACTTGAGCTCGGCTGAGTCACCTGCACTGGCATCGTCGGAACCTGCAACTGTTTTGGAAGTACCTGTGAGTCACGGGGACTCAGCAATCTCACACCCGCGAGATCAAGACTATTTAAGCTTATAGGAAGGACAGAGTAGTAAAGTGGAGCTGCTGCAAGTTTACTAGCATATATGGTGGCTACTTCGCAAAAGAGAGCGAGAAGAGGAGCAAAGCACGGTCGTGAAGCTAGTAGCGATCAAGAAGTGATCTGAACTACTTACGTCGGGCATAACTCCAACACCGTGTTCACTTCCGGACTCCACGAGAAGAGACCATCACGGTTACACACGCGTTGATGTGTATTTTAAATTGAGGTCAACTTCGGTTTTCTACAACGGACATTAACAAATTCCCATCTGCCTCATAACCGCGGGCACGGCTTTGAAAGATATTACCTGCGGGGGTGTCCCAACAGCCCATTATAAGCTCTCACGGTCAGCGAAGGATATTCCTTCTACGGGAAGACCCGATCAATCTCGGAATCCCGGACTACTAGACATTTCGACAGCAATAAAACAAGACCAGCAAAGCCACCCGAATGTGCCGACAAATCCCGATAGGAGCTGCACATATCTCGTTCTCGTGGCACACCGGATAAGCGAAGCGTCTGAGAACCGGCGTAATCCAAGTTGCCCAGGAATGGTCCCCAGACGGTGCTCTAGTTTGGACCAACACTCGAGAGGAGCATTGGCCCGGGGTTTAAAATAAGATGACCCTCGGGCTCGCGAAACCCGGGGAAAAGGCTTAGGTGGCAAATGGTAAAACCAAAGTTGGGCCTTGCTGGACGAGTCTTATTCAAAGCGAACTGTCAAGGGGTCCCATAAATCACCCAACCGTGTAAGGAACGCGAAAATCAAGGAACATAACACCGGTATGGCGGAACTAGGGTGGCAAGAGTGGAACAAAACACGGGCATAAGGCCGAGCCTTCCACCCTTTTCCAAGTATATAGATGTATTAATTATAGCAGTTATATATTGTGATATCCCCAACAAGTAAACATGTTCCAAGAGGAACAACATCTCCATGTTCCAACAAGGAACAAACTTCACTTCACTGCAACTAGCAGCGCTATAAGAGGGCTGAGCAAAGCGGTAACATAGCCAATCAACGGTTTGCTAGGAAAGGATGGTTAGTGGCTGACATGGCAATATGGGTGGCATGATATAGCAAGTGGTAGGCATCGCAGCATAGGCATAGCAAAAGAGCGAGCAACTAGCATAGCAAAGATAGAAGTGATTTCGAGGGTATGGTCATCTTGCGCAATGTTCTCGAGTTGTCGAAAGCTTGATCCTCGTAAGCGTTCTCAACAGGTTCCTCGTTCACGTACTCGTCTCCGGCTCTACCCAAAGCAACAACACAAACAAAGGAACCACAATAAATCACGGTGCAATGCACAATCAACATGATGCAAAACATGACATGATATGCGGGATGTGATATGCAATGCGTATGTGCGCTCCGGAAGGTAAATGATGAACCAGGCATCAACTTGGAAAACCAAGTATGCCACTGGAAAGATGAGATGATTTCGGTTGAAATCGATATAAAGATCACCGGAAACGGATGCACGGTTTGCAAATGACAAGCAAAACAAGAATGGCACAAATCTGCCATTAACAGCATGATGCCACTTAGCAAGCAACAATTAATTAAGTTACTGCACCCAAACGTATCAACAAGGCACATGGCAGTGATCTACACAAGATGCTCGACAAAAGATGAGCACTGAGCTACGGCTAGTTCACATCATAACAGGTTCAAACAAGCATGGCAAAAGTGCACAAAATATCAGGCTGGACATGGCAAACCAGCATCAGGTTGCAATGTTCAGAGCAACAAAACTACATGCTACAGGAACTTAAAATAGCAAAACATGGCATGGCATGAATCTACTCAAAGCATAGAACAAAAGTCCCTTACTGACCATAAGCCAAAAAGGATCAGAAAATATAGTAACACACATGTCAATATTGAAAGTTTCGTTAACAGGTTCAGCAACATGGCATGTCAAAAACTGATAACAAGTAGGCATGTTTACAAGCTCAATGCACGCACTACAGAGTCTTAAATGATAAACTAAGCATACATACCTCAAGAAGACATGGCATAGAAGACATACATGGCAAGAACAATAACATAGCATACATGGATCAACCACAACAACCTTGGCAAAATTGAATAACACGAAAACAATCTGCCAGGAAACATTTGGTAGCAAAAGTAGAGCTCGATTGACTCAAGCTATGGCACTCCATAACTGCAATCAAGGGAATGGATGGATAGAGCAAGACATGTTTTACAAAACCTCCTTACTGAAGTATCTCAAAATATGCATGGATCTCTCGGTAGCATCAAGGTAACATGGCATCAAAAATCCGCTAATCAGGGCTGAAATCCGCAACAGCAGGACACCTACTTTGCATGCATGTGCTAGTCACCACATAGATCACAAAAATACATGGCATACACCCCTGGAAAGGTGGCATGGCATATTACAAAACACATGTAGGACTCAAATTCATAGGGTGCACACAATAATCATGGCAAAAATAACAAAAGTGCAAGTTCTGTTAAGAAACAGAAACTAACATCACATAGCACTCTTCCAACAGCATTTCAGGCATCAAGATTAGCTCAAATGAAAATGATGCAATGAGATGAAATGATCTACTCTTCGAGACGAACATTTTGACATATTATACGCGCAAAATGGACCAACAGATGCAAAGATACACTCCGTTGAAAATGCAACAAAATTCATAGATATGAAAAACTTAAGAAAAAAATGTAGGACTGGTGCCGACAGTTCATCACGGAAGAAAGAACTCACAGAGAAAAGTGAGGGGAGAGAGGTCAACGGCGGCGGCGACCGAGGCCGGATCCGGCGGATCGGACGAGGGCGGCGGCGACGGCGCAGGCGGGCGCCGGAGGAGGCGGCGGGTGGGCCACGGCGAGGCGGGCGGCGGGGTGAGCGGCGATGGTGGTGGGCGGGTGGCGCGGGCGGCGGTGGCGCTGGCGGCGTGTGGCGCTGGTGGCGAGATCCGCGGCGGCGGGGCCGGCCGGCAGGCGGGCGATGGCGGCGGGCGGGCGGCGGGCGAGGTGGCGTGAGGGCCGGGCGGCGGGCGGCCGCTGGAGGCGGGGTGGCAGCGCGGCGGGTGTGGTGAGCGGGTTCGCCTTTGGCCAAGCGGGCAGGGGGCGCGCGGGCGTGTGGACAGGTGGATGTGGATTGGGCGAGTGGCGGTGGCGATTTTGTCCGCGGCGGCGGACACGTCCCGCGGGCTGTGGGACGGATTTTAGGGTTTCGGGGAGGAATGATCCGGATTTGGGGGGTTTGCTTAAATAGGCATAGAGGAGCTAGGAGAGTCCAAATGAGGTGTAGTTTTCGCCCACGATCGTGATCGAACGACGGAGAGCATGTAAGTGACTTAGATGGGTTATTGGGCTGTTTTGGAGGGTGTTGGGCTGCAACTTAAAAGAGGCCTTTGCGAGAGTGCGGTTAACCGTTGGAGTACCAAACGAGCTCCAAATGACCGAAACTTGACCGGTGGTCTACGGGTGGTATACCAAGGCCACTAGACAAACCTCAGTCCATTTCGAGAAGGTTTTGTACCGCTTTGCGGAAAAACGTAAAAGGACCGTCGGGGAGATAGGAGTGCGGATTGCAAAAGCGGACAACGGGAAAATGCTCGGAATCATGAGACGAACACGTATGCAAATGCGATGCACATGATGACATGATATAAAATGCATGACATGGACAAAATGCAAATGAAGAAAAACCCAACCACGGAGGGAATATCATATCACAATGCCGAAAATGGCAAGAGTTGGAGTTACAAATATGGAAAGTTACTTCCGGGGTGTTACACAGGCCTTGGGCCCTTACTTTCATGCCTCTTGGGCTTTTACACCATTGAACTACTGATGAAGTTAACCCGGCCCAGATAGGCCGGTTTACGCCCAGTAGTAATATCCCCAACACATATGGTCTCAAGCAGCTTAGTTGGGCCTTAATTAATAAATTGGCATGGAAGTGCAAATACATTGTCCTGTCTGAAAGATAATGACAGTCATGGAACATGGTCCTGAATAAATACATGGAATTTATATTTAGTTATTCTCTGAGTATATAAACTGAAATATTCAGTCTGAATTTATATATTTCTTTGAAAATATTCTGACAAGATCATGTAGACAAGATTGTGAATTTCGTGAGCATGATTGATTTATAGTGAACAATATTGATCATGTAGACAATAGTGAAGTAATTTGAATATTTCGTTGTGTGCCTTTGCAGCTGACCGCGACGACGACCAGGAACTCGCATCCTCTTCCTAAACCTGAAGCAAATCTGCATCGACCCGAGACCATCATGGTGAGCAGTGTGCCGTGTCCATAATGGGTTGTTTCCATGCTGCTAGTCAAAACTGCTAGTACTACAGAGACACCAACTGGCATGTGCAGTGCCCATAATGGGTTGTTTCCATGCTGCCAAGTACCTCCTGCTAGGCCTAGTTTGTTCCTAAGTACAAGAGCTCTTCCTCCTGGACTGACTGCTCCTTTTTTGTTTTGCAGGATCATCTACAAGCTTTCCTTCTAACTACATCTGCGAGGTTGAACAGTAACTAGCAGGAAATTTATTACTCACTTCTCTTGTTTATACTTGTGATGCTGCTGCTGCTGCTGTATTCACTGCTGCTACTGTACTACTTGTGATGCTGCTGCTGCTGTACTACTTGTGATGTTGCTGCTACTTGTGATTTTGTCAACTTGTGATGCTGCTGCTACTTGTGATCTTACGAAATGACCCCTTTCTCCTGAAATGTTGATTAATTTCTGTTTCGATTGAGAATGGAGCACTCCTAGGTCAAGAAAATTAGCAAAGGTCATGCCCTATTTTCTTGACCTAGAAGGTGCCCGATTCTCAACCGAAACAAAAATTAATCAGCATGTAAGGTTATCTTGAGAACTTAGAGGAGTTGTGGCTTTGGAAAGAGGCCTTGGAAAGCTACTCCTACTAGCTAGATGGAGATTTCTGCTCTGCTATGGCACACACTAGTTAATTAATTAACCAAAACTAATCTCTGGTCAAAATGATGGGCTAATCATGATTAAATGATAGGAGAGGGATGCATGGCAGTGGCACCCATTGGAGCCATACATATATACAAAGCTATAAAAAGATTATACAATAGTAGTGATCTAGTGCTTTAGTGGTTGGAGTAGTTTAGTATTTTTTCACACACTCAGACACCCTTGCTTGCCATGTGTGTGAGAGAAATAGTGAGAGGAGACAAGAAGAAGGGGGTTAGGAAGATGCTGCCTGCTCATCAAAGCTAACCATCTCCCCCTTTTTACCCCTTTCCTTTGTCTTTTGTGGATTGCAAGGAAGCTACTACCTTAGCTAGCTTAGATTGTGCACAAATCCACTGCCACTGCCCTGATTAAATTATCTTATATGATAACAATAACTAATTGTCGGTATCTATCTCTATCTGTATCATATCGGTTGCTTGCACTTTGTAAAGGTGGATGCATGGCATGGCAATGCTAGCTAGATCAATTGCTTACTTACTAATTAATCAAATGATATGGCCGGGGTATCTTTAGGGGCACCCAGTGAGCTAGTATAGTCCACATGACTGGCCAGTATTAAAACAAGTTAATTACACCACCATACGACCGACTAGTCAATTAATTAAGCTATTAATCTCAGTGTTACAAGCTAGAAAATTAGCCTGCAAAGATGAGGTCCCATGCTGGCTGTACCACTGCATCATGCAACAGTGCCTTCAAGATCCAAGGCAATATCACAAACAACATAGGCAATTTGACCAAACTCATAGCATTGTATCTTTGCAGCAACCAACTTTCTGGACACATCCCTCAAGAACTAGGTTACCTTGAGAACGTCGACTTGGACCTTAGCAACAACACACTAACAGTTGTAACATCCCAAATTTTCAATTTGGAATGTTATACATTAGGTCATCATGCATATCATATTTTCTCGCATTTTTTCTGATCCTAGAAATTTCACGCAACTCAAGGACCCTGAGAGTTGAAGTTTCATTATTTTCATATTTGGGAATCCTCAAATTTTGAAAATAGGATCATTGGATTATTTAAATTATCTTCATAAAGTTTTCCTATAAAAAATATTTCGAGAGGAATAATATAACTTTCCCAAACAATTTTAAAATTTTATGCATGTTTGCTGTTTTAAAGTTCATTTTGTTCGACTCATTTTTAGGAGTCGGGAAAATTTGTTTTATTTAAACCGAGTTCGTTTGGTATTTTTTTTATTCGTTTTGGTTTAATTTTATTTTAAAAAAAACAGCGCCTCGACCGAGGCCCAGCTGCCCAAGCCAGCCCAGGCCAGTGCCAGCGCCCGCCCACCTCCGCCTCCTCCTCGGCTCGGTCGCCCGGCGGTGCCCCGCCCCGACGCCATCGCCGCCACCTCGAGTCCGCCCGACCCCGCGCCCCTGCCCCCTCCCAAGCCACCGCCGCCCGCCTCTTAAATACCACGGACCCCCCCTCTCTCACCCCCACCCGCGGAGCGACGCCGCCAGCGCGCCCTCGCCGCTGGCCCGCCCGCCCGCCGCCGTGGGCGCGCCGCCCGGCGTCGCCCGCCGCCGTGGACCCCGCCGCCCCGACGCCGAACCCGCCGCCCTCTCCCGAGCCGGGCGCCCGCCGGCGATCGCCGGAGGTAGCCACCGCCGCCCCGCGCCGATTCGTTTTTCTCCCCGTGAACCGTCCGGTTTATTTTAAAAAATATATATATGTTTGGTTTTTTTTTAAAAACCCTAGATTGGTTTTATTTTTTGGTTTTCTTATTTAACGGACGCTCACGAACCATTCGCTTCAATGAACGCGTTCGTTAGATTCGTTCTGCTAACTAACGTCCGCTATTTAACCCGTTCGTCGTTTTTCTTTTTAATCGAATTTAATCCGTTATTTTTCGATTTGATTTCAGATCTGATTTTCAAAACTGTTTTATTTTCGCTCGCTTATCGAATCAGGTGATTCAAGCGCCTGGAGTTTCGTAACGAAACCGCCGTTCCGACTACCCTACTTTCACAGAGTTTTGCCACTGTGAAATTTTGACCTAATTTCAGATTGCTAAACCGAGTCGTTCTCTCTCGAGTTTCGACTTTCGGAGTTTATTTTGATTCAATTCTTTTTGCAACCAGGGTTCTTAAGTTGAACTTTCTGGTTAGATCTTTTATTCGAGATTTCCCTGTGCATTAGATGAGTACTTATTGTATGCTTGTTGTTTGTCTGCGTTAGATCACCCGGAGTGCGCCGCTTGTTATTTCGAATCTCTAGGACTCGCGGATCATCAGCAAGGCAAGTAACACTTTGATCATACCTTTTTCTTATACCCAGTTTTTATGCATTAGATCAAACCCTCAAACACTTGCATGATTAGGATCTAATTAAATTGTGGGTATTGGGAAGTAGATTGAGGTAGTACCTATTACCTGTTTTACTTATGAAACCTTGGGAGTTACTTCTACGTTTGCTTGTTCATGCCATGCTATGCTAGTAGACGTGGATTGGGTGAGTGAATATCCATGACAGATGTGAGATTGTTAATTAATGGTTTATCTAAGGTGGCAACCTAACACACATCTGGGTGGATTGAGGCACTGGTTTCTATCAGACTTGCTCAGATTTCTTGGACCGCCACCTGGCTCTAAGGGATCATAAGATTATTCAAACTGGAAACTTCCGTGTGCAGCCACAAGCCAATTATGGGCTCTGGCGTAGTTGACTAAGTCGCATGCGAACTCTTACGGTAGGCTAGCTGATGTAGGGGATGTAGGTTGGTACGGTCTACCCACATGTAAGGTGCTAGCGCTTCGAAGACTATGTCTCGGTCATCCGTTTCTCAAACACCATGTAGTGCGAGAATCAAGCGGAGGCGATCGAGTCTTGTGGGGAAAAGTGCAAACCTCTGCAGAGTGTATAAACTAATCATGATTAGCCGTGTCCCGGTTATGGACAATTTGAGTATCCGTACTTGATTATCATGTGAATCTCAACATGTTACTTCTAATAAAAGTTATTGGGTTTTGATGAGTACTTTTAATCGGGATTGAGGATGCTGTCAACCATTCTCAATGTTTAACAACCACCATGATAGTTAAATAAAATTGTTCCTTTGATGTAGGGAAAATCAGCTTTATGCAAATGTAATCAGAGAGCCTTACCACCAGCCAAATATGCATGTAGTATAGGCTTATTCTTTCATTGCTCTTTATGTGTTACATTGCCAGCATATTCCATGTGCTGACCCGTTTTCGGGCTGCAACTTTTCACGTTGCAGACTTCTCAGATGACGAGTAAGGTGTTAGGTCGTGGTTCTATACTCAGTGATGCCGTTGGAGTTGATGGACTCGCTTATCTTCCAAGCCTTCCGCTGTTATTATTAGATGGCCTTAAGCCATATTATTGTATTCAGTTCCCTTGTGGACAACGATGTAATAAGTGTGTGATTGCTACTCTGCTATAAATCCTTCGAAGTACTGTGTGGTGTCAGCATTACTGATCCAGGGATGACACTGAGCACAGAGACTTGATCCATTTGGGTCTGGTCGCTACAGGTTCCATCCCAAAACACCTAGGCAATATCACAAACATCTCTCAATTGTTCCTTGACAATAACAAACTTTTTGGCGACATTCCTCGACAATTAGTTTATTTGGTCAACTTAGAGATCTTGTTCCTTGACAATAACCAACTTTTTGACCAAACTTTTTTCCTATTTAGAGCGAACATGGCCCACAACGATGAGGCCGGCGGTTCGGGCAAGGCATTCTGGGAGCTGTCCCAGGAGATGGAGGAAGAACCTCACCGCTATGAGGACGCCGCGAAAGACACCGATCCCGACTACACAACCCCTAGTGGCATCGGGGATGACACCACTGATGGTGCCGCCGAGGATGCCACCACTGATGATGACAACGCACGCACAGATGGCAGCCAACTGAAGAGGCAACGGAAGAACCGACGCCCGAACATGCTCGGCACCGTCAAGTAGGAATTTACTAAAGTGTCCTCCAGTGGGCATCCAACGGCGCCCAAAGAATTAGTCAGTGGGTACTCGGGACAACTCGGGTGCATTCTCCGGAGCACCGTCTCGATCAACACCGAGAACCTAAGGCATCATGACCGAGGGAATTTGCGCAACCTCCTCTTCACGAAGCTGCACGAACGATACAAGTTCCCCGGTGACTTCGCAAACACACGCCTCTCAGGGAATAAAGTGAACATTGCCACCCTCATGAAGATGAGCACAACCTTGGCTGCTTGGAGAGCCGCGGTGAGGAGAAGGATTCTAAGAGGTGATAGTTATGAGAAGATCAAGGAGACAAATCCTTCGATCAGCAAACCTGACTACTGGGAGTTCAAGATCAAGTGCGAGAGCAACGCAGCCGTGGAATCAAGTCCGTGGGGGAAAGATATGCGGGACTTGAACTTAGGGGTCCACAAACTCGGTCCCGGCGGTTACAGAGTGGCGGAACCTATATGGGACAAGGAGGACGCGGAGCATGCCGAGCAAGGCCTACCGCCCCTCTTCGATAAATACCGTGACAAGCAGACCAGGAACTATGTCAGGGCCCGGTTCAAGGTGGACCCGGTAACAAAGGAGCTTACCATGGATCCGAAGACCAAGGCGCTTGAGCTTGTTCTGGTAAGGAATACACCCCCGCGTAATTAGCTCCATATGGTTGCATTCTAATTAATGAAGCCAAATTTCTAAATGGTTCATGTTCCTTACGCAGGACACTGAAAGCAGTAGCGCGGGGTCGTCTCAGAGCTCCCCTTGGGACACCACTTTAAATAGGGTGTTGAACGTAATGAAACACAAGGATAAGTTCAGTAAGCCGTCGTTAGCTGGTCGTGTGGCCGGCAAAGGCTTGTCCACGAAATGGTTCGGAATACTATAATGCTGGGCGAAAGGAGAGAAAGACCAGCTCGGAAAGCCAGGAGCGCGAGGTTCAAGAACTCAAGGCACAAGTTGTGCAGATTCCAGAGATAGTCCAAGAGCAAGTGCGAGACCAACTGGGAGCGACGATCACCGCCATTGTGCCTACCTTGATTGAGGGGCTGCAGGCATGGATTGCGGGCGGCCAACAGGGGCCGCCCCGATTCACAGCTTCATGGGCAGCAACTCGCAGAACGCCGGCGGCGCCATTGGTGTCTCCGGCGCCGGCGCGGGCATTGGAGCTTAATGCACCCGGGTGTAGGAAGAATACGCCGGCCGGCACCTTGGTAGTAAGCGGCCCCTCCATCACTTGCACGCCCGCCGTTGGCGGTGCCTCGACATTAGCCGAGCTCGATGCCATCATGGTAACTAAGCCTCTCGGCCGATGACTTCATATCCTTGCCTTTGACTGGGCATCCCTGATGCCCTACATGTTTTCGCAGGGCATCGCCGACGTTCCATGCACTCTCCTGCACTTCGTGGGCGGCGAGTTGATCGATGTCACCAAGGCCAGAATCGTTCAACCATGCAACCCCGTGTTCCATGGTAATCCGATGCCACCCATCGTGTATAGGGTTCAACTGGTTAAGGTGCTGCCGGGCTGCGACGACTTGTTACCTCCGTTTCGACCCCCTGGGGCCGACAAAGATGATGTGATAACCCTCAGCGCCTGCTTAAGCTGGCCCCTGCTTTGGCCGAAGAGCCAGATTCGTTTGGGGGCGGGGGACACCACCCCATAGACAACACCGCCAGTCGTGCCGGCGCCAAGCCATGGCAAAACCGCCACAACGCTACCGGACATGCCGGACATGCATATGGCACAGGATCCGGACATGCATGTGGCACAGGATCTGGACGACGATGACGGTACATTTACCAACGTCGATAAGTACTTCAACGAACATTGGGTATGATGACGAATTCTTGGGGCCTCCTTCTCAAGAACCCAACCCTGCAAAAGAAGATCATGATCTAGCTGGTACCGTGGAGAAACCCAATTGCAACAGGCGTCGTCTGGCGTTCAGTTCTCAGGAGACGCCTCCAGCTGCTGCCTTCACCGAGCCTCATATAGCCGAGGTGCCAAATATTATCAGCCCCAACACACTCAAGAAGGCGATCTCTGAGAAGAACTCGATCCCATTACAGCAGAAGAAGAAGGGACGGAAATGAAAGAATAACAAGGGTGCGAGCCAGCCGGCACCGAGTACGATCCGTGCTCAGGACGGGCCACCTTCACCTAAGGATATCTCGAGGAGGGAGCATGTGGCGTGTAGGCCGATGCTACCAACTAATCTGCTCAATGCTGCAACCAGTGCTATGCGGAGTCTGTATGACAATGTTCTTTCTTTGGAGAAGCAGCGTCTCTCCGAGAATGATGTGGCATACCCGGTTTTCGTGGCCAAGGTGCCAGAGGGCAAGGAATTTGTCTATAGCACCATCGGGGGTATGATCGTCCTGTGGTTTGATGACATCTTCGCTATGTTTAACCTTCATCCGTTGCACTACACCTTCATTCGGCTACTTTCCCTCAGTATGGAGATGCGGATCATTAGACACAAGACCCCGGACATCGTGATAGTCGACCCCTTCTACATGTGTGCCAAGATCTTGGGCAGCGCTGGGGACCGGCAAGTCGCGAGTTCATACCTCGAAGGCGTCATTACGGCAAACCAAGATAAGGATAACTTCCTCGTGCCTTACTTTCCCGAGTAAGTCATCCCCTCACCGCCCTGTAACATATGATTTCTTAGATATCGATCGTTCTTTTTTTCTAACATTCCGTGTTTTGTGCAGTGACACACATTGCACACTCATCCTCTTAAGCCCAAAATATTCCATGGCCACGTATTTTGACTCAGACCGTTAGTCAAAGAGAGACTACACAAATATCAAGAAAGTTCTTGATGATGCTCTCCCTGGCTACGCTAGATCTGGAGGCACCTTCAGGAGGCCATTTTGTAGGTATGGCAAGCACGTGTTCACCCATGTAATGACGTTCCCCTGCGTCAAGCAGCCGCCTGTTGGTCAGAAGGATGCCTACTACGCCCTCCATCACATGCGGGCGATCGTACGGGACCATAATCACCTTCTGCTACCAACTAATCTCAAAGATTGGGCCGCACGCTTGTCGGCAATCCAGGACGCGGACATCAGATAAGAATTCTTTTGCATCCAGTCGGAGTTTGCGGAAATCATCCATCAAGATGTCCTTCGTACCTCAGAGCAGTTCTACCTCAGATATCAACCGTCCAACGGTGAAATAGAAACAACGCTACAAATGCAGGCTGACAACGAGCGCGATTTCATGACCATCACGATAGACGGCGGCTTCATCCACGCTTCGGTCCCTGAGTCGAGTCGAAAGTAGTGATGCTATGTAGTTCTGAAATATCGGTTGCTCATGTTGTAATTAAACTTTAATGAACTTGTATGTCTCTTTAGTTTGGACAGTCGTTCTACTTATATGTAATCGATTCTATTTATTAGTAGGACCATTAATCGTGCTATTAATGTGTTTCTTTTCTCTTTCGATCCTTTTGTTGCATACTTATATATTGCTTATGTATTGTTTGTGAATTGCTACTAACGTTTTGTTTGTCTAGTGCATAGAGATGTCGTCGTATGTCGTGTACAAGGGTAAGGTTCCCGGAGCCTACGACGACCGAGAGGAGTGTCGGAGATAGGTTCACCGTTTCAGCGGTAACAGTTACAAAGGGTACACCACTAGGGCGGAGGCGGAAGCTAGATACACGTGCTATCTAGCGGGAGAGAGGAGGGAGCGTTGGAGGAACCGGATGAAGACCAGTTTCATCGCAATGATGCTCATCGTGACCGCAACTCTCTTCTATGTGATGGTAGTTTAGATGATCGATATCGACTTGTAATGTGAAGACAAACTCGCTACTCGCGGTCTCAAGACTTGTAATGTTCTAACTTTGTTCGGTATTTTGAATTCGGAGACTAATATGATGAATTGTATTCGGAGACTAATCTTCTATTGTATTCGATAAATCTTCTATTTATATGTTGTGTTGTTTATATTCTGTGTTGTAATGTATTTTGTAACCTGTACAAATATCAGAAAAGAAAAAAATCCTAATATTCATACTAGTGGCGCACCATATTGCACTTTAGGGGCGCACTGAAATAGACACACCAGTGGCGCATTATCGAAAAGTGCACCATTAGTAACCCAGAGCACAAGGTAAATATGGCCCCCTGGGAGGCATAGTAATGGCGCACTGGTGGACATAGTAATGGCGCACTATGTGGTGCGCCACTACTATCTGGATACTAGTGGCGCACCAGAGGTGCGCCGTTACTATTTGTTACTAGTGGCGTGTTAATAGTTGCGCACCTATAGTGCGCCATTAATAACAAAAAACAGGTGTGCCACTAACAGCCGTTTTTCTAGTAGTGAGGCAACACGAAGATGTATTTGGACTGGAAGGAGAGTTTCTGGTGGACAGGTATGAAGAAGGACATTGCCGAGTATGTAGCGGTATGTGACGTATGTCAGAGAGTTAAGGCGGAGCACCCGAAACTAGCAGGGTTACTTCAGCCTTTGCCGTTACCCGAATGGAAGTGGGACAAACTTGGCATGGATTTCATCACCGGATTACCCAGGACTCGTTCAGGCTATGACTCTATCTGGGTTGTAGTTGATCGCTTGACCAAGGTGGCCCATTTCATCCCCGTGAAAACAACTTATACCAGTGCTAAGTTGGCGAAGATATACATGACCAGGATTGTATGTCTGCATGGAGTTCCGAGGACCATCATATAAGATAGAGGAACACAGTTTACTTCAAAGTTTTGGAATCAGTTGCATGAAACTTTGGGTACTAGGCTAGAGTTTAGTACAGCCTTTCATCCGTAGATAGATGGACAGACCAAGAGAGTCAACCAGATTCTGGAGGACATGTTGAGAGCATGTGCACTATATTATGTATCTAGTTGGGACGATAATTTACCCTATGTAGAGTTCTCATATAACAACAGTTATCAAGCCAGTTTCAAGATGGCCCCTTTCGAAGCTTTGTACAGAAGAAGGTGCAGGACACCATTGTAGTGGGATGAAGTTGGAGATTGACAGTTGTTCCGACCAGATTTAAGTAGTGATTCTGAGGAGAAGGTCAAGTTGATTCGTGATAGACTCAAGATAGCCCAGTCCAGGTAGAAGAGCTATGCCGATACTAAACGCAAGGAGGTAGCCAATGAAGTCGGAGATAGAGCATATCTTCGTGTGTCCCCACTTCGAGGAGTTAAGCAATTTGGAGTCAAAGGAAAGTTGGCACCACGATTTGTGGGACCATACAGAGTTTTGGAGCGTATGAGAGAAGTTGCCTACAAGTAGGAATTACCCGAAGGTTTGTCAGGAGTTCATGATTTGTTTCATGTTTCCCAGTTGAAGAAGTACCATGCAGAGATGGCTGATATTCCTCTGAGAGATACTGTGCCACTGGAAGAAATTCAGTTGGAGAGTGACCTGACCTATGAGGAGAAACCCGTGAAAATTCTCGAGTTTGCCAGTCGGGTTCCTCGCAGCAAAGTCATCATGTTTTGCAAGGTTTAGTGGAGTCGCCATAACGAGAAGCCACCTGGGAGCGCGAAGAAGACCTCCGCAAGGACCACCCACACCTTTTTGCTGACCAACCCGATTCTCGAGGGCGAGATTCATCTTAAGGGGGGTAGGTTTGTAACATCCCAATTTTCAATTTGGATGTTATTTATAGATCATTCATAGGCATCCATGATTTATGCATTTGGTTGCATTTGTTTTAGTTGATTTTTTTATCCAAGAAACGTTAAGCACCTCAAGGACCAATTTGAGAGATTTGGGGGTTTCACAAAAGTCCAATTTTGATTTATCAAAATTTGGAAAATTGGATCAAATTGTTTTTCAAAATTCTCTTCCAATTGTTTCAAAATAAAGAGGGGAGATAAAAGGACTTCTTCAAAAACAACAAAGAAATATTGGAAATTAAATTTCGAATTTTTGGATATTTTATATGATTTTATTTGCTAGTTTATTTATTTATTTTCTGAGTAATTAGTACAAAAATGTTTGTTTTCAGTTCAGGCACTTAGGCCCAGAAAAATGTTCACTAGGTCACTAATAAGGCCATATTAATATGTGAATTTTTCTGGTATTTTTTAAATATTTATTTATTTAAGTTTAGCGAGTTTTTGTCTCTCTGGAAAATGTTTTTTTAACTCCTCCGCCCGACCGACCGACTCCGGCAGGAGTTCGGCCGGAGCACGCCTAGCCGCCACCGCCGCGCGAGTCCGGTTTGGAGTCTACGCCCCGCCGCCTTGCCCGCAGTCCAAGACGCCCCCTCGGCCTTTATAAGCCCTGACCTAGGCCCCATATCCGCCTCACATCACCAGTCGCTGCCGCCGCAACCCAAAGTCGTCGTCGTCGTCGACCACGGCCGCCGCTGCCCCCACCCGAGCCTGACGCCACCGCAGCCGTCCTCCTCGTCGCCGTCGACCTCCGCCACCACCGGTAGTCCAGATCCACTCTCAACCGTCCGATCTGGACCCAACGGTCCAGATCTCGTTTCTGTTTTTTTCGAACGTTTTTGTATTTAGCGAGTGTTCGCTCATTACACTCTAGTAGTGAACGGTTTCGTTCTGTTAGGTTTTGTAGCGAATGTTTGTTCGATAGATTTTTCTTTTTACTTTAGTTTTTCATCTAGGGTCCTATTCGTAGTTTTTATTTATAGATTAGTCCCTACGTTTCAAACTAGCACAACTTTTTGCTTGTTTTTCCAAATTCGACGAAACTAACGCCTAAATCTTTAGAGCGATCTCATCTATACAGTAAACCAACTTGAACATGTTTTTGAAAATTTAAATTTTTTAGTTTAGTTCAGATTTGTATTTGAACTTATTTTGTTCGTTTCCTGAGTTTCGTAACTCTGTTTTAGTTGATTCATTTTGCAAATCGTAGTTAATCACATGTACCTTCTATTAAGATCTAATACACATAATTATAATTCTGTTAAAATTTGTTTTCTGTTTAGTTTAGTTATTTGTTTCTTTTGAGTTTTTTGGATCTTTTCTTTGATTTCTCTTTGCATCTTTTACTTGAGTGCTTATGTATGCTATTGCTTGTTTACACTAGATTTTTCGGAGTGTGAAGCTTGTTACTTCGAATCCCTAGAGTTTTCAGACTGTCAGCAAGGCAAGTTACACTTTGATCATAGTCTTTCAATTCCCAGTTTTTACTATGCATTAGTTTTACCCCCACAAAGATTTGCGTGAGTAGGATTGGGAACATGTGGTTTGCTTATAGTTCATGAGGTAGGAACCTATTACCTTTGATCACCCCGGGAATATACGTTGTGCTCATATATTGCTTAGCCATGCTCGTAGACGGGGATTGGTTTGTGAGATTCATGAAAGTTGCGAGAGATAATAATTTTGGACAACATAAGGTGGAAACTTTAATACACATCTCGGTGGATTATTTGGGGCACCTGGAGAAACCAGTGCTTGCCCATGGGAATCCCGGAGTACCCATGTGATTACCCTAGGTCCGCCACCCAGGCTCAAAGGGATCATATGATATTTCATGCATAGAAACTTCCGTGTTTAGACACAAGCCATTATAGGCTCTAGCATAGTTGAGTAAGTTGTGTGACCTCTTTCAGTGGTAGAAAGCAGATGTAGGGGAAAGTAGGTGTACCGGTCTACCCAGAGTGAAGAGTTAATGCTTCAGAAAGACGATGTATCGATCTTCCGATCGTGGATGCGGTCGAGTCTTGTGGGGAAAAGTGCACAAACCTCTGTAGAGTGTACACACTAATCATGGTTAGCCGTGTCCGCGGTTATGGACAATTTGAGTATCTGGATGTGAATATTTTGTTGATCTCATCACTCTATTAATTTAATGTATTGGGTTTAATTGTTTACTAGTTGGTTAATTGTGGGATTGAGTTGGAGGAACCTTCTCAATAATGGCATAAACTTGGTAGTAAATAAACTTTATTCCTTTGTTGTAGGGAAAATTGGCTTTATGCAAAAACTTAAAATTAGAGCCTCCACCAGCCAAATATGCATGTAGATATAGCCTTTTTCATTCATTTGCTCTACAGTGTAACTCTGCCAGCATATTCCATGTGCTGACCTACACGGCTACAATGTCTCATGTTACAGAGTTTTCCAACGAAGAATAATGTGCGCTAGGTCGTTGTCGTGCACTCAGTTATGCCATGGAGTTCATGGACTCATTTATCTTCGAAGGTTCCGCGGTTACTTTTTAGATGGCCTTCAGCCATATTATTTTTGTAATAAATGCTCTTTATGAGGACCTCGATTGTAATAAGTGTGTGATTGAACTCTGTTATAATTCTTCGAGTACTGTGTGTGTCATCATACCGATCCAGGGATGACACTTAAGCATAGAGACTACGATCCATTGGGATCGGGTCGCTACGGTGTACAAGCTCAACAAGGCACTGTATGGCCTCAAACAAGCACCTCGTGCTTGGTATGACACACTCAAGGAATTCCTGAAGAGCAAAGGCTTCAAACTTGGTTCACTAGATCCCACTCTCTTTATGAAGACATATGATGGTGAACTGTTTGTGTGTCAAATATATGTGGATGACATTATCTTCGGCAGCACGGATAAGAGATACAGTGATGTGTTTGGATACATGATGCAAGAGTAATATCAGATTGAAGGAAATATGCCCTAGAGGCAATAATAAAGTTATTATTTATTTCCTTATATCATGATAAATGTTTATTATTCATGCTAGAATTGTATTAACCGGAAACATAATACATGTGTGAATACATAGACAAACAGATAGTCACTAGTATGCCTCTACTAGACTAGCTCATTAATCGAAGATGGTTATGTTTCCTAACCATAGACATGTGTTGTCATTTGATTAATGGGATCACATCATTAGGAGAATGATGTGATTGACATGACCCATTTCGTTAGCTTAGCACTTGATCGTTTAGTATGTTGCTCATGCTTTCTTCATGACTTATACAAAGTTCCTGCAACTATAAGATTATGCAACTCCCATTTACGGAGGAACACTTTGTGTGCTACCAAACGTCACAACGAATCGGGTGATTATAAAGGTACACTACAGGTGTCTCCAAAAGTATATGTTGAGTTGGCATGAATCGAGATTAGGTTTTGTCACTCCGATTGTCGGAGAGGTATCTCTGGCCTTCTCGGTAATACACATCACATAAGCCTTGCAAGCATTGCAACTAATGAGTTAGTTGTGAGATGATGTATTACGGAACGAGTAAAGAGACTTACCGTAACGAGATTGAACTAGGTATTGGATACCGACGATCGAATCTCGGGTAAGTAACATACCGATGACAAAGGAACAACGTATGTTGTTATGCGGTTTGACCGATAAAGATCTTCGTAGAATATGTAGGAACCAATATGGGCATCCAGGTTCCGCTATTGGTTATTGACCGAGAACGGTTCTAGGTCATGTCTACATAGTTCTCGAACCCGTAGGGTCCGCACGCTTAACGTTTCGATGACAGTTCATTATGAGTTTATAAGTATTGATGTACCGAAGGTAGTTCGGAGTCCCGGATGTGATCACGGACATGACGAGGAGTCTCGAAATGGTCGAGACATAAAGATTGATATATTGGAAGCCTACATTTGGACATCGGAAAGGTTCCGAGTGAAATCGGGAATTTACCGGAGTACCGGGAGGTTACCGGAACCCCCCGGGAGGTCTATGGGCCTTAATGGGCCATAAGAGAGAAGAGGAAGGGCCGGCCAGGCAGGCGCGCCCCCCTCTCCCCTCTAGTCCGAATAGGACAAGGAGAGGGGGGCGCGCCTTCCTCTTCCCTCCTCCAATCCTAATCCAACTAGGAGGGGGAGTCCTACTCCCGGTGGGAGTAGGACTCCTCCAGGCGCGCCTCCCCTAGGGCTGGCCGCACCCCCCTTGGCTCCTTTATATACGGGGGCAGGGGGCACCCTAGAACACACAAGTTGATCTACGGATCGTTCCTTAGCCGTGTGCGGTGCCCCCTTCCACCATATTCCACTTGGTCATATCGTCATGAGCTTAGCGAAGCCTGCGCCGGAGAAGTCATATCGTCGCGGAGCTTAGGCGAAGCCCTGCGTCGGTGGAGCATCATCATCGCCACCACGCCGTCGTCGACGGAACTCATCCCGACACTTTGCTGGATCGAGTCCGGGATCGCCATCGAGCTGAACGTGTGCGAACTCGGAGGTGCCGACGCTCGGTGCTTGGATCGGTCGGATCATGAAGACGACGACTACATCAACCGCGTTGTTATAACGCTCCACTTTCGGTCTCACGAGGGTGCGTGGACGGACACTCTCCCTCTCGTTGCTATGCCATCACCATGGTCTTGCGTGATCGTAGGAAATTTTTGAAATTACTACGTTCCCCAACAATGGCATCCGAGCCTGGTTTTATGCGTTGATGTCATATGCACGAGTAGAACACAAGTGAGTTGTGGGCGATATAAGTCATACTGCTTACCAGCATGTCATACTTTGGTTCAGCGGTATTGTGAGATGAAGCGGCCCGGACCGACATTACGCAGACGCTTACGCGAGACTGGTTTCACCGCCCGAGCACTAGTTGCTTAAAGGTGACCGGCGGTGTCTCTCTCTCACTTTAGTTGAACCGAGTGTGGCTACGCCCGGTCCTTGCGAAGGTTAAAACAACACCAACTTGACAAACTATCGTTGTGGTTTTGATGCGAGGTAAGAACGGTTCTTGCTCAGCCCGTAGCAGCCACGTAAAACTTGCAACAACAAAGTAGAGGACGTCTAACTTGTTTTTGCAGGGCATGTTGTGATGTGATGTGGTCAAGACGTGATGCTATATTTTATTGTATGAGATGATCATGTTTTGTAACCGAGTTATCGGCAATCGGCAGGAGCCATATGGTTGTCGCTTATTGTATGAATTGCAAAGCCATGTAATTGCTTTACTTTATCACTAAGCAGTAGCGATAGTCGTAGAAGCAATAGTTGGCGAGACGACAACGATGCTACGATGAAGATCAAGGTTTCGCGCGGTGGCGATGGTGATCATGGCGGTGCTTGGAGATGGAGATCACAAGCACAAGATGATGATGACCATATCATATCACTTATATTGATTGCATGTGATGTTTATCCTTTATGCATCTTATCTTGCTTTGTTTGACGGTAGCATTATAAGATGATCTCTCACTAAAATTATCAAGAAGTGTTCTCCTGAGTATGCACCGTTGCTAAAAGTTCAGAGTACCCGGACACCACGTGATGATCGGGTGTGATAAGTTCTCGTCCATCTACAACGGGTGCAAGCCAGTTTTGCACACGCAGAATACTCAAAGTTAAACTTGACTAGCCTAGCATATGCAGATATGGCCTCGGAACACGGAGACCGAAAGGTCGAACGTGAATCATATAGTAGATATGATCAACATAGTGATGTTCACCATTGAAACTACTCCATCTCACGTGATGATCGGACATGGTTTAGTTGATTTGGATCACGTAAACACTTAGATGACTAGAGAGATGTCTGTCTAAGTGGGAGTTTTTAATATGATTAATTGAACTTAAATTTATCATGAACTTAGTACCGATAGTATTTTGCTTGTCTATGTTTCTGTAGATAGATGGCTCGTGTTGTTGTTCCGTTGAATTTTAATGCGTTCCTTGAGAAAGCAAAGTTGAAAGATGATGGTAGCAATTACACGGACTGGGTCCGTAATTTGAGGATTATCCTCATTGCTGCCTGTAAGAATTACGCCCTGGAAGCACCTCTGGGTGCCGTGCCTGCTGCAGGAGCTGCACCGAAGTTGTGAGCGTCGGCAAAGCAAAGCTGATGACTACTCTATAGTTCGATGTGCCATGCTTTACGGCTTAGAACCGGGTCTTCAACGACGTTTTTAACGTCATGGAGCATATGAGATGTTCCAGGAGTTGAAGTTAATATTTCAAGCAAATGCCCGGATTGAGAGATATGAAGTCTCCAATAAGTTCTATAGCTGCAAGATGGAGGAGAATAGTTACGTCGGTGAGCACATACTCAAAATGTCTGGGTATAATAATCACTTAATTCAGCTGGGAGTTAATCTTCCGGATGATAGTGTCATTGATGAATTCTCCAATCACGCCACCAAGCTACAAGAGCTTCGTGATGAACTATAATATGCAAGGAATGACTAAGACAATTCTGAGCTCTTCGCAATGCTAAAAGCATGGAGGTAGAAATCAAGAAAGAGCATCAAGTGTTGATGGTCAACAAGACCACTAGTTTCAAGGAAAAGGGCAAAGGGAAGAAGAAGGAAACTTCAAAAGAACAGCAAGAAAGTTGCTGATCAAGAGAAGAAACCCAAATCTGGACCTAAACCTGAAACCGAGTGTTTTCCGCAAGCGATGGACACCGAAGCGGAACTGCCCCAAGTATTTGGCGGATAAGAAGGATGGCAAGGTGAACAAAGGTATATGTGATATACATGTTATTGATGTGTACCTTACTAGAGCTCGTAGTAGCACTGGTATTTGATACTGGTTTCATTGCTAATATTTGCAACTCGAAGCAGGACTACGGAATAGACGAGCACGGCAAAGGACGAGGTGACGATGCGCGTGGGAAATGGTTCCAAAGTCAATGTGATCGCGGTCGGCACGCTACCTCTACATCTACCTTGGGATTAGTTTTAGACCTAAATAATTGTTATTTGGTGCCAGCGTTGAGCATGAACATTATATCTGGATCTTGTTTGATGCGAGACGGTTATTCATTTAAATCAGAGAATAATGGTTGTTCTATTTATATGAGTAATATCTTTTATGGTCATGCGCCCTTGAAGAATGGTCTATTCTTGTTGAATCTCGACAGTAGTGATACACATATTCATAATGTCGAAGCCAAAAGATGCAGAGTTGATAATGATAGTGCAACTTATTTGTGGCACTTGCCGTTTAGGTCATATCGGTGTAAAACGCATGAAGAAACTCCATACAGATGGACTTTTGGAATCACTTGATTATGAATCACTTGGTACTTGCGAACCGTGCCTCATGGGCAAGATGACTAAAACACCGTTCTCCGGTTGTATGGAGAGAGCAACAGACTTGTTGGAAATCATACATACAGATGTGTGTGGTCAATGAATGTTGAAGCTCGTGGCGGATATCGTTATTTTCTCACCTTCACAGATGATTTAAGCAGATATGGGTATATCTACTTGATGAAACATAAATCTGAAACATTTGAAAAGTTCAAAGAATTTCAGAGTGAAGTTGAAAATCATCGTAACAAGAAAATAAAGTTTCTACGATCTGATCGTGGAGGAGAATATTTGAGTTACGAGTTTGGTCTACATTTGAAGCAATGCGGAATAGTTTCGCAACTCACGCCACCGGGAACACCACAGCGTAATGGTGTGTCCGAACGTCATAATCGTACTTTACTAGATATGGTGCGATCTATGATGTCTATTTCGATTTACCGCTATCGTTTTGGGGTTATGCTTTAGAGACGGCCGCATTCACGTTAAATAGGACACCGTCAAAATCCGTTGAGACGACACCTTATGAACTATGGTTTAGCAAGAAACCAAAGTTGTCGCTTCGAAAGTTTGGGGTTGCGATGCTTATGTGAAGAAACTTCAACCTGATAAGCTTGAACCCAAATCGGAAAAATGTGTCTTCATAGGATACCCAAAGGAGACAATTGGGTATACCTTCTATCACAGATCCGAAGGCAAGACATTCGTTGCTAAGAATGATCCTTTCTAGAGAAGGAGTTTCTCTCGAAAGAAGTGAGTGGGAGGAAAGTGGAACTTGATGAGGTAATAGTACCAGCTCCCTTATTGGAAAGTAGTTCATCACGAAATCAGTTTACGTAACACCTACACCAGTTAGTGAGGAAGATAATGATGAAGATCATGAAACTTCAGATCAAGTTGTCACCGAACTCAGAGATCAACCAGAATAAAATCCGCACGAGTGGTACAGTAATCCTATTACGGAAGTCATGCTACTAGATCATGGTGAACCCACGAACTATGAAGAAGCGATGGTGAGCCCAGATTCATAAAATGGCTTGAAGCCATGAAATCTGAGATGGGATCCATGTATGAGAACAAAGTATGGACTTTGGTAGACTTGCCCGATGATCGGCAAGCTATTGAGAATAAATGGATCTTTAAGAAGAAGACCGACGCTGATGGTAATGTAGCTGTCTACAAAGCTCGACTTGTTGCAAAAGGTTTTCGACAAGTTCAAGGGGTTGACTACGATGAGACTTTCTCACCGTGGCGATGCTTAAGTCTGTCCGAATCATGTTAGCAATTGCCGCATTTTATGATTATGAAATTTGGCAAATGGATGTAAAACTGCATTCTTGAATGGATTTCTAGAAGAAGAGTTGTATATGATGCAACCAGAAGGTTTTGTTGATCCAAAGGGTACTAACAAAGTGTGCAAGCTCCAACGATCAATTTATGGTCAGTGCAAGCCTCTCGGAGTTGGAATAAGCGCTTTGATAGTGTCATCAAAGCATATGGTTTTATCAGACTTTTGGAGAAGCCTGTATTTACAAGAAAGTGAGTGGGAGCTCAGTAGCATTTCGATATTATATGTGGACGACATATTGTTGATTGGAAATGATATAGAATTTCTGGATAGCATAAAAGGATACTTGAATAAAAGTTTTTCAATGAAAGACCTCGGTGAAGCTGCTTACATATTGGGCATCAAGATCTATAGAAATAGATCAAGACGCTTAATTGGACTTTCACAAAGCACATACCTTGATAAAGTTTTGAAGAAGTTCAAAATGGATCAGGCAAAGAAAGGTTTTTTACCTGTAGTACAAGGTGTAAGATTGAGTCAGACTCAATGCCCGACCACAGCAGAAGATAGAGAGAAAATGAAAAATGTTCCCTATGCTTCAGCCATAGGCTCTATCATGTATGCAATGTTGTGTACCAGACCGACGATGCTTAGCTGTAAGCTTGGCAGGAGGTACCAAAGTAATCCAGAGTGGATCATGGACAGCGGTCAAGAACATCCTGAAATACGAAAAGGACTAAGGATATGTTTCTCGTATATGGAGGTGACAAAGAGCTAGTCGTAAATGGTTACGTCGATGCAAGCTTTGACACCGATCCGGACGATTCTAAATCGCAAACCGGATCGTATTTTTATTAAGCGGTGGAGCTGTCGGTTGGTGCAGTTCTAAACAAAGCGTCGTGGCGGGATCTACATGTGAAGCGGAGTACATAGCTGCTTGGAAGCAGCAAATGAAGGAGTCTGGATGAAAGAGTTCATTTCCGATCTAGGTGTCATACCTAGTGCATCGGGACCAATGAAGATCTTCGTGACAATCTTGGTGCAATTGCCTTGGCAAAGGAATCCAGATTTCACAAGAGGACCAAGCATATCAAGAGACGCTTCAATTCCATTCGGGACCAAGTCCAAGTGGGAGACATAGAGATTTGCAAAATACATACGGATCTGAATGTTGCAGACCGTTGACTAAGCCTCTTCCACGAGCAAAACATGATCAGCACCAAGACTCCATGGGTGTTAGAATCATTCTTGTGTAATCTAGATTATTGCCTCTAGTGCAAGTGGGAGGCTGAAGGAAATATGCCCTAGAGGCAATAATAAAGTTATTATTTATTTCCTTATATCATGATAAATGTTTATTATTCATGCTAGAATTGTATTAACCGGAAACATAATACATGTGTGAATACATAGACAAACAGATAGTCACTAGTATGCCTCTACTAGACTAGCTCATTAATCGAAGATGGTTATGTTTCCTAACCATAGACATGTGTTGTCATTTGATTAATGGGATCACATCATTAGGAGAATGATGTGATTGACATGACCCATTTCGTTAGCTTAGCACTTGATCGCTTAGTATGTTGCTTATGCTTTCTTCATGACTTATACAAAGTTCCTGCAACTATAATATTATGCAACTCCGTTTACGGAGGAACACTTTGTGTGCTACCAAACGTCACAACGTAATCGGGTGATTATAAAGGTACACTACAGGTGTCTCCAAAAGTATATGTTGAGTTGGCATGAATCGAGATTAGGTTTTGTCACTCCGATTGTCGGAGAGGTATCTCTGGCCTTCTCGGTAATACACATCACATAAGCCTTGCAAGCATTGCAACTAATGAGTTAGTTGTGAGATGATGTATTACGGAACGAGTAAAGAGACTTACGTAACGAGATTGAACTAGGTATCGGATACCGACGATCGAATCTCGGGTAAGTAACATACCGATGACAAAGGAACAACGTATGTTGTTATGCGGTTTGACCGATAAAGATCTTCGTAGAATATGTAGGAACCAATATGGGCATCCAGGTTCCGCTATTGGTTATTGACCGAGAATGGTTCTAGGTCATGTCTACATAGTTCTCGAACCCGTAGGGTCCGCACGCTTAACGCTTCGATGACAGTTCATTATGAGTTTATAAGTATTGATGTACGAAGGTAGTTCGAGTCCCGGATGTGATCACGGACATGACGAGGAGTCTCGAAATGGTCGAGACATAAAGATTGATATATTGGAAGCCTACATTTGGACATCGGAAGGTTCCGAGTGAAATCGAATTTACGGAGTACCGGAGGTTACGGAACCCCCGGAGGTCTATGGGCCTTAATGGGCCATAAGAGAGAAGAGGAAGGGCCGGCCAGGCAGGCCGCGCCCCCTCCCCTCTAGTCCGAATAGGACAAGGAGGGGGCGCGCCTTCCCTCTTCCCCTCCTCCAATCCTAATCCAACTAGGAGGGGAGTCCTACTCGGTGGGAGTAGGACTCCTCCAGCGCCTCCCAGGGCTGGCCGCACCCCCTTGGCTCCTTTATATACGGGGCAGGGGCACCCTAGAACACACAAGTTGATCTACGGATCGTTCCTTAGCCGTGTGCGGTGCCCCTTCCACCATATTCCACTTGGTCATATCGTCGGAGCTTAGGCGAAGCCCTGCGCGGAGAAGTCATATCGTCGCGGAGCTTAGGTGAAGCCCTGCGTCGGTGGAGCATCATCATCGTCACCACGCCGTCGTCTTGTGGAACTCATCCCGACACTTTGCTGGATCGAGTCCGGGATCGTCATCGAGCTGAGCGTGTGCAAAACTCGGAGGTGCCGTACATTCGGTGCTTGGATCGGTCGGATCGTGAAGGCGCACGACTACATCAACAGCGTTGTTATAACGCTTCGCTTTCGGTCTCACGAGGGTACGTGGACGGACACTCTCCCCTCTCGTTGCTATGCCATCACCATGGTCTTGCGTGATCGTAGGAAAAATTTTGAAATTACTACGTTCCCCAACACAGATGTCCATGATGGGGGAGCTGAAGTTCTTCCTTGGTCTTCAAATCCGTCAACAGCACACCGGCATCCTCATATCGCAAGAAACGTACCTCAAACATTGCCTGAAAAAGTTTGGAATGCAAGACCACAAAGGGTACAAGACGCCAATGTGATCGAAAGGCATCTTGGCCTAGACGACAATGGTAAAGAGTTCGATCAAAAGGTATACCACTCCATGATTGGTTCTTTACTATATTTATGTGCAACTAGGCCTGATATAATGCTTAGCCTTTGCATGTGTGTCCGATTCCAAGCGGCAGCAAAGGAATCGCATCACCTTGCGGTGAAGTGAATTCTTCAATATTTGGCTCACACCCCAATAATAGGATTATGGTATCCAAAGGGCTCATTATTTGATCCAATTGGATATTCTGATGTTGATTATGCTGGTGACAAGGTTGATCACAAGTCTACATCAGGCACATGTCACTTTCTTGGACGATCTCTTGTCTGTTGGTCTTCAAAGAAGCTGAACTGCGTATCACTCTCCACTGCTGAATCTGAATACATTGATGCTGGATCTGGCTGTGCTCAGCTTGTCTGGATGAAGCAAACTCTCAAGTACTATGGCATCAACACGAATAATGTGCCACTCTTATGCGACAATGAAAACGCCATCAAGCTTTCGAAGAATCCAGTTCAGCACTTGAAGACGAAGCACATTAAGATTCGTCATCCCTTTCTCAGAGATCATGTCAACAAGGAAGACATTGATATGATTCACGTCAAAACTGAAGAGCAACTGGCAGATATCTTCACTAAACCTTCAATGACAAGAGGTTTTACAAGTTGTAGTGTGAGCCAAATATCCTAGAATCCTCAAATGTCTAGTAAATGGACACACGTCCTAACGCTTATGCATGTTAATGACTTAGATGTGCAACACATGAAGTAACGTATTTATTCAATCAATGAAGACTTACCCTCTGAGTGTGAATACATTGATGTGGAATTTGACTTCAGAGCGCCACGATAATTGTGCGCCATGTCTGGGTCTAATACTTCCTATACGGTGGGTAACGCCACCACCACACTTCGTTGAAGATTTTCATTTGGCGTCATGATTGCATTATCTTCGCATTTGGATTTTCTTCAACATTGATTTATCTTCAAAATCTATATCTTCGCAATTTTGATTTATCTTCAATGTTATTTACATATGTGTTCTGTCCTCTACAGCATTCACTAATAGCTATGTCTTCATGTTGTTTTTTTGAACTAAGTGAATGTGATCGGACCCTAATCCCTTCTGTGCTACTCCCTCAAATTCTTTATGTCTAAGTCATATGCATTCTGTTGACACTTGTCGAATATCTTCTGTGTGTCCTTGTCAACAGAAGATACAGAGACACACTTTTAAAACTGCTTTCAATGTCTTATCCTTTTCCTGAAAACCAGAGAAGCCAGAACGACCACCCAACAATCCAGGCGTGCATGGGAACATAGATCAACTCATGATAAGTTGCATGCATGCCACGTGTCCTTAAGATGTGAACCGCCAGGGGCACCTGTGTAATTGCGTCGCGCTGCCCTTCTCCTCCTTATAAATACTTGCCCCCTCGCGGTCATTATCTCCTCTTCCACCTTGCCATCTCAAACCCTAGCGCCACCGCTAGCTCGTGTCTACGCCAGAGATGAAGCGCTTAGCTGCCGCGACCTCTTCGACGTCGTCCTCATGCTGGCCGCGGACCTCGTCTTCTCCGCGGCTGAGTTAGGGCGCGGGAGATTGGACTGCTTGGCCTCCCATATGTCTCGTCTAGCAATTCGTCTATGGTAATTAAATCTCACTTTTTACTGTCTTTTCGGTCTATCAAATTTCGGTCTATCAAATCCATCCACTTCAACCAAAAGTGGTTTCTACACCTTCAAATCTGATCTATCTCTTTATTAATCTCATATATTGCAAAGAATGTTCACTTATGCTTCATAACTAGTTAGATTCCTCACTTGTACTTATTCTTGAATTCGTACAAATCTGGAACCGACTTCCCTCAATAAGTGAATGTCTTCACACTGTGAGGTCAATGTCTTCTATACTGATTTATCTTCAAAATCTTCTAAGAAGGCATATGACCTCTTCCCCTTCCCTCGCATTTCTAATGCTGTCATAGGTACATGTCCATGAGAGAAACCCTTGGTTCTCATTGTCTGCATTCATTTGCAGAATTCTTACAGCGTCACATTGAATCTACTAAAGCTCGCTCCTGTTTGACCAGCAGACGGAAGCCTTTCATTGTGTTGAAGCCTATCTGTCTGAACATTATGGCTACTGAGAAGTCTGCACGGAAAGATGGCAGGCAACGCCGAGGCAACACAGCACTAGACTTGCCCACAGATCTGTATAAGCTCTACAAGTCTGACCCTAAAGAGAGCTATACACAACGTAAGAACAAGATCCAATGGATCCGAAGATATTGGGACAGAGCAGTGGTTCAAGTAAAAATTTGTGACAGCTGAATACGCTGAGAAGAATGCTATCAAGCACCCATGGGGGGATTGTCTGTACAGAAATCTGGTACAAAAGACAAAGGCTGAAGCTATTGCTCAGGAGTTCTATCCTTGCATGGTCCGAGGACCACAACCTGAGAATGCCGACCCATCATCTCTTTTATGGTGTCGTGACGACAACCTCTTCAAGTGCAACCTCCAGTTCGCAAAGGATTCAGCTATCAAGAACAAGAAGGAGTTTGGCCTCGACTTCAATCCTGACCCATCTGCTCCTAGATCATATGGTACTCGTGAAGCCAATGAGAACAGAATTGGCCCCTTCACCAACTTTGATGGGCTTATATCCCACATTGCTGCTCAGAGGGCCGCAGTGGAGCAATTTGCTGAAGATGCTCCCTCCCCACCGAAGCAGAATAAAAAGGCAAAAGCTTCAAAGCCCTCTGCTGTTGCTGCTCCAAAAGTTTCGACAAAGAAGCCTCTGAAAAATACACCTCCTGAATCCAGTCTGCAGTCAGAAGATCAGTCTCGTGTGTCCAAGAGGACCAAGAAGCCAAAGCCCACGAAGGCTTCTGGGAAGACTCTCACTCCAGCCGTCATTCTGCGAAATGAGGAAGACACCATTGATCTGTCAAGTGATGAAGATCTTAGTGATGAAACTCTAGAGATGTTGATCAAGAGAAAGCAAGAGGCGGAGATCTTCAGTGATCTGTCCCTCTTTGGTGTTGATATATTGAACAATTTCATAGATGAATGGTTTGACGACCAGAGCATCAGTATTGATAGCATGCAGCTCCCAATGGTCATAAGCGTCACATTTCACGGAGCCATTGCTAATGAATTGGCCTTAGCTTAGAAAATTGTCAAGCTCAAAAACAAGATTGATTATGAGAAGGCGCATTTCAAGGAGCACATGCACAAGCTCAGCATGGCTGTCGGTGTCAAAACCGGCGGATCTCGGGTAGGGGGTCCCGATCTGTGCGTCTTAGGCTGATGGTAACAGGAAGCAAGGGACACAATGTTTACCCAGGTTCGGGCCCTCTCGATGGAGGTAAAACCCTACTTCCTGCTTGATTAATATTGACGATATGAGTAGTACAAGAGTAGATCTACCACGAGATCGTAGAGGCTAAACCCTAGAAGCTAGCCTATGATGATTATGATTGTAGTTGTGATCGGCCTTCTAAGGACCAACCTCTCCGGTTTATATAGACACTGGAGAGGGCTAGGGTTTACATGGAGTTGGTTACAAGGAAGGAAATACAATCTCCGGATTGCCCAGCTTGTCTTCCATGCAAAGGAGAGTCCCATCCGGACACGGGACGGAGTCTTGAGTCTTGTATTTTCACGCTCCAATAGTCCGGACGATGTATATAGTCCGGCTATCCGGATACCCATAATCCAGGACTCCCTCAGTAGCCCCTGAACCTGGCTTCAATGACGATGAGTCCGGCGCGCAGTCTTATCTTCGGCACTGCAAGGCGGTTCCTTCTCCGAATACTCCAAAGTAATTATCGAACACTTAGACCGTGTCCGGATCTGCGCGATGATCCTCACATACTATTGTAGGGAATATAGCATAAATCTGATCTGCTGGCAATCTTCGTACGTCGTGCCCTTGCATCGTGGCCCGGTCCAACACGAACCAGCGTTTCTTGCCCCACCTCGACTCGCATTGCGAGGAGGTTTTATCGGCACGCCCTGCCAAAGTAGAGATGGTGTTCCTCTTATTACGGGATCTTCCATCAATATGGGCGTGCGTAACCCCACAGCGACCGTTGGCATGACTCCGTGTGTTTTTAGATAAGCCTCAAGCGGTCACGCTGAGGACTCTTGATATTCACCCCCTTTATAAAGGGGTCGAGGCCTATGCCTCTTTTCCACCCCCCTTGCGCCCTCTCGCACCTCGAGTTCTAACACCCGAGACCTAAGCTCCAACACCCTAGATCCTCCAATATGTCCAGATCCAACCCTCAAGGCCGGTGGGTCACTAGTAGAAAATAGGGCATTTGTCCCAGTTCGTAAGGGCCTTTAGTCCCGGTTCATGAACCGGGACTAATGGGTCGTTACTAATACCTCCCCCTTTAGTCCCGGTTCTTACACGAACCGGGACAGATGGGAATCCACGTGGCCGCTGCGGGTAGCCTAGGCAGGGGGGCCTTTGGTCCCGGTTGGTGACATAAACCGGGACCAAAAGGCTTCCACGCGTCAGCAGCAGGCTGGAGCTGAGGTTATTTTTTTAAAAAAAAAGTGGCTGGTTTAGGGGTTTTGGGGGTTATTTTTAGGTTGTTATTAGCTAGCTAATAGAGAGAAGTGTCCTCTCTCATATCTTCGTCCTTGGTTTACCAACGCTACTGCGATGTTCATTTCACCCGCAGATATATAATAACTCATGCATGCTCGCATCATACATCATCATATATAATAACAAGTCCTACTAATCATGCATCATCATACAACTTCTACTCGTTATTAATAATATGTCATACGATCATCATCCTCATAGTCATCGAACCCAACCCTACATAATTGTTCTTAGCACATGATCATCGATGTCGGTAGGACCTAAACACCCTTAAGGTAAAATAGCATAAAACAATATAGACCCTGACTCTCCATTATGAAGAATGGAGATCATCATGTCTCCAATTCTTGCGCTTCACTTCCTTTTGCTTCCAAGAAGCTCCTTACGACTGTCCATACATTTTTCCCATTCTTTGATTGTCATGTCTCCACTTCTTTTAGAAATCCCGTATGGACAGCTGAGATTCGTAGGATGACCTGGATATATGTTCAAAACACGAAGGCTGCCATTCTGATACATCAAATGAGGCACACAATCCTCTGGGATTCTCTGTTGAAAAACATAGTAATAACTTCATAGTTAGCAATGATGTATTAGTTTTAGAAGTATGCAAAAAGATGCACGGATGTCGTAATAGTAAAAAATCTTACCAGGGTATCTCCATGGTAGTTATCGTAGTTCAACACGCACCGGTGGCACGTATTGACCATAATGTTGAGGAGTTCGATTGTAGACATTGTAATTCTCAATATCAGTACAAAATGCGATCAGATGATTTTTCTCCTTATAAGTTAATTCGAGACCATCGGTGTAGTGGGTTTTGTCTACCATCTTCGCACATTCTTTGAAGAATGAAAATAAGCTGTCAATGGAAATTAGCTGTCAACTATTTTCAAATAAACAATATAAATTACTTAATAACTATGTTAAGCTCACATGGGGGAAGAATTGGAGGTGTATCCACAAGGACCCAAATCTCCATATTGTCTTGCTCGATTGTAGGATCACCAAGATCCATGGTGACAAGCATACCCTCATCAAAACCATACATCTTGCAAAGTGCTTCCCAATTTTTGCAACCAAAATGGGTTACACTCTCAGCATTGTACAACTTTACTTGGAAGTCCACACCATGATGGGTCCTTAGGAGAATTTTTTTGGTTTCCATACTTTCATGGTCTTCAAAACCCATCCTCTCTAAGACATAGCGTCTTGCATACCATGGGATAAGCTAGTCGAATTGGAAAAGATGAAAAATACACGTTAAAATAGTTGAAGTCGTGCTTAATTATGAAAAAAACTATTATCCTCGTTGTGTACCGTATGAACATCGAAGGTCTCCTCGAGCTTAATGCTAAAGCGCCGATCTTCGTCCAGCTCAATGAACCTGTCGCACATACCTCGGTCGTCGTGGCACCAGTCGCACTCCCAGGCGGTTTTAAATCGTCCGAGTACGACATTTCGCCTATGTTCATAATATGAGCATTCAATAAAGTAGTTACGGGAATGAAGGAGAAGCTACCCCCACGATTTTAGCATTCAAAGTAGGAGTACTTTTCCAATATGAGCATTCAATAAGCAAAACCAAATCATAAAATAATGTATTCAAATTAGCATGCATGCATTAAATTATAAGCAAAAGTACATCATCTCTTGTGTGCGTACATCGTTAAATATTATCACTAATACTCCTCGAATACTATCATACATATAGCATCACTAATACAGCTAGAACCGTAACGCCCGACGGGTATCGTCGCGGGAGGTGGACACCCAAAGATAAGGAACCATCACAGGATCATAGCTCCAGTGAGATCCCTGAAGAACCTGCCAGGTATTGTCGAACCTGCCCTCCAATGCAACCATGTAGCGACGGACGTGCTCGTCCTCCTCACTGACACGGTGACGTACCACGTCCGCGGTGTCCGGAAGCCTCGGCACCGTACTGGCCCACGCGACCGCCACCAAACAAGAATCGGGTCAACAACGGGCTGCCTCCTCACCAACCTACGTCCCTCGGAAGGTATCACCACCCAATACCAGCCCGGCGGAGCCCAGTCCCGAACATGGCCCTGATCAAACAGGCCTCCACCGCCGAGTCGACGACGACGAGGATACGGGATAGCCATCGCCGACGTCGATGCGGGAACTACTTCTATATATAGTTAAATAAAGTAGTTTATTAAATTAACTAGCTAGTTCAACTATATATGAAGCACTTACTATAAATAAAATAAAGTAGTACTTACTAAAAATAAACTAGTTTAACTATAGTTCTATTATTTTTCTAACTAATTATATTAAAAACTTTCTCTTCTTATTTTTTCCTTTTTCCTCTATTCTAAATATGAACATATTCATAAATGACTTATATCGTTCACAATTTTCCTATACATACACAATAAATTGACAAAGAACATACTATGAACAAAAAAACATTAAAATTCTATGAACAAAATTACAACAGAAAAAACATAAAAATTCTATGAACAGAAAAAATCATAAAAATTTGACATCTTAATTACATACACAATATGAAAAAATTGACATCAAAATTACAACAGAAAAATCATAAAAATTTGACATATAAATTACAACAGAAAAAATCATAAAAAATCTAACACAATATGAAAAAAATCTAACAAAAAATCTATGAACTACACATCTAAATTACTACAAATCTAACAAAAAAATCTATGAACTACAAAAAAATCTAACAAAATCTAACTCAATTAACTACTACTAACACCAAATTAAATTAGTTGCTCACGGCGACGGTGTCGGGGAAGGCGACGGCGATGGCGACAATGAGGTGCTTGTGCGGGCGGCGCGGCGACGGCAGGGCGGGCGGCGACGGGCAGGGCAGCTGCATCATGGGCGGGGGCAGCGACAGCGTCGATCGGGTGGCGCGGGATGGCGCGAGGCGACGACAGCGAGGCGGATACGGCGGCAGCTGGCGGCGTCGGGCTGGCGGGAAGAACGAACTGAAACAAAATTTCACGAGTGCTGCTTATATAGGAAGAGCATTGGTCCCGGTTCGTGAGACCAACCGGGACTAATGCGCACCTTTAGTCCCGGTTGGTGCCACCAACCGAGACCAAAGACCTCTTTTCAGCAGCCCAAAGGGCGGGAAGCAGAGGCCTTTAGTCCCGGTTGGTGGCACAAACCGGTACCAAAGCAACCCTTTAGTCCTGGTCGGTGCCACCAACCGGGACTAAAGGCCTTGTGCTGCCCGCGTCGCGGCACGAAAGTTTAGTCCCACCTCGCTAGCTGAGGGAGCTCGAGAGTGGTTTATAAGCCCCAGTCCCGCTGCCCTCTCGAGCTCCTCTCTACTGTAGGCTTACGGGCCTAAAATCACTCTCTGTTCTTGTGGGCCTATCGGGCCTACTGCGGGCCTGCATCCTGGCCCTAGTAATGGGTTTCTAGTCGTATGCAGGCCGTGGTAGCCTTGTAGGTGGCATTTTTTTAATTTTTTTCCCATTTTTTGCTTTATTGTTTGTTTCTAATTACTTATTTATTTTCTTTTATGATAATTCATTTTGCTATTAAAATTTGTAACCAAATTCTAATTATTTATTTATTTTCTTTTATGATAATTCTTTTTGCTTTTAATGTTTTGAACAGAATTCTAATTACTTATTTATTTTCTTTTATGATAATTCTTTTTGCTATTAAAGTTTGTAACAAAATTCTAATTATTTATTTATTTTCTTTTATGATAATTCTTTTTGCTTTTAATGTTTTGAACAGAATTCTAATTACTTATTTATTTTCTTTTATGATAATTCTTTTTGCTATTAAAGTTTGTAACAAAATTCTAATTACTTATTTATTTTCTTTTATGATAATTCTTTTTGCTTTTAATGGATTGAACAAAATTCTAATTACTTATTTATTTTCTTTTATGATAATTCTTTTTGCTTTTAATGTTTTGAACAGAATTCTAATTACTTATTTATTTTCTTTTATGATAATTCTTTTTGCTATTAAAGTTTGTAACAAAATTGTAATTACTTATTTATTTTCTTTTATGATAATTCTTTTTTGCTTTTAATGTTTGAACAGAATTCTAATTACTTATTTAGTCCCGGTTGGTGGCATGAACCGGGACTAAAGGGCAGACTTTGGTCCCGGTTCAAGCCACCAACCGGGACCAATGGTGGTGGGCGGTGGTGGACCAGGAGCGAGGCCCATTGGTCCCGGTTCGTCCCACCAACCGGGACCAAAAGGTCCAGATGAGCCGGGACCAATGGCCCACGTGGCCCGGCCGGCCCCCGGGGCTCACGAACCGGGTCCAATGCCCCCATGGGTCCCGGTTCTGGACTGAACCGGGACTAATGGGCTGACCCGGCCTAGACCTTTGCCCCCTTTTCTACTAGCGGGTGGCCTCCTCGATCCAAGAGGAGGACATTGCGAGGCTTAGGGAGGTCGGACATCTGACCGCCGACATCCAAAGACTGAGCTTCTGCTCAGGCAGGTCACCCCTACACCGGAGCCCAATGAGAGCGTCGTGTTTGTCCCTCAGTTCCTCCGTGGCTTGGGCCTCACCCTTGATCCCTTTGTGAAAGGGCTCATGTTCTATTACGGGTTGGATTTTCATGATCTAGCTCCGGACGCTATCCTCCATATCTCGTCGTTCATCATTGTGTGTGAGGCTTTTCTCCACGTCACTCCACACTTCGGCTTATGGCTCAAGACCTTCAATGTGAAGCCTAAGATGATCGAGGGGCGACATGTGGAGTGCGGAGGTGCCATAATAAGCAGGAACGCTGATGCCCCATGGCCAGAGGGTTCTTTCCCAGAAGTATCCGATGTATGGCAACGGAGGTGGTTTTATGTCACGGCTCCCAGAGGCACAAAGTGGGTGGCCACCCCCGAGTTCCGCTCGGGCCCTCCATCACAATTGGCGTCATGGACCGACGTAGGATGGAATTGGGGGCCTGCCAGTGATGTTCCAATACCGCAGAGCCGTATCCGGGAGCTCCTTGAGAAGAACATTAACCTTGTCAGCATAATTCAAGTAATGCTAATCCGACGGATGTTGCCGTGCAAACGCCGGCCTCTACGGATGTGGGAGTTCAATCCAGAGGGTCCGCGGACTATTAAGCACTTCTTCGGCCTGAATCTCGAAGGGATGTGTAAATTATTCTTCGGACCACAAGTAAGGTGTCCGGACACCACCGAGGATGCGGTCCTAAGCTGCAATCGCCTACATGCCCAAGTAAGTAACCTTAAAACCGGACACTTTGTTTTTATTTGTCATAGTCATTATTCTGAAAATCCTCCGTGGCCAGGAATGGCTCAGCAGGGTGGAGAGAATCAGGTGTCCGGCGCCACTTCCTGAAGGCTCGCCTGGTCCAACCGTTGCCGAGATGCTTGGCCGGGTGCTCAGCAAAATGCCCTCAGGGAAGGACGAAGGAAAGGATAGTGCAGCCGAATTGCACACACTGCGCATCCGGACCGGGGGAATTGCTTCCTCCCCAAGGGAGGATAATAGGGGAGGGGAATCCGAGGCCACCTCCCCGCGCGGGAAGAAAAGGGCCGCCTCCGAAGACTTGAAGACGGAGATGCCCAAACAGGGAAAGAAAGTGTCGCCAGGGGGCTCTGCCCCGACGGGTGTCCTCACCACGTCATGCCCGCCAGCGGGCCAGCCCTCAACCGAGCTGTAAGTAATCGTTAATTCAAAGGTACTGCGTTTCTCCGAGATCAATAACCAGGATTCGTCTTTTGCAGTCCGGCTAGCAGCTCTTCTCAACAGAGCTCGTCTTCGGGGGATCTTCCTCCGGAGATGATGGAGAGTGAGACCCCACCCACCTCTCCGCCTCATGAAGCAGGCGACACTGAGGTGTCGTCACGGAGGAGTCCGGATCTGCCAAAGCCGGAAGTTAATACGTCGGCCGCCCTGAGCCCGGAGCGTTTGGCTCCCACGGGGGGCGATGGGAAGGGTCCGACACAGTTCGATGTCCGGCCGGACATACTGACAGGCCTTCTGGAGCGAGCTGCGCTCTCGGGGGAGCAACACTCATTAATGAGCACGGTGCTCAAGAAGATTTCATCCGCTACAAGCGATTTGAATGAAGCTTTTACGAGCCTGCTTAGAGGCTTTGAGATATGTAGTGAAAAAATGCACTATTTTTTGGCTATGAGGCACGCGCTAGGTGTGCTCCATATGGATAGTAGCCCCTGAGACTCTGGTTGCCCGCCCTAGGCAGCAAACGGGGGATCATATAGTAATGATTGCACTGCACATATGCGCAGGTATCTAAGGGTTTGGCAGCCGACCAGTCCGTTGAAGTTGCCAAGCTAAGGAGGCAGATCAGATCTATTGATGACGATATCATGCTGGTGAACGAGCGACTGAACGAGTCACAAGGTATGTGCTCTGCTTTCCTTATTATGTTGTATAGGAAAATATGAGAGGGGCATAATATTAATGCAAAATGTTTGTACTGCAGATGGTGCTGCTGCCGTGGAAGCCCTGAGGGCGGAACTTGCCCAGGCCAAGGAACAAGCTCGGGTTAGCAATGCGGCTGCCCTAAAGGCGGCCGAAGAATTGAGAGCCGAACAGGACGCTCATCGCCAAAGTGAGGAAAAAATAGCCGAAATGGCTGTGGAGTTGAAAAATGCCGCCGACCGTTATGAACTCCTTGAAAAGGATAGTAAGGCTAGTTCGGCTGCCACCAAGGAGATGCGGATCGAGGTCAGGGGTGTGCGGGAGGAGCTTCAATAGGCCGGTAAGATCGCGGCTGGGGGCTCCTACTTACTGCGCACGAAGTTTTTGGATCCGAAGTATGCTCCCCTGGATGGACGCTGGAGTCCTGCAGATGCGTATGCGGACTTGGCGAAAAGTACAGCTGATGCAGCAAAGTTTTTCAAGGATCAAGGTGATAAAGAAGTGGAGAAGCTTTTCTGGTCGCAATTCAATGCTCCCGCACGCCCGCTGCCGTTAAGTGAGAAGATGGCTGCTGTAGCGGAGCTTCATAGGCTGTCTGGGCTTGCAATGCTGTCTGTAATAGACCATCTTTGGCCGAATGGGCCTAAGCCGGACAGTTACTTTGGTTTGGTGCAACAATTCCTAGGGGCCATGCCTCAGATCGATGCCATGAGAAGGTCGGCGTGCATAGAGAGTGCACGAATGGCTCTTGCCCACGTTAAAGCCTATTGGACAGATATGGAGGCCATCATTGTAGCGACCCAGAATCCGGCGGGAGGCCGGTATCCGGTCGAGCACTACTTAGAGCAGGGGCGCAATGCTCGAAGGATGTGTTGTTCGAGTGACAGATCGAATCATTGTAAAAACAATGTTATCTCTCCCTAATCTTTCCCTAATAATAAAGCACGAATTGACTCCGTGGGTTCACCGTCACAATACGCTTCTTCCCGTGATTTTACGCTTTCAGTTTAAATTTAAACATATACGCGAGGTGGTACTAAAACCGTTTCGTTCGAAAGCATCACGTTCGCTGCGTTCCTACTAACGTCGGTCTGCTGGTTGGGCCGTTGGGCCAAGCTTCAGTACAACACGAGAAAGGAAAACGTTCGCATCCACTTGGGCCCATCCAAAAAAAGTTTCATACGTCGTCATCCTGTCCGCGGGCTTACGATCTTCTGATTTTTGTTTCTGATCCAGTCAGTTTCTGATAAAAAACGGAGGAGCATTCCTTCTTTAGGCTTGCTAGCGTGTTCGTGTCCGGCTTCTTCACCAAGTTGTATTAGGCCAGCGGATCCTGGAAGCACCATATAGATCTTAAAAGTGGATTCAAAAGCCACCGGCGATAGCCTGCACCTTCTGATTTTGTTGGAAAGCTTAGACGGCCGGCACGTTAGAAACCTACCCGAAGGCACGATAGGGGTTACGGGGCATTGGGGAAGAGGGGGCTTGCATGGCAGGCACCCTGAACCACTGCGGCCCAGCGCCGGGGGCGAAGCCAGCAAAGGGAGCTTTCACGGTTGGTGCCGTGGATGATTGCGCCGTGACGGGCAAGATGGAGCTCAGGTTTGGAGGAGGATCCGGTTGCAATCAGAGTCGGAGGAGGAGCGGAGGACCATCCATGGCTGCAGTGGCGAATCCACCGCACGTCACTGCGCCCGGCCCGTGGTTAGTCGGCTTGAACATAGTCGCGCGTCCAGCTCTCCACCGCCACCATCCTACTGTTCGCACACGAACAGTTCTGGCTGCCCTGCAGTTACACGTTGCCTCCTACCTGCCGGCTCGCGTACGGCGTGCCGAGGAAAAGTTGCCTCATGTGAGGTTCACCTCGAGAACCAGGTACGCGAGGACTAGGCACTGCTGCAGACGACAACATGCCTCACCGGGTGTCTTGAACGCACACTCACACCATGGCCAGGTGGGGGTGGCAGTGTCCAACGCGAGCCTCTTCGATTCCTGGCACCTTCTTCTCCTTCGCGTGCACGGATGGCGCCCACCCGCCATGGTTGCCACGCTCTACGGCAGCACGCGTGTCCCCTCCATCGTCCCCTACGAGGCCGTATACACCTTCTCGCCTAAGTCGGCCGCATCCCATCCGCACCTGCCGCTACCTGCCTCCTCCTCCAAGCCGTCGGCGCTGACCCAACAACTATACGGATCCTCCTCGACCACCACAACAACCCACCACCCTGGGCAGGACTGCACGCGCCTCTGCAAAGACGAGGTCGCATGCCCTTGCCGCACAACATCTGCCTCTCTGCTCTAGGGACTCCATCGTCGGATTCATTGTCGTCGGCGATGGCTGACTTGCCGCCGACGAGCTCCACGCTCCGGAGTCATGGTTATTGAGTTAGGGAATTGTAGTTTTTTGTTTTCACCTGTTGCAACGCACGGGCTCTTTGCTAGTCTCTCCCTAATAATAAAGCACGGATTGGGTCTCCGGGTTCACCGTCGCGGCATTTTTACAGAAGACCCCCTGTGTTTTTAGCAAAACAACCCGCAGTCTAATAATAAGTGTCGCAGGAAGATAACGATTCGGTCGTTGGGCCACCGGGATTGTATTGGGCCTCGAAGAGAGAGCATGGTCATGACTCCTCCTGAAAGCGTAGGGCCTCCACCAGGTTACATATTACCAAAGGCATCACGCACGCAATCCTTTCGTCCCCCACACGCACGAAGCCGCCGCCACCGCCGCTTCTCACCTCGATGCTAGATCGGAATCGAAGTCGTTGCTCAAATCGTGAGATCATGGGAAGAATCACAACACGGAAGATGTGAAGGGATCATTGTCGTCGCCGCCGCTGCCTTTGCTCTGGACGGAGAGGACGGCTACCTCCGCTGGAAGAAATCTGTGCTGCTCCGCCTCCACGACCTCAGTGTTGGCACACGTGCTGATCACCGCGCGCCGCTGGCAAGCCTGTTGCCGTCAACTAGCATCTCGTCGTGTGTGCGTCCGTAGCCGGCGAAATTGATCCGCTCAACTTATTCGTTCTAACCAGAGGACAAATCAATCAAGGCGCTAGCGTTGGCTAGCTAGCATTGGCCTTGTATATGGCGTGGCGTTTGTACTCGGCGTCTCACAAAGCATTCATCGGGCCGCATACCTGAGCCAGCATTCTACAAGAGGGTCTTGCAACTTCTCCAGCTCAACTCCTCTGTCTGCGCCCTCGCCGCTGCCGACGACAAGGACCATCCTTGCCGAGTTCTCTTATACAGGCGACGCAGTAAAAACAAACTCGTCGAGAACGCACGTCTCAATCACAGTCACAAAAGGATTCGTGCCCAGCTTTGAGGTCGCAGGGGGCGTAGATTTCATCTTCCGATCACATTCTGTTGCGTGATACCATAGCAGCAGGAGTAGAGCAGCAAAATTCATGAGATAAGAAAGCGGCGGAGGCTGAAGCACCGAGTGCTGTCGATGTAGCTTTACAGCCATGCATGCATCCAAATCACCGGTGTTGTTACCTTGACCTGGGATTGCTCCAAGCTGATTGAACCAGCACGCCACGACCACTACGAAGCTTCAATTACGTGGACAGGTACCCTTATCTTTCTTTTCCATTGCCATATTTGTGTAGAATTACCGAGTGCAGTCTCGAGTCTTGACCATCGCGGCCAAGCGGGCTTGCCATGCATCTAGAAGAAAGATGCATCGTCGATTGGGTAGGAAATAATTCCCAGAATTGTGGGTTAATTATGGGGCTTCACATACATGCTAGGTACTAAAGAAAGAAAGTAACATCCATTGGGATTAGGCGCACAAGTAACATCAAAATAATTAAAGGAAGACATTGCAAAATGATTGGAGAGGATGTTGCACAATGATTTATAATGCATCGTAGAGGAGGACGTTGCCATCGGCATTAATATTACTTACTAAGTTTGTGTTAATTTTATTTTCGTTGAAACACATGATGTAGTTTTGATTACTCATTAAATTTAATTACTTTTAATGTGCTTTATATTATCACAATGATGCTATAAATAAAGCAGAACTTTTTCCATAAGAAAATATTGTCAACCAGATCAATTTACTCGAATCGTACCCCAAGTTCTATCTTTGTTCATAGGAACAAGATTTTTTTCCCCAGACGTTGTCATGGGCATTAATATTCCTTACTAAATTTGCAACAATTTTATTTTTCATTGAAATGCTCGATGTAATTGTTATTACTTACTACATTTTATTATTTTTTATGTTCTTTATGTTGCCATGATGTTATGAATAGATCAAAAGATTTACGAAAAGAAAACGTTGTCAGTCAGATCAATTTACTTTGAATCGCACCCATGTCCTAAGCTCCATCTCATGAACTCGTGATCCTGAAATTATACATATTTTTTTGATCATAAGCAACTTATCCCGTGACATACCAATCATGGTTTATAGGAAACAGAATTTTTGTTCCCTGGTGCAACGCACGAGCATTTGTGCTATATCTCTCCCTAATCTTTCCCTAATAATAAAACACGGATTGACTTTGTCGGGTTCACCGTCACAATACGCTTTCGAACATCGGTCGTTTGTTTTGCCATCCTTGGAACGCCAAAAGAAAAAAAATTGCAAAAAATAGCATTAACCGGATTCGAACCCGGGTCGATCAGAGTTAGGCCTAGCAGCGCCTACCAATTCAGCTAGGTTGCCTTTCACGTTATCTGCATAAAACTTAATCTATTTGAACATTTATTTCCTCGAACACGTGGGCCGAGTTGGGCCACTCCAAGGACGCAGCCAACAAAATAGGCTTATTTCTTGCCAGATAATTAGTCCCACCTCGCCCTTTTCAATTTAACTCCACTGATTTATATAGGTCTATGAGTTGTATGATAATCAACAAGGAGCCTCAAGGATTAACTAAGGAAGAATGAGATTTGGGTCGGCCAAATAGAGGGGCATGAGAAAAATAAAAGAAGGAAGGAGGAGTCGCTGCTGCTTGAGAAATAAGGAGTGAATGAGAAAGAAAAGCGAGAGAAAAGAAACACTAATTGCATGAGAATTAAGAAGGAATGAGAAAGGAAAAAATAAAAGAAGGAAGGAGTCGCTGCTGGGAAAGGAAAGAAAGGGAAAGGAAATAAATGCTTAAATGCATATAAAAGAAGGAAGGAGTAGCTGCCGAGAAAGGAAAGAAAGAGAAGAAATATATGCTAATTGCATATAAAAGGAGTCACTCGTATTGCATAAGAAATAAAGAATGGAAGAGAAAGAAAAGGAAAAAAATACACGGATATGAGAATTAATAAGGATGGAGAATGAAGAAAGAGAGCATCGATTGTTTTCCCTATACATCTGATGCGACCGGGGTGCATCTTTTGCATCAAATTAACGTAAAAAGGTAACAATTTTGATCGGTGTATTATTTGTCACCTTTGCACCAGTCATCCATATATTTACAATGTGTATGTGACTAAAGTTCGATAGTGCTCCAATGGCATCCATGACTTGTCGACAAGGTGATGATCTAAATGACTTAAATGACGGTGGATTGACTACCGCTACAGTATGATAGTGGCAAGCTCAATATGGCATCCTTTTTGCTATATACTCCAGATCAACGAGGGGGACCTCATGATTCCGGTCACATGCCGCCTTAGGCAAGCCTGCCGCACTAAACCCGCTTGCACCGGTCACCAACACATGAGGAAGAGGACTCATTCTTCACCGTTTACTCTATAGCGACGCACAAACGTTGTGCCAAAGTATGATGAAAAGGGATTGATCACGTTTGTCATGAATAAATGGACAATATGAGCCCCATTAGCGATGGTGATGAAAAGGAGAAATGACAACAAAATTGAATTGGTAGCTACGAGTGTGCAAGGATTTTGTTTCTCCCGTTGCAACGCACGGGCACATTTCCTAGTAATAATAAAGCACGGATTCGGTCTTCGGGTTCACCGTCGTGGCGCTTTTGTAAAAAAGTCCCTGATGAATTACGTGTTGAACGCGCAGTCCTATTTTAAGTTTGTAGAGAAAACGTTTCGTGGATCGACTTGGGCCTTACGAGCGAACAGAAAAACATAGGCACACACGAGCACGAGGGCTCGCCTTCGATGCTTACGGGTACGCCGCCGCCGCCGCCGCTGCCGCACGCCGCCGCGCGCCGCCTCTCCGGCCATCCGCCGCCGCTGCAGCGCGCGGCCTCTCTGCCATCCGTCGCCCCGTTCTCCTTCCCCTCACCATCCGTCCCAATCTTCTCCGGCGCCACCTGAAGCCTCCTCAACCTGCAACCTCCTGCCATCGAGCCTTTCTAATCTCGCTGGACCATGGACTTAACCGGAACGCCGTCCTGCTAGCCGTGCCCACTTGAGGTACGTCCTTGTACAATCTGTAAAAGTTGTTTTATTCAATTTGATTTGATTCTTCACTATGTCAATCTGCAGCGAGGAGAGAGTGGTGAGGCGGCTTAGTGAGGCTCAGGACGGCGTCTCGCATGGTGTCTCGCATGTAAGTACGCCACTCCTGCGTCTCTATGCTAATCCGAGTGCAGTACTCTGCACAATGCTCTACTTCTTCCTCAAAAATATCTGTTGAATGCCCCATGACTGGTTTGCACTTCTGGTGTTCGACAGTATGCCTAAGCAGTGACCGCATCCACGATGATATTCAGTTCTTTGTCTCATGTAAGAGTATTATGATATATGAGATGCTTGAATGAAGGGATCCTTGATTAGTTTGTCCACAAGTAGCCCAAGGATTTGGGAGTTTAGGGTTTGTTATGAGTAGTTAGCTGCCTGTGATGTGTGCCCAAACAAATTGTCATGTAAATCATTATGAACATTTGATTTCCTTGTGGCGCCATCCAAGTGGGCGGAGGCAGCGGCTGCCACCACGGTGTCATCCTTCTCCTACACCTTCGTCGCGGGACCGGATTTACAATGACGCCATCGCATCTAGCGACGACGCAAGCTCATGTGGGTGCCGCAACTTCCGAGGACATGGGATTCTCCATGGGCAGCAAGCACGTGAGCACACTCACACACCACAGCTCTCAAGGATGCGGGAGCCACCTCAGCCCGCGAGGACTCGTGAACCATGCTCAGGTATAACAGTTGTTCTTTATGTAGCCTACTCACCCCGCCGTAATTCCAGTCTGATCTGTAGTATTCTTTTGCTCTCCTATTTTGAGGTCAAATGAATACAATTCAGGTGGGGAGGATTTCTTCTCCACCCCGGTGAAAATTCAAAAAAAAAAAAAAGAGGCTAATTTCCAGCTAAAGATGCAGATTCACTTGACCCATCATCTATACTTTCGAACGCCACCAATCAGAATTTCGACCTCCTTGTCGGGGAGAGGAGGATTCACTCATTGTTCTTAATTGGTGAATTTCAAGGAGTTTCTTGACGATGTCATGTCTGATGATGGGCCATGGGGAGAGGAGGTCTTGAGCCATTGGGTTAGTGAAGTGAGGTTTTTTATCTCCCGTTGCAACGCACGGGTATTTGTGCTAGTAATAATAAAGCACGGATTGAGTCTCCGGGTTCACCGGCACAATACGCTTTTTTCTTATGTTATAATACGTTTTTACGATTTGTATAGACAAAATTGTAATATAAACGAGGTGGTACTAATCTGGGGTCCGCCTCGACGTCTCTAAGAAACTACATACTCTGGTCCGAGAGAAGCCCAACATCCACACGAACAGGCCAAATTAACCAGCCCGTTTGATGCTGCCGATGGCCCAAGGAATCGGGGCCCACCTGTCCTGAAAGCCAGACCCAGGCAAAAAGTGCCGTGGACTCAAAAAAAAAGGCAAAAAGTGCCGTGGCCACCACCTGCGTGCTCTCCTCGAGATCCGTATGGCGCCGCCGCCGCCGGTCGGTGTCCTTCTCCGCCACCCCCAGCCTCCTCGATCTGCAACCTCCTGCTCCCCCTGCGGGCGCGAGGGATCTCGGGCCGCCGTCGCCCTTCGGGAGCTCCCTCTCCTCCCTGCCTTCTTTCCGTGGCTCTGCGGACGCGTGGGATCTCGGGTCGCCGTCGCCCATTGGGAGCTCCCTCTCCTGCCTTCTTTCCATAGAGTGAGGGACCAAGCGCCGTACGCCATCACGGTGGAGCTATCAAGTTGTTTCATTCCCTCGGGTCGTCCGAGCGCCTCCTCGGTCCCAGCCACCCATCGTCAAGATTCTGCGTCCCCGCTCATTCTTCCGTTTGACGTGTATAAGCCTCCACTACCCGCTCCCAACTGTGTAAAATTTGCAGTTGTGATTGGCATGAGAGACACCTTGATGATGGCATACGTGCTGCTGGCCGCTGCCCTGTTACCCCCGCCGCCAGCAGGGCCCTCAAGCTGAGTGACATGCTGCTGCTGCTGCTGCTGCCCACCACCATCCGTGAGACATGGAAATCTAGGAACCTGCAGGTTTGTATGACACTCATGCTCGCCATGTGTTTGCTGAAATGCTCCCATGTAGATAGATATATAAGTTGATGTTTATACCTTAAGCATCTGTAAATGTTCATGTAGAATGTCAGTGTGCAAAAATAAATCACAGCTCCCTACAGTGGCTACTTACCATTACTCTTATCATGTTAGACTAAGTTGTATGGATTATATGACGGATCGTTTATGTTTTTGTAGTAGGTTCTGTCTCCTTCACGCAGTTCAGAGCTGAATTTCGTACAAGGCTGATGGACTTTGTTGGTGTGGATTTCCAATTTAGCAGCAATGATGGACTTTGTGTGGATTACCAATTTAGCAGCAACTCTTCTGTAACTTTGGCAACACAACCAACATCAAGTGCCACACTGGTAGTCAAGGGTCGGTTCAATATTTTAATTACTGATGGTTTAATCTATGTGTAATTCATCTTCCATTTGTGAATAGTCAAGGATTGATTTTATTAACACAAGATTTTCTACCTGTTATTTTCTGTTAGGTAAAGACAGTTATTGGCGTTATCTACAACAAGCATCCCTTTTCACACTCTATTACGTAGAAATGGTCGCAGAATTTTGATTCAAACTAATCGAACCCTCTTAGCTCATTGCAATCACACAACTTAATTACAACATTTTCTTCAGTAAACACCGACACTCATTACCCGACTTCTATAATTTATTTCGCTCATGATGTCAATTATTTTGTGTCAATACAGTACAACAGAGGACTATACAATTGGAGGATCCACATCACTTGTGGGAGCAAGAGAACCGAAACTGGTTCACTAACATCCGAAAGTAGCAGCGCCCTGCACAGGTTGGGCCACTGCCGGGATCCAGAGCGCTGCCTGCACAACCAGGGCAGGCTCGCCACTGAGGGCATCTTCCTCTACCCCTTGGTGATGAGTGGCCGAGCCATGGAGTGGAGGCGATGGGGATCATGGATTGTCTGATCGAGGAAGCCAAGGTTCACACCATGGCCCGGGCTCTCTGCATCTTCGCCATATCCTACTTCCTCTCTTCCTCACAGGTAAGCTACATTCCGTATCTCTTCCCCATTAATTTGCTACCTATAATTAGATTTATCTGGTTGGAATTGGATCCTCATGTAGTTTCATGTTGATTTGAGCTACGTACACTAGCGATTATTTCTGCACAAGGATGTATTCAAGAAACATTTTGGATGGATGCTGCTGCTGGATGCAGTTGCTGGACTTTTAAGTGAATTCAGTGGATAATGTGTCAGAAAGTTAGACAATTTTTCTATGGATATTTTGAAATATTTTGCAACTTACTTGGGGGTTTCAGTGTTGTGCAGATGAATTTCCGATGCCTTTCACTTCTAGGAGTTGTGGTTTATCTATGCAAACATGAACCTTATATAAGTAATTGGTGTTCCATAGATGTGTCCAAATGGCCCTGAAATATGAAAGTGAATTGATGATGATACATGCTTCAGTTTCGGAAGATTGGGAAGCAATACTCGTGACATTTCCATGCGAGTCTTTTTAAATCCACTTTTAGGTGACTCATTTTTTATTATATTGAATTTAATTCTACATTTCAATCACTTATGAACAAAGATGGTGCAGATATTGAAGGAGGCTCAACATTGATGGTTAACACCCTACTGAGATTTGTCAAAATTGTCCACTTTTTTCTTTTCTGGGTGTAGCATCTGCAGGCATACATGCAATCATTATTTTTGTTAAGCAACAGAATGCTACAGCTATGTATAGAGTTATAGGTGAGGGGCGATGGGAGGTGGTTTATGGTTTGATACATCTGTATAAAGCTCACATGTATTTCGCTGCATTTGTCTAAAATGTGTAGCCGCGTAGGTTTTCAGTTCGGAAGTTTGTATTGAGTATATTATCACTCCATGCAGATGATACATTTCTTATCACCCAGTGTACTGTTCAGGGGAAACTGATCCTTCTAATCATGGCATGCTTTTTTGTCTGCCCTGCTTTATGTAGTTTCTATTAGCTCCTTCATTCTTCAGTGATAATGAGCTATTCATGGATATAGCAACTGACTGGATTTGCTTTGTCCGAGATCATGGATACTTTGTTGTCATGAGATCATGGATACTTGAATGCCCTTTTTTGACCATATACACTTTCTGATTGTTTTTGTACATTTATGCCTTTTCTCAGCATGTGGAACCCATTTATTTTCCCAAAGATCACTTGTGCCTGCTAAGTCTTGGGATCCATTTTTTTGTTCCTATGGGATTTTCCCGTAGGATAAGGCATGATATCATTTTTTTAATATCAAAACTGGCCCATCTATAGAATAATGAACGCTTCCAAGCCATGGAAGAAATCTGCAGGTAGACAAAAGTTGAGGGCCTGAGGAAACAACAGTTCTTTGAAGGCACTGGGCAATAATTGATTAGTGGAAGGTAGCATTTTCTGTCGAGCTACAATTGACGGGGAACAAATTTTTTCAATCTGTGCCTTTGGTTTTCTTTCGGTTAGGGAGTTCGTTAAGGTTTTTTTAGGGCAAGAGATTCTTCAGCTGGATGAGAAAGGGCACTCTGATTAATTAGATCGGAAATTGCTTTTTGCCATCGAGCTTCAGTTGACAGGGAAGAAATTGTTTCTATCTATGCCTTTGGTTTTCTTTTCCTTAGGGAGTTCGTACAATTTTTTTCAGGGGAAGAGATTCTTGGGCTACATGAGTCCAGCTTCTTGACGTTTATGATCCATGCTTCGGACAACGGCCCGTAGCAAAGCACGGGCATATTTTACTAGTTTTGATTATGAGGCTATATTTATACTTTGTGCCCGAAGGTATTATTTGTGCCTCCTGTGCGGCCATTTGTATACCTATGTGTAATTCTGAAAGTTAGCAGTCGTTGGCTTCAGCCCCCACGCATACAATGCGGGGGTGTTTGCAAAAAATATGCATAATCACACTTGTTCCAACGTCTTGGTCCATTAAGGAGGTGATCGCACGTCGAACTAGGCAACCGGACTATATAGCTGTAACACTTTCACTTAGCCATAGGAGTTTGACAGTGGGGCTATTATGTAGCCTCTCATACTTTTGCGTGCATCCAAATACCGGCGCATATGTACATGGCCGGAAAACGGCCCTTCGTTAATGCGGAGGAATCCTAAAGAATCTAGTAAGTCTTCGAGTGGTTGAACAGTCTCGCGCTGTATCATGACAGTCAGTTTTCGGCTTTCTCTACTGAGTTGCTCATCCGGAATAACTAGGGCACAATCGCAGTAGTTCTCCTTTGGCCGCCTTAGCCGATAAGAACGGAACGTAAGGCGGCAAACTCAGGAGCCGGGCAAACCCAACATTTGACCAAAGACATGATTCGGAGTTGATGCATATAAGGCCAAACTCGTGACGCCGAACACTCCCGAAGGTATTCGGACTTTATAACAAAAAATAGGCTGAAGAATGCCCATTCATTATAAACCCTGTATTTCCAGGTACGTGCATTAGTCTGCCATGGCGAAATGCCAATAACGGCAGTATCCTCTGTGGGTATGGAACCCATGGGATGTGTAAACAACAAGAGGCAATAGAAAAGGTTTACACAGGGGCTTAATCTAAAGAGAAACCTTTTGAGCGGGGCCCTGCTGCACGTCTGCGCCTTTGTCTCCGTTGTGCCGTATCCTGGAAGGGTATCGCGCGAATGCTGTCTGTAAAAAAGAAAACTCGTGTAGGAGAGTACAACGTAAGTATGCGATGGATAGTAAAGTGTAAGACGTTGGCCTGCCAATAAGGTTGGGCCAAGTGTGGGGCTATATTAAATATTTATAGGCCCTGGTGTCCTTTATGGGATTGCATATACGGTGCCCTGGTTTAGTTTTATCCGGGGTGCCGGACTCGTCTAACCGTGTCTGTGGTCTTAATGACCAGTCATGCTTTCTCATATTGGAGGCCGCTTATAATCCGGCCGCCAAGGCCATCGCGTGTTCCTATGCGTGTGAAGAGCGCTCTGTGTTTCCATTGACGGTGATGACGCCACGTGGACCGGGCATCTTGAGTGTGAGGTAGGCATAGTGCGTTAATGCGTTGAAGCGGGCGAAGGCCGTTCTTCCAAGCCATGCGTGGTAGCCGCTTTGGAAGGGTGCGATAGTGAAGAGTTATAGAACGATGGAGCCCCTGCCGTAGGCTTCAACGCGTGGTATCACCCCTTCAAAGGTGGTGTTGCTTTGGCTAATTCTGGATGGGTCTATCCCCATCCTGCGGATAGTGTCCTCGTATATTAAATTGAGACTACTGCCGCCGTCCATGAGGACGTGGGTGAGATGATATCCGTCGATTATTGGGTCCAGCACCAAGGCCTCTGATCCTCCGCGCCGAATACTAGTTGGGCAGTCCGTGTGATTGAAGGTGATCGGACAAGCCATCCAATAGTTAAGTGTGGGTACGATGGGCTCTATATCATACGCGTCTCTGAGCGCGCGTTCGTGCCTTTTCGTGGATGTGTGAGTCGCGTGGATCATGTTTACTGTTTTAAGCTCTGGTGGGAATTTTTTCTGTCCCCCAGTGTTCGGCTGGCGAGGTTCATCCTCGTCTTCACTTGGTGTTTCCCTTTCCTTGTGTTCGGCATTTAGTTTGCCGGCCTGCTTGAAGACCCAACACTCTCTGTGCGTGTGGTTCGCAGTTTTGTCAGGGGTGCCATGAATTTGGCACAGTCTGTCCAGGACTCTGTTCAGACCGGACGGTCCCTCTTTACTGCCTTTAAATGGCTTCTTTTGTTGATTAGGTCGAGAGCCCCTGAATCCGGCATTGACCGCTGTGTCGTTCGGGCTCTCTTCCTTGTTTTGGCGTTTGTTTTTATTACGTCGTGGCTTCCTGTTACCGTCCCTTATTTCGGATGTGCTTGGGTCGCTGGTGCCTTTATGGGCCAACCAGCTATCTTCTCCCGCACAAAAGCGGGTCATAAGGCTTGTTAAGGCTGCCATTGTCCTTGGCTTTTCTTGGCTGAGGTGTCTGGCGAGCCACTCGTCGCGGATGCTGTGTTTGAATGCCGCTAACGCTTCGGCGTCCGGACAATCGACAAATTGATTCTTCTTAGTGAGGAATCTGTTCCAAAGCTTGCGGGCGGACTCTCCGGGCTGTTGGATTATGTGAATTAAATCGTCCGCATCCGGAGGCCGGATATAAGTCCCTTGAAAATTGGCCCTGAAAGCATCCTCGAGTTCCTCCCAACTCCCAATTGAATTTTAGGGGAGGCTCTTCAACCAGTGTCGAGCTGGTCCCTTCAACTTGAGGGGAAGGTATTTGATGGCGTGGACGTCATCCCCACGAGCCATGTGAATATGCAGGATAAAATCCGGGGTCTGTCGTTCCGTCGTATGCCTCTATGTTCACAAGTTTAAAACCTTGTGGAAATTCATGGTCCAGTACTTCTTCGGTGAAGCACAGGGGGTGAGCAGCCCCTATTGGTTGAAAAGGGAAATAATGGGAAAACGCAGTACAAACTGGATAAGGAACAGATCTATTATTGGTTTTCAAAAGGATAGAAAGTGGTGGTTGGTGGACAAGTCAACAGAGTATGTCCAGGATTAGATTTGCTACCATCACATAGTAAAAGGTCTCCAGGATTAGATTTGCTGCCCTCAAATAGTAAAATGTCTCAGGATTAGATTTGCTGCCCTCACATAGTAAAAGGTCTCAGGACTAGCTTTGCTGCCCTCACATAATAAAAGGTCTCAGGATTAGATTTGCTGCCCTCACATAGTAAAAGGTCTCCAGGATTAGATTTGCTGCCCTCACATAGTAAAAGGTCTCCAGGATTAGGTTTGCTGCCCTCACATAGCGTGAACAAGCTCGACATCACCACTTTATGCCTCCTTGTAGGTACATTGTGCTGATGCATCCACTGTCGCATGTCCTTATACCAACCTTTTGCTGCTGTTAATGTAAGGGCGCATGTAAAATGAAGCGATCACATTGTTACCTTAGGGACATGTCTAACCAGTGTTATTGTTAATCTAATGCCTCCAGTGATAAGATGCAATTAAACTGTGATACAAATGGCACTCCTGCTGTTTTCCCCAGTATGATAAGTAAGTTGCTCGTTTACGCTGCCGAGTGTCTTGGTGTCCCCACGGTCCCATGCCCTTAAACCAACTCTTTAGCTGCTCTTGATTTACTGTGTCTGGTAAACAAGCAATGCCACCATTAAAGTAATCCCATATCTGAGGAATCTCATTGTTGATCGTAATGCTTTTAGTAACATGAAGCATTGCTGACGTTTTAAAATTTCTACTGTCCTTGCGTGATTGCCATGAACATAATTAAGATGCTTCTTTTCATTTTGTATATGTTTTGTATATTCTTATTGATCAGCAACTGTTTACTTTCTATCATTTTGTGCAGATAGGGATATCCATTTCACCTTGTTGCTATTGTGACCTTTTGGTGAACTGCACAAAACACTTTTTTTTGGAATGAGTGTCTTGTGAAGTTCAACTAAAATATCACGTGGGCAACATCTCTCAATTTTGGTGGAACTGCACAAAATGGTGATTGGAGTTTCCAAAATCTCCGTCAAGTTCTGCTGGTAATCTCGTGCAACATTTTATAAGCCTTTGCAAGATGGAGCCGTCACTGCCACCACAATGGCACTTTATTTTAGTGGAACTGCACAAAAGGATAAGAAAATTATAGTTGCACCTTACATTAGCTGGACAGCCAACATTAATGTTCCTCAATTTTAGTGCAACTACTAAAGAAGAACCTGCCAACTCACAAGAGCAAGTACTTCTTGCTAGCTGAATGATGCAATCTTTGCTTCATTTCAGGTGAACCGCAGAAAAAGGCGCATGAATTGAATCATGGAACTCCAGGCAGACCTCATCCTAGTGGAGCTAGAGGTTGAGTTCAAGGAGGCTGCTATTAAAGTGAAATCATGCTCTCCTGTCTTCTTGTTTGTGTTGTGCAAACATGTTGTGCAAACGGGAATACTGAACTACAGATGTTGTGATGGTCAAGAGCATTCGCCAAGTTCTTCGATTGTATGACATGGCTAGCCAAGATGGATTTAATCCCGATATTCACTTTATCAAAAGGCTCTAATGGGTTGGTTCTGAATCTTGCAAGCTGGGAATCAATGAGATGTGTAGGCATCTTTATTGTACTTATTATTTGAATCTTATTTGTTGGTTCTGAATCTTGCAAGCTGGGAATCAATGAGATGTGTAGGCATCTTTGTTGTACTTATTATTTGGATCTTATTTGTTGGTTCTGAATCTTGCAAGCTGGGAATCAATGAGATGTGTAGGCATCTTTGTTGTACTTATTATTTGGATCTTATTTGTTGGTTCTGAATCTTGCAAGCTGGGAAACACGGCATGATGATGCAGAGGACAGCAACCATAACAAACAGTTCAAACTTGGTAGTTTTATCTTTGTGAAAGTGCGACAAATGTGCTGATCGTGTGCGTCCTGAGAATAATTATTCTAATTGTTGTGCATGTTGATCCCGTGGCACTGATAGAACGAGCCAATGCATTGCTTGTTTTAAGTATATATTTCTATTAAAGCTAATTAAATTTAAGTAAAGTGACCACTAACTCCTGTTATTACAGTACCAATATAGACCCGCTCGTGAACCGACGTGTGGCTGGAGTAGGTTTCTTAATGGAGGCGTTTGAATGCGCCGAGGGTGCATCTTCTGCCGGGCGTGCAGCGGACGAGGGAGGGGTAGTAACTGTTGTCGCCTGTACACACTCAGCTTATTGTTGAATCCAGTTCCCCAAGAGCTGAAAAACGAACTGCTGCCGCCGCCTACACACTCATTCACTCGAAGAGACTCCAATGGCGATCCGAGGGGTGAGCCTACTGGATATGGACTTCAGCAAGGAGTTAGTTCGCCGTTCAGTCCTATGGCTGCACCAAGTTGAATGTGATGTACATCAACGATGCGGACTCGGTGAAGCTCTGCCTCGCCTCAGTCCTATGGCTGCACCAAGTTCTGGAGCATTCGCCCATTTCATCGGCAGCGCCGACTGCACCTTCGCTACGGTGGAGAGAAGGAAGAACGCGACGATTCGGCCATCTGGTGCAACAAGCTTGTCGACAAATACAAGATCATCAGCAACGGGCAGGAGAAGGACTCCGTGGTTGACCTTGCTGAGACCATCATCAACCCCTGATACGCCAACATGAAAGAAGACGACCTGAACACGTGGGAGGTACCTCTGAATCTAGCCTACATAACCTACGCGGCCAAGGACGCATACGCATGCTACGACATGTACAGGTAGATCTTGGACATGAGCACTACTAGAAAAACCCCTACTAATGGCGCACCTAGTATGGCTATTAATGGCGCATCTGTGGTGCTCCATTAATAGCACGCCATTAGTAATTTTTACTAATGGCGCACCACCTGGTGCGCCATTAGTATCTCCAGAGATACTAATGGCGCACCATGTAGTGCGCCATTAGTATAGCCCACGGTGCGCCATTAGTATCTGGTATACTAATGGCGCACCATGTAGAAGTGCGCCATTAGTAACATTTTTTTTTTCAATTTTTTTTTTAAATTTTTTCAATTTTTTTTTAATTTTTTTATTTTTTTTTCTTAATCTCAGTTCACTATGGCTTAATCTCGGGTCAATATGCTTAATCTCAGGTCAAATCGCACTCCGTGGTCAAACTTCCCGAAAGGGTCACCCATCCTCACACTACTCCAGCCCAAGCACGCTTAACTTCAGAGTTCTATCCAACCCCAGCAACAGCTCACTTCACAAGCACTTGTTGATATATCTAGCATATCAATCCTGTTATACCTTATTGATGTCTAGGACTTTGTTCATGTTAATGACTATGATGAAATTTTGAAAAATATTTCAAACTTCTCGATCATATTATGTATTATTTTTGAAAAAAATTCAATTTTTTGAAATTAGTAATTTTTTCTGTTACTAGTGGCGCACCACATCCACGGTGCGCCACTAGTAAGTTTGAAATTTTTGAATTTTTTGCCGCTAGATCTTGAAAGCCCGTAACTTTTTTTTCTGTTAGGTTTTGGGGATTTTGAAAATGTTTAACGGGTTCCCCAGTTAAATTTGGATGTAACTTTTCGAGTAGATGATTTTTCATATAAAAACTTTTTCATCCAGAGTTAGTATGCAAAAGTTATGCCCATTTTACAAATTCTAGAGATTTTGCAAATGAAGTCGAAATTCATATTTGCAAATTTTCCCAACAACTAGACCACATATCACATGGGAAACTTATTTTCTTTTATTTTTTTGACATTTTCATCATTTTCTTTTATTTTTTTAAACTGAAAAGGCGATCCACGGGGGGTGCATTCGTGGAAGGTGGTTGTTACTAATGGCGCACCGTGGGAGTGGTGCGCCATTAGTCACCACTCCCACGGTGCGCCATTAGTAACTTGGCCACCTTCCACCGACGACGTACCGTGGAAGGTGGAAGGTGGCCAAGTTACTAATGGCGCACCGTGGGGTGGTGCGCCATTACTAGTTCAACTACTAATGGCGCACCACTCCCACGGTGCGCCATTAGTAGTTTTGAAAAAAAAAAAAAAATGATATTTTTTTTGATTTTTTAAAAAAACTTAGTAATGGCGCACCAGTGGAAAGTGCGCCATTACTAGTTAAAACTAGTAATGGCGCACCACTCCAAGGTGCGCCATTAGTAACAAAATTTTTTTTATGTTTTTTTCCAAACTACTAATGGCGCACCACACACCAGGTGCGCCATTAGTAATATATTACTAATGGCGCACCGAGACATGGTGCGCCATTAGAATATACTAATGGCGCACCACATCACAGGTGCGCCATTAGTAGCCATTCCATCTATAGCCCTTTTTGTAGTAGTGGAGGGCGTGTCTGCTTCCCGTAACCGACAAGTACACGGACAGCTGCAGCGTCATGATCAAGCATGCCAGGAAGGTCTAGGTGTTGTACTTTATCTGTTTATAAGCACCTTTATCATCTGAGTGTTTCATGCATTAGCCTATGTGTCGTAATTATCTGTTTTGTCTGAAATATTTCTTTTAAGAACCCATTAACCTGATTGCTTTTTTAGTGGCTATTTGCTTATGTATGTAAACTAGTTCACTTGTCCGTAAAAAAACTAGTTCACTCGGCTGCCGTGCTTTGAATCTCCTTCCTCCCAACATATTCCTCTCCTCAGGTGGACCCAGCAGGTCTCTGAATTTTCTCCCACTTTCTTTTTCGATGTAAACTGAGTTTTATCCCAGTACTTTCCCCTAGAACCAACTCAACTGTCCCACGTCTAGCCTAAAAAATAATAAAACCCCACGTACTATTAACTCATCAAATTAATATGATATTTTATTTCGTAAGTTGAAAGTTCTTACAAAATAATAATAATAATTGTTTATATATATAACTTGCCAAGTTAATTCCTAGTGATTGCGTACATAAGCTTGCAAAGATTTTACTTACGTGCAATCATGTGTTTATGTTTTTATAACATTTCTCCGTCTAGCCCAACATGATATTTTTACCCAGCCCAGCAAGTCCTCAGCGAAATGCTACCCCGCCGACGGCCAGGCCATCCCTCCACTCCGCACCTTCTGTTATTCTCTGCCGAGTGTAGGCCCACGCCCTGCACCCGAACCAGTCAAGTTTCCCACTACTCTCCGTCTGCGACTGCACTGCTGCGTCTTCCCCATCTCCGTGTCGTTCCAGTCTGGGGCCTTGCCGTCGTCCATCGCCTCGGTGCGCTCAGCGCGGCGTGGTCAACATACGTGAGTCATCGGAAGAGGACTGTACGTGGAGAGCCTGATGGCTGGGACCCACCAGGTCCATGGTCGCACGCAAGGAAAGTTCCTCCTTATTACGCATTGTACGTGCACTGTACGTGGGAAGCAGATGGGTTGTACACTGTTTTCCACAGATTTGAGGCTTTCCTAAAAAAAGGTTGACGCACAAGCAGTGACTGTTGGATGTCCATCCAACGGCCGTCGTGCTTCTTCAATCTCTGCTCTTCCCGCTCCAGCCGCTCAAACAAGCGCCGATGGGACTGCCTGCTCCCTCCTCCCCGCGGCCGGCTGTGCTGCTGCGCATGCCTCACCGCCCCACCGTACTTCCATCGGTGGCCTAGCCATCCCTCTACTCACCCACACCTGCTGTTATTCTCCGGCGACGGCAAACGAACCAGTAAACCCTCGTACAGTCGTACTCCCCTCCGCGTGGGAAACAACTACCGAGTCTTCCATGCCTCCGTGTCGTTCCCTTCCTAGGCCTCGCCGTCGTCCACCGCCCTGGTGCTCTTGGCGTGGCCTGGTCAACGTGGTCAACGACCGGCATGCATCTGAAGTGGACTGTACGTGGAGAGGCCGACAGCTGGGTCCACGGCCGCATGCAAGAAAATGCCTCCTTATTACGCGCAAAATAATGATTCCTCCACCTGACATCAGGGACCCATCGAAAGGGCCTCTGTATTTCGTGAAAAAAACGTTACCACCGCTGACAGCTCGGACCCACCAGCTATATCTTCGCACGCAAGGAAGTGCCTCCTTATTACGCAAAAAAAAATGAATACTCCCCCTGTTAGTTGGGACCCAGTATAGTGGCAGGCTGACTTCTGGGCCTACTAAGTTGACGGGGATGGAGGGCTTTGTCAACTTAGTCAATATGCACGATTCTAGCTCTAGTGACCGTACGATGTCCATCCAATGGCCGTAGTGCTTCTTCAACCTCTGGTCTTCTTGCTCCAGCTGCCCAAACCAGCGCCGGTCGTGCCTCGTGCTCCTGCCTCCCGTGGCCGGCTGCGATGCGGCGGAGGCCTCACCGCCCCTACTACTCCAACCGCTGGCCAGGCCATCCCTCTACTCACCCACGCCTCCTGTTATTCTGCGGTGACGGCAGCCTCACGCTGCAGCGAACCAGTGAACCCTCGTACTCCTCTACGCGTGGGCAACCACTGCCGCGTCTTCCCCGGCTCCGCGTCGTCCCCTTCCTAGGCCTCGCCGTCGTCCAGCGCCCTGGTGCTCCCGGTGCGGCGTGGTCAACGTGGTCAAGGAATGGCTTCCATAGGACGTGGACTGTTCGTGGAGAGGCTGACAGCTGGCTCCACGGCCGCAGCAAGGAAGTGCCTCCTTATTACGCGCAAAATAATTATTCCTCCACCTGGCAGCGGGGACCCACCGGACGGGCCACCGTTTTTCACGAAAAAAACGTTTCCCCCTGACTGTTGGGACCCACCAGCTACATCTTCGCACGCAAATAAGTGCGTCCGGGCAAAAAAATGATTCGCATCCCTGACTGCTGGGACCCACCAGCTATATCTTCGCACGCAAGGAAGTGCGTCCGGGCAAAAAATAAGACGATTCGCCCCACTGACTTCTGGGACCCACCAGCTACATCTTCGCACGCAAGGAAGTGCCTGACAGTCGGGACCCACCTGGTCGAAGCGTACGTAGGGTTGTCATTCTGGTCACGAACGTGTACGTACATACTGGTCGTTGTAGAGGCGCGCACGTGTCGTAGTAGAGGCGCGCACGTAGCATGTACACGTACATACAGCGGCGAGGGTGCAAGAAAGAAAATACGGCCACGTACGTACATACGGGCAGGGTCTCGAACGCCTACTCGCGCATACGTACATGGCTGGGTCGGAACGGAGAAACAGCGTCATCGTCGTGTTCATGGGGAGCCAACCGGCTGGGTCGGAACGGAATGCATGGTCGTGTTCATCGGGAGGGCTTGGACGGAACACGCGATGGAAACGAGGCCTGGCGTACCGCACAACGGAGGAAACGGACCTCCTACATTCGGAACGGGGTCCTGTTGATCTGGAGGGGTGTGGCGTACCGCAAAACGGAGGAAACGGACCTCCTACGGTCGGAACGGGGGTCCTGTTGATTAGGAGGGGTGTGGCGTACCGCAAAACAGAGGAAACGGACCTCCTACGGTCGAAACGGGGGTCCTGTTGATCAGGAGGGGTGTGGCGTACCGCAAAACGGACGAAACCGACTTGTGTTGGAGCGCTACGGTCGAAACGGGGGTCCTGTTCATCGGGAGGGGTGTGGCGTACCGCAAAATGGGACTCCACAGGATACTGTTCATCTCCACCGTCGACCTGCTCCAGCCTCCACGGGCTACCGTCGACCTCCTCCAGCCTCCACGGGCTCCTGTTCATCCAGCCTCCACCGCGCGCTACTCCACCGGCTACTGTTCAACCACCCCTCCACCATGTACTGTTCATCCAGCCCTCCACTATCTACTGTTCATCCAGCCCTCCACACCACGGGGTCCTGTTCATCCAGAGGAAATGCCACCGCTCACTGTTCATCCAAACCCCCGCCCCCCGCAACGCTCACTGTTCATCCAATCGATCGGCTTGATTAGCAGCAGAGCGGCGAATCGCTCCATCGGGTTTAGTTAACAGCCATCGATCGATCGGTCGGGTTCGAGAACGCGTAACTGCGGTCAATCGCCGGGTTCGATTAGAGCCCAACGCCTAGCTCGGGTTCATTTAGAGCCAACGCCTTGCACACACGCGCGTACGTGTACGAGAGAAACGCGCATCGCTCGGCCCCCGACCTCCGACCGTAACCGGCAACTCCCCGAAATTTTCCTCCCCCTCGCTTCTACCATGGTTTTTTCCGTCATGGACGTCCCAAAGAATGTCATGCAGCTGCGTCTCCGGCCCGCCCAGGACGAAAAGCCCATTTTCTGTCATGATTTTTTGTCATATAAGTAGGAGCCCACCACATCTATGATGATACCGGGTTTTGCCACAATTATCGTCATAGAAGTGTCATATGTATGACAGAAAAATTTTCGTTCGACCCAAAATGTCACGGATGTGTCTTTTTTTTGTAGTGTCCTCTTAATGATACTGAATCTTGTGAAATCAATGTTGCTTTGTTGAATCTTGTTATGAAAGATCAATTCTCCGGCCTTCCTAGTGAAGATGGCGCTACTCATCTAAACAACTTTGTTGATTTGTGTGATATGCAAAAGAAGAAAGATATGGATAATGATAGTGTTAATTGAAGTTATTTCTGTTTTCACTTAGAGATCGTGCTAAAACTTGGTTTTCGTCATTTCCTAAAAATAGTATTGATTCATGGAATAAGTGCAAAGATGCTTTTATCTCTAAGTATTTTCCTCCCGCTAAGATCCTCTCTCTAAGGAACGATATTATGAATTTTAAACAACTTGATCATGATCATGTTGCCCAATCTTGGGAAATAATGAAATTAATGATTCGAATTGCCCTACTCTTGGTTTGAATTTATGGATGATCTTACAAAAGTTTTATGCCGGATTGAATTTTGCTTCTAGAAATCTTTTAGATTCGGCCGCGGGAGGAACTTTTATGGAAATCTCTTTAGGAGAAGCTACTAAACTCCTAGATAATATTATGGTCAATTATTCTTAATGGCACACCGAAAGATCTACAAGTAAAAAAGTTCACGCTATAGAAGAAATTAATGTTTTGAGTGGAAAGATGGATGAACTTATGAAATTGTTTGCTACTAAGAGTTCTCCTATTGATCCTAATGATATGCCTTTGTCTACTTTGATTGAGAATAATAATGAATCTATGGATGTGAATTTTGTTGGTAGGAATAATTTTGGTAACAACATGTATAGAGGAAACTTTAATTCTAGGCCGTTCCCTAGTAATTCCTCTAATAATTACGGTAATTCCTCTAATAATTACGGTAATTCCTCTAATAATTACGGTAATTCCTACAACAAATCTTATGGAAATTTTAATAATATGCCCTCTGATTTTGAAAATAGTGTTAAAAAATTTATGATCTCTCAAAAGAATTTTAATGCTTTGCTTGAAGAAAAATTGCTTAAAGTTGATGAATTGGCTAGGAACATTGATAGACTTTTGCTTGATGTTGATTCTTTGAAACTTCGATCTATTCCACCTAAGCATGATATCAATGAGTCTCTCAAAGCCATGAGAATTTCCATTGATGAGTGCAAAGAAAGAACCGCTAGGGTGCGTGCTAAGAATGATTGCTTTGTAAGAGCGTGTCTTCTAGTTTCCATGAAGAGGTCAAAACTTTACATAGCAATCAACCCACTATTATGGACTTCAAGGAATTTAATTATGATAATTCTTCTTTAATACTACCTCCGTCCTGGTTTATAGGTCCCCTTTGTAGTTTGTGCCACATTTTGACTAAAGATTTAACTAACAAAATGTTAATGAATGTCAAGAAAAATTATCTCATTGGATTCGTATTTGAACATAGTTTTCAGAAATATAATATTTAGTGACATGCGTGAACATTTTGTTAGTTTAATTTATGGTCAAAATTTGGCACGAAATACAATGGGGACCAATATACCGGACGGAGGTAGTAGATTGTATTTCCTTGTTTCAATCCGTGTTTAATTCTCCACATGCTTATAGTAAAAAAAAGCTTTTACCAAACATATTGTTGATGCCTTGATGCAATCTTATTTAGAAAAACTTGAATTGGAAGTTTCTATACCTAGAAAACTTTATGATGAGTGGGAAACCTACTATAAATATTAAAATTAAATATCATGAATGCTATGCTTTATGTGATTTGGGCGCTAGTGTTTCCACGATTCCGAAAACTTTATGTGATGTGCTAGGTTTCCATGATTTTTATGATTGCTCTTTAAACTTGCATCTTGCGGATTCCGCCATTAAGAGACCTATGGGAAGGATCAGTGATGTTCTTATTATTGCAAATAGGAATTATGTGCCTGTATATTTTTATCGTTCTTGATATAGATTGCAATTTTTCATGTCCTATTATTCTTGGTAGGCCTTTCCTTAGAACGATTGGTGCAATTATTGATATGAAGGAAGGGAATATTAGATTCCAATTTCCATTAAGGAAAGGCATGGAACACTTTCCATGAAAGAAAGTCAAATTACCTTATGAATCTATCATGCGAGCTACTTATGAATTGAATGCCAAAGATGGCAATACTTAGATCTATTCTCGCTTTAATGCCTAGCTAGGGGCGTTAAACGATAGCGCTTGTTGGGAGGCAACCCAATTTTATTTTTGTTCCTTGCTTTTTTGCTTCTATTAAGTAATAAATATTTCATCTAGCTTCTGTTTAGATGTGGTTTTATGTTTTAATTAGTGTTTGTGCCAAGTAGAACCTATAGGATGACCTACGGTAATCGTTAATTTGATTCTGCTGAAAAAACAGAAATTTTTGCGCCCACGAGAATCAATTTAATAAATCACAGAAACGTGCTTTTGGTTTTATTATTTTTGTAGTAGATAAATAGATAAAGTTCCCAGGACTTCCTATTTTGGTAGGATTTTTAGAGTTCCAGAGGTATTCGAAAGTTACATATTTCTATAGACTGTTCTTTTTTGACAGATTCAGTTTTTCGTGTGTTGTTTGCTTATTTTGATGCATCTATGGGAAGTATCAGGGGGTATGAACCATAGAGAAGTTGGAATACAGTAGGTTTAACACCTATATAAATAAGTAATGAGTTCATTACAGTACCTTATGTGGTGGTTTTTATTTCTTGCACTAACGGAGCTTATGAGATTTCCTGTTGAGTTTTGTGTTGTGAAGTTTTCAAGTTTTAGGTAAAGATTTGATGGACTATGGAATAAGGAGTGGCAAGATCCTAATCTTGGGGATTCCCATGGCACCCCAAGATATTCAAGGAAAACTAAAAGCCTAAGCTTGGGGATGCCCCGGAAGGTATCCCCTCTTTCGTCTTCGTCTATCGGTAACTTTACTTGGAGCTATATTTTTATTTGCCACAAGATATGTGTTTTGCTTGGAACGTCTTGTCTGATATGAGTTCTTGCTTTTTAGTTTACCACAATCATCCTTGCTGTACACACCTTTCGGGAGAGACACACATGATTTGGAATTTATTACAATACTCTATTTGCTTGACTTATATCTTTTGAGCTAGACAAGATTTGCTCTAGTGCTTCACTTATATCTTTTAGAGCACGGCAATGGCTTGATTTTTTAGACATTGTTGATCTGTCATGCTTCACTTATATCATTTTGAGAGTATTTTAGAACAGCATGGTATTTTCTATGGTTATAAATTTGGTCCTAGAATGATGAGCATCCAAGTTGGGTATAATAAAAACTAGCATAGAAAGTGCATTAAACACTATGATCAATATGATGCTTGATAATTGTTTTGAGATATAAAGGTGGTAGTGTTAAAGTCATGCTAGTTGGGTAATTATAAAATTGAGAAATACTTGTGTTAAGGTTGGCAAGTCCTGTAGCATGCAAGTATGGTAAAAGTTGTGTGACAAATTTGTTGCATGGGATGCTCTTTTAATTGTATTCCTTATGTGTGGAGGTCGGGATCGCGCGATGGTTAACTCCTATCAACCCTTCCCCTAGGAGCATGCGTAGTAGTACTTTGCTTCAAGGGCAAGTAGACTTTTGCAATAAGTATATGAGTTCTTTAGGACTAATGTGAGTCCATGGATTATAGCACTCTCGCCCTTCCACCATTGCTAGCCTCTATTGTACCGCGCAACTTTCGTCGGTATCATGCACCCACCATTTACCTTCCTCAAAACAGCCACAACACCTACCTATTATGGCATTTCCATAGCCATTCCGAGATATATTGCCATGCAACTTTCCACCATTCCGTTTATTATGACATGCCCCATCATTGTCGTATTGCACTTTGCATGATCATGTAGTTGACATCGTATTTGTGGCAAGGCCACCTTCATAATTTTTCATACATGTTACTCTTGATTCATTGCATATCTCGGTACACCGCCGGAGGCATTCACGTAGAGTCATATTTTTTTCTAATTATTGAGTTGTAATTCTTGAGTTGTAAATCAATAAAAGTGTGATGATCTTCATTATTAGAGCATTGTCCCAAGTGAGGAAAGGATGATGAAGACTATGATTCCCCCACAAGTCGGGATGAGACTTCGGACTTTATAAAAAATAAAAGAGGCCAAAGAAGACCAAATAAAAAAAGAGAAAAAAAATAGCCAAAGAAACCCACCAAATAAAAAAAGAAAAAAATGAGAGAAAAGAGAAAAGGGGCAATGTTACTACCTCTTGTCCACACTTGTGCTTCAAAGTAGCACCATGATCTTCATGATAGAGAGTCTCCTAGGTTGTCACTTTCATATACTAGTTGGAATTTTTAATTATAGAACTTGGCTTGTATATTCCAATGATGGGCTTCCTCAAAATTCCCTAGGTCTTCATGAGCAAGCAAGTTGGATGCACACCCACTTACTTTCTTTTGTTGAGCTTTCATATATTTATAGTTCTAGTGCATCCGTTGCATGGCAATCCCTACTCACTCACATTGAGATCTATTAATGGGCATCTCCATAGCCCATTGATATGCCTAGTTGATGTGAGACTATCTTCTCCCTTTTTGTCTTCACAACCACCACCCTATTCCACATATAGTGCTATGTCCATGGCTTGCGCTCATGTATTGCGTAAGAGTTGAAAAAGCTGAAGCGCGTTAAAAAGTATGAACCAATTGCTTGGCTGAAACCGGGGTTGTGCATGATGGGAGTATTTTGTGTAATGAAAATGAAGCATGGCCTAACTATACGATTTTGTAGGGATAAGCTTTCTTTGGCTATGCTATTTTGATAAGACATGATTACTTGTTAGTATGCTTGAAGTATTACTATTTTTATGTTTATGGACTTTTATCTTGAATCATTTGGATCTGAACAATCATGCCACAATAAATAAAATTACATTGAGAATTATGCTAGGTAGCATTCCACATCAAAAATTCTGTTTTTATCATTTGCCTACTCGAGGACGAGCAGGAGTTAAGCTTGGGGATGCTTGATACGTCCGGACGATGTATACAGTCGGGCTGTCCGGATACCCCCTTATCCAGGACTCCCTCAGCGCCGCCTAGGGTTGTGACTCGTGCCGCCGCCGACGGCCATCACAGGGGCCACCTTCCTTCCACCACCAGCCACCCCAGTAGCTAGCATCCACCTCCCCCTCCCTCCCATGGTGCCACTTCCCCAACCCATGCCCAGCTCCCTCTTCCCACCTTTCCATGGAAGCAGATCTGAGGGGCGCAAGGGCCCTTCTCCCGGTGGTCTGAAGTGAGGCAGGCGGCCTCTACTTACTCCGCGTCCAGCGAAGTAGGAACAGGGCGGCAAGTGGCCCCATCTCTCCCATCTACTTTCAGTGACCACGAGTAGCCACCCATGGCAGCAACGGCATGGGTAAGATCTTTCACCCTCATATGGTCTCCATCCTCTCCTCTCTTCCTGTAGTATACAGATTTCAACCCCCAGCGACGGACCCAGGCACCACATTGGCCCAGTGATACTTCTCCAACGTATCTATAATTTTTGATTGTTCCATGCTAAAATATTACCCGTTTTGGATGTTTATGGGCTTTACTTTACACTTTTATATCATTTTTGGGACTAACCTACTAACCGGAGGCCCAGCCCGAGTTATTGTTCTTTTTGCCTATTTCGGTGTTTCGAAGAAAAGGAATATCAAACGGAGTCCAAACGGAATGAAACCTTCGGGAGCGATCTTTTTGGAACAAACGCAATCCAGGAGACTTGGAGTGGCCGTCAGGAAGCAGTCGAGGCTGCCACGAGGCAGGAGGGCGCGCCATAGGGGCGTAGGTGCGCCCCACCCTTGTGGGCCCCTCGTGGCTCCCCTAACCTACCTCCTTCGCCTATATATATCCACGTACCCCGTAAACATCCAGGATCACCACGAAAAACTTTTTCCACCGCTGCAAGCTTCTCTATCCGCGAAATCCCATCTTGGAGCCTTCGCCGGTGATCCGCCGGAGGGGGAATCGACCATGGAGGGCCTCTACAGCATCTCCAAGGCCTCTCCGATGAGTTGTGAGTAGTTTACCACAGACCTTCGGGTCCATAGTTATTAGCTAGATGGCTTCTTCTCTCTCTTTGAATCTCAATACAAAGTTCTCCTTGATCTTCTTGGAGATCTACTCGATGTAACTCTTTTTGCGGTGTGTTTGTCGAGATCCGATGAATTGTGGGTTCATGATCAAGTTTATCTATGAGAAATAATTGAATCTTCTTCGAATTTTTTAATGTGTGATTGGTTATCTTTGCAAGCCTCTTCGAATTATTAGTTTGGTTTGGCCTACTAGATTGATCTTTCTTGCAATGGAAGAAGTGCTTAGCTTTGGGTTCAATCTTGCGGTGTCATTTCCCAGTGACAGCAGGGGCAGCAATGTTGGGGAACGTAGTAATTTCAAAAAATTTCCTACGATCACGCAAGATCATGGTGATGCATAGCAACGAGATGAGAGTGTTGTCTACGTACCCTCGTGAGACCAGCAACGGAAGCGTTGACATAACGTAGAGGAAGTAGTCGTACTTCTTCCCGATCCAACCGATCCAAGTACCGAACGACGGCACCTCCGAGTTCTGCACACGTTCAGCTCGATGGCGTCCCTCGAACTCCGATCCAGCCGAGTGTTGAGGAGAGTTTCAAATCGACGACGGCGTGGTGACGATGATGATGTTCCACGGCGCAGGGCTTCGCCTAAGCTCCGCAACGGTATATTCGAGGTGTAGTTTGGTGGAAGGGGGCACCGCACACGGCTAAGGAACGATCCGTAGATCAACTTTTTTGTGTCATGGGGTGCCCTTTGCCCCTGTATATAAAGGAGGGAAGGGAGGGGCTGGCGGCCACCTATGGCTGCGCTGGGAGTCCTACTCCCCGGGAGTAGGATTCCCCCAATCCTAGTCCAACTAGGGTTTGACCAAGGGAGAGAGAGAGAGGCGCCACCCCTTCTCCTAATCCTAATAGGACTAGGGAAGGGGAAGGCTGCGCCAGCATATGGCCCCTTTCTCTTTCCCTTAAGGCCCATCAAGGCCCATTGACTCCCCGGGAGGTTCCGGTAACCCACCGGTACTCCGGTAAAATTCCCAATTTCACCCGGAGTGATTCCGGAGTCCAAACATAGGCTTCCAATATATCAATCTTTATGTCTCGACCATTTCGAGACTCCTCGTCATGTCCGTGATCTCATCGGGACTCGAACAACCTTGGTACATCAACATCATAAAACTCATAGTAACATCGCCATCGAAACTTTAAGCGTGCGGACCCTACGGGTTCGAGAACTATGTAGACATGACCGAGACACCTCTCTGGTCAATAACCAATAGCGGGACCTGGATGCCCATATTGGCTCCTACATATTCTACGAAGATCTTTATCGGTCGGACCGCATAACAACATTTGTTCCCTTTGTCATCGGTATGTTACTTGCCCGAGATTCGATCGTCGGTATCCAATACCTAGTTCAATCTCGTTACTGGCAAGTATCTTTTCTCGTTCCGTAATACATCATCTCACAACTAACACATTTAGTTGCAATGCTTGCAAGGCTTATGTGATGTGCATTACCGAGAGGGCCAGAGATACCTCTCCGACAATCGGAGTGACAAATCCTAATCTCAAATATGCCAACCCAACATGTACCTTCGGAGACACCTGTAATGTACCTTTATAATCACCCGATACGTTGTGACGTTTGGTAGCACCCAAAGTGTTCCTCGGGCAAACGGGAGTTGCATAATCTCATAGTCATAGGAACATGTATAAGTCATGAAGAAAAGCACTAGCAACAAACTATACGATCAGGTGCTATGCTAATGGAATGGGTCATGTCAATCAGATCATTCAACCAATGATGTGATCCCGTTAATCAAATAACAACTCCTTGTTCATGGTTAGGAAACATAACCATCTTTGATTAACGAGCTAGTCAAGTAGAGGCATACTAGTGACACTCTGAGGTTTATGTATTCACACATGTATTATGTTTCCGGTTAATACAATTCTAGCATGAATAATAAACATTTATCATGATATAAGGAAATAAATAATAACATTATTATTGCCTCTAGGGCATATTTCCTTCATCTCCCACTTGCACTAGAGTCAATAATCTAGATCACATCACCATGTGATTAACATCGATAGTTCACATCATCATGTGATTAACACCCATAATTCACATCGCCATGTGACCAAGACCCAAAGGGTTTACTAGATTCAGTAATCTAGTTCACATCACTATGTGATTAACACCCAAAGAGTACTAAGGTGTGATCATGTTTTGCTTTGTGAGAGAATCTTTAGTCAACGGGTCTGCCACATTCAGATCCGTATGTATTTTGCAAATCTCTATGTCAACAATGCTCTGCACAGAGCTACTCTAGCTAATTGCTCCCACTATCAATATGTATCTAGATTGATGTCAAAACTTGTATCGACGTAACCCTTTACGACGAACCTTTTATCACTTCCATAATCGAGAAACATATCCTTATTCCATTAAGGATAATTTTGACCGCTGTCCAGTGATCTATTCCTAGATCACTATTGTACTCCCTTGCCAAACTCAGTGCAGGGTATACAATAGATCTGGTACACAGCATGGCATACTTTATTGAACCTATGGCCAAGGCATAGGGAATGACTTTCATTCTCTTTCTATCTTCTGCCGTGGCCTGGTCTTGAGTCTTACTCAATCTCACACCTTGTAACACAGGCAAGAACTCTTTCTTTGACTGTTCCATTTTGAACTACTTCAAAATCTTGTCAAGGTATGTATTTATTGAAAACTTGTCAAGCGTCTTGATCTATCTCTATAGATCTAGATGCTCAATATGTGAGCAGCTTCACCGAGGTCTTTCTTTGAAAAACTCCTTTCAAATACTCCTTTATGCTTTACAGAATAATTCTACATTATTTCCGATCAACAATATGTCATTCACATATACTTATCAGAAATGCTGTAGTGCTCCCACTCACTTTCTTGTAAATACAGGCTTCTCCAAAAGTCTGTATAAAACCATATGCTTTGATCAACTCATCAAAGCGTATATTCCAACTCCGAGATGCTCGCACCAGTCCATTTATGGATCGCTGGAGCTTTGCACATTTTGTTAGTTCCTTTAGGATTGACAAAACCTTCTGATTGCATCATATACAACTCTTCTTTAATAAATCCATTAAAGAATGTAGTTTTGACATCCATTTGCCAGATTTCATAAAATGTGGCAATTGCTAACATGATTCGGACAGACTTAAGCATCGCTACAGTTGAGAAAATCTCATTGTAGTCAACACCTTGAACTTGTCGAAAGCCTTTCTGCGACAAGTCGAGCTTTTGTAGATAGTAATACTACTATCAGCATCTGTCTTCCTCTTGAAGATCCATTTATATAATATGGCTTGCCGATCATCGGGCAATTCCATCAAAGTCCATACTTTGTTCTCATACATGGATCCCATCTCAGATTTCATGGCCTCAAGCCATTTCACGGAATCTGGGCTCATCATCGCTTCCTCATAGTTTGTAGGTTCATCATGGTCTAGTAACATGATTTCCAGAACACGATTACCGTACCACACCGGTGCGGATCTTATTCTCGAAGACCTCACGAGGTTTGGTAGCAACTTGATCTGAAGTTTCATGATCATCATCATTAACTTCCTCACTAATTGGTGTAGGAATCATCGAACTGATTTCTGTGATGAACTACTTTCCAATAAGGGAGAAGGTACAATTACCTCATCAAGTTCTACTTTCCTCCCACTCACTTCTTTCGAGAGAAACTTCTTCTCTAGAAAAGGATCCATCTTAGCAAAAACTTGCCTTCGGATCTGTGATAGAAGGTGTACCCAACATTTTCTTTTTGGGTATTCTATGAAGACGCACTTCTCCGATTTGGGTTCGAGCTTATCAGGTGAAAACCTTTTCACATAAGCATCACAACTCCAAACTTTAAGAAACGACAGCTTAGGTTTACTGCTAAACCATAGTTCATACGGTGTCATCTCAACGGATTTAGATGGTTGCCCTTATTAAACGTGAATGCAGCTGTCTCTAATGCGTAACCCCAAAACTATATCTGTAAGAGACATCATAGATCGCACCATATCAAAATAAAGTACGGTTACGATGTTCGGACACACCATAACGTTGTGGTGTTCCAGGTGGCGTGAGCTGTGAAACTATTCCACATTGTTTTCATTGAAGACCAAACTCGTAACTCGAATATTCATCTCCACGATCAGATCGCAGAAACTTTATTTTCTTGTTACGATGATTTTCCACTTCACTCTGAAATTCTTTGAACCTTTCAACTATTTCAGACTTATGTTTCATCAAGTAGATATACCCATATCTGCTCAAATCATCTTGTGAAGGTCAGAAAATAACGATACTTGCCACGAGCATCAACACTCATTGGATCGCATACATCGGTATGTATTATTCCCAATAAGTCAGTAGCTTGTTCCATTGTTCCGGAGAACGGAGTTTTAGTCATCTTGCCCAAAAGGCACGGTTCGCAAGCATCAAATGATTCATAATCAAGTGATTCCAAAAGTCCATCGGCATGGAGTTTTCTTCATGCGCTTTACACCAATATGACCTAAACGGCAGTGCCACAAATAAGTTGCACTATCATTATTAACTTTGCATCTTTTGGTTTCAATATTATGAATATGTGTATCACTATGATCGAGATCCAATGAACCATTTTCATTGGGTGTGTAACCATATAAGGTTTTATTCATGTAAGCAGAACAACAATTTATTCTCTTACTTAAATGAATAACCGTATTGCAATAAACATGATCAAATCATATTTATGCTCAACACCAAATAACACTTATTTAGGTTTCACACTAATCCCGAAAGTATAGGAGTGTGCGATGATGATCATATCAATCTTGGAACTACTTCCAACACTCATCGTCACTTCCCTTCAACTAGTCTCTGTTTTATTCAGTAACTCCTGTTTGAGTTACTAATCTTAGCAACCGAACGAGTATCAAATACTCGGGGCTACTATAAACACTAGTAAGGCACACATCAATAACCTGTATATCAAATATAACCTTGTTCACTTTGCCATCCTCCTTATCCACCAAATATTCAGGGTAGTTCCGCTTCCGGTGACCAGTTCCATTGCAGCAAAAGTACTCGGTCTCGGGCTTAGGTCTAGACTTGGGCTTCTTCATTCGAGCAGCAACTTGCTTGCCGTTCCTTTTGAAGTTCCCTTCTTCCTTTGCCATTTTCCTTGAGACTACTAGTCTTGTCAACCATCAACACTTGATGTTTTTCTTGATTTCTACCTTCGCGATTTTAGCATCGCGAAGAGCTCGAGAATCTTTTTCGTCATCCCTTGCATACTATAGTTCATCACGAAGTTCTACTAACTTAGTGATGGTGACTAGAGAATTCTGTCAATCACTATCTTATCTGGAAGATTGACTCCACTTGATTCAAGTGATTGAAGTACTCGGACAATCTGAGCACATGCTCACTAGTTGAGCGATTCTCCTCCATCTTTTAGCTATAGAACTTGTTGGAGACTTCATATCTCTCAACTCGGTATTTGCTTGAAATATTAACTTCAATTCCTGGAACATCTCATATGGTCCATGACGTTCAAAACGTCTTTGAAGTCCCGATTCTAAGCCGTTAAGCATGGTGCACTAAACTATCGAGTAGTCATCATATTGAGCTAGCCAAACGTTCATAACGCCCGCATCTGCTCCTGCAATAGGTCTGTCACCTAGCGGTGCATTAAGGACATAATTCTTCTGCGCAGCAATGAGGATAAACCTCAGATCACGGATCCAATCCGCATCATTGCTACTAACATCTTTCAATATAATTTTCTAGGAACACATATAAAAACATAGGGAAGCAACAACGCGAGCTATTGATCTACAACATAATTTGCAAAATACTACCAGGACTAAGTTCATGATAAATTAAAGTTCAATTAATCATATTACTTAAGAACTCCCACTTAGAAAAATATCCTCCAATTCTCTAAGTGATTGCGTGATCCATATCAACTACACCATGACCGATCATCACGTGTGATGGAGTAGTTTCAATGGTGAACATCAATATGTTGATCATATCTACTATATGATTCACGCTCGACCTTCGGTCTCCGTGTTCGAGGTCATATCTTATATGCATAGCTCGTCAAGTATAACCTGAGTATTCTGCGTGTGCAACTGTTTTGCACCCGTTGTATTTGAACGTAGAGCCTATCACACCCGATCATCACGTGGTGTCTCAGCACGAAGAACTTTCGCAACGGTGCATACTCAGGGAGAACACTTCTTGATAATTTAGTAAGGGATCATCTTATAATGCTACCGTCAATCAAAGCAAAATAAGATGCATAAAGGATTAACATCACATGCAATCAATATAAGTGATATGATATGGCCATCATCATCTTGTGCTTGTGATCTCCATCTCCAAAGCACCGTCATGATTACCATCGTCACCGGCGCGACACCTTGATCTTCATCGTAGCATCGTTGTCGTCTCGCCAACTATTGCTTCTACGACTATCGCTACTCCTTAGTGATAAAGTAAAGCAATTACATGGCGTTTGCATCTCATACAATAAAGCGACAACCATATGGCTCCTGCCAGTTGCCGATAACTCGGTTACAAAACATGATCATCTCATACAATAAAATATAGCATCACGTCTTGACCATATCACATCACAACATGCCCTGCAAAAACAAGTTAGACGTCCTCTACTTTGTTGTTGCAAGTTTTACGTGGCTGCTACGGGCTGAGCAAGAACCGTTCTTACCACGCATCAAAACCACAACGATACTTCGTCAAATAGACTCCGTTTAACCTTCTCAAGGACCGGGCGTAGCCACACTCGGTTCAACTAAAGTGAGAGAGACAGACACCGCCGGTCACCTTTAAGCAACGAGTGCTCACAGCGGTGAAACCAGTCTCGCGTAAGCGCACGCGTAATGTCGGTCCGGCCGCTTCATCTCACAATACCGCTGAACCAAAGTATGACATGCTGGTAGGTAGTATGACTTGTATCGCCCACAACTCACTTGTGTTCTACTCGTGCATATGACATCAACGCATAAAACCAGGCTCGGATGCCTTTGTTGGGGAACGAGTAATTTCAAAAATTTTCCTACGATCACGCAAGATCATGGTGATGCATAGCAACGAGATGAGAGTGTTGTCTACGCACCCTCGTGAGACCAGCAACGGAAGCGTTGACGCAACGTAGAGGAAGTAGTCGTACTTCTTCCCGATCCAACCGATCCAAGTACCGAACGACGGCACCTCCGAGTTCTGCACACGCTCAGCTCGATGACGCCCCTCGAACTCCGATCCAGCCGAGTGTTGAGGGAGAGTTTCGTCGACGACGGCGTGGTGACGATGATGATGTTCCACCGGCGCAGGGCTTCGCCTAAGCTCCGCAACGGTATATTCGAGGTGTAGTTTGGTGGAAGGGGGCACCGCACACGGCTAAGGAACGATCCGTAGATCAACTTTTTTGTGTCATGGGGTGCCCTCTGCCTCAGATATAAAGGAGGGAAGGGAGGGCTGGCGGCCACCTATGGCTGCGCTGGGAGTCCTACTCCCACCGAGTAGGATTCCCCAATCCTAGTCCAACTAGGGTTTGACCAAGGGAGAGGGAGAGAGGCGCCACCCCTTCTCCTAATCCTAATAGGACTAGGGAAGGGGAAGGCTGCGCCAGCATATGGCCCCTTTTCTCTTTCCCTTAAGGCCCATCAAGGCCCATTGACTCCCGGAGGTTCCGTAACCCCGGTACTCCGGTAAAATTCCCAATTTCACCCGGAGTGATTCCGGAGTCCAAACATAGGCTTCCAATATATCAATCTTTATGTCTCGACCATTTCGAGACTCCTCGTCATGTCCGTGATCTCATCCGGGACTCCGAACAACCTTCGGTACATCAACATCATAAAACTCATAGTAACTGTCATCGAAACTTTAAGCGTGCGGACCCTACGGGTTCGAGAACTATGTAGACATGACCGAGACACCTCTCTGGTCAATAACCAATAGCGGGACCTGGATGCCCATATTGGCTCCTACATATTCTACGAAGATCTTTATCGGTCAGACCGCATAACAACATTTGTTCCCTTTGTCATCGGTATGTTACTTGCCCGAGATTCGATCGTCGGTATCCAATACCTAGTTCAATCTCGTTACTGGCAAGTCTCTTTTCTCGTTCCATAATACATCATCTCACAACTAACACATTTAGTTGCAATGCTTGCAAGGCTTATGTGATGTGCATTACCGAGAGGGCCCAGAGATACCTCTCCGACAATCGGAGTGACAAATCCTAATCTCGAAATATGCCAACCCAACATGTACCTTCGGAGACACCTGTAATGTACCTTTATAATCACCCATTACGTTGTGACGTTTGGTAGCACCCAAAGTGTTCCTCGGCAAACGGAGTTGCATAATCTCATAGTCATAGGAACATGTATAAGTCATGAAGAAAAGCACTAGCAACAAACTATACGATCAGGTGCTATGCTAATGGAATGGGTCATGTCAATCAGATCATTCAACCAATGATGTGATCCCGTTAATCAAATAACAACTCCTTGTTCATGGTTAGGAAACATAACCATCTTTGATTAACGAGCTAGTCAAGTAGAGGCATACTAGTGACACTCTGTAGGTTTATGTATTCACACATGTATTATGTTTCCGGTTAATACAATTCTAGCATGAATAATAAACATTTATCATGATATAAGGAAATAAATAATAACATTATTATTGCCTCTAGGGCATATTTCCTTCAAGCAAGGCACATATTGTATTGTTCCCATCGAGGATAAAAAGATGGGGTTTATATCATATTGTATGAGTTTATCCCTCTACATCATGTCATCTTTCTTAATGCGTTACTCTGTTCTTATGAACTTAATACTCTAGATGTAGGCAGGAGTCGGTCGATGTGTGGAGTAATAGTAGTAGATGTAGAATCATTTCGATCTACTTGTTGTGGACGTGATGCCTATATACATGATCATGCCTAGATACTCTCATAACTATGCACTTTTCTATCAATTGCTCGACAGTAATTTGTTCACCCACCATAATACTTATGCTATCTTGAGAGAAGCCACTAGTGAAACCTATGGCCCCCGGGTCTATCTTCTATCATATAAGTTTCCAATCTACTTTTATTTGCATCTTTTACTTTCCAATCTACATCATAAAAATACCAAAAATATTTACCTTATCTTATTATCTCTATAAGATCTCACTTTCGCAAGTTACCGTGAAGGGATTGAAAACCCCTTTATCGCGTTGATTGCGAGGTTCTTGTTTTTTTGTATAGGTATGAGGAACTTTTAAGGAGCCTCCTACTGGATTGATACCTTGGTTCTCAAAAACTGAGGGAAATACTTACGCTACTTTGCTGCATCACCCTTTCCTCTTCAAGGGAAAACCAACGCAGTGCTCAAGAGGTAGCACCCACAATTTTATCTTAAGAAACTAACTCTGCTTTGATTCATGGATTGGTTTTGCTATGAGAAGCAGTGTTTCCTTCTTTAAGCATGTTATCTATTCAATATCTATTTTACCTGTGTGAATCCTTTGTTTCAGACCTAAAATGTTTCCTCAGAATGAATAATTTGTGCCATGTGAATCATTGCTGCCATCATCTAAATATAATATGAGATTGATCTTTTATTCAATGCCATTTAGTGGATGTGTGCTAGCTTATAAGATTACAAATACATGAAACATTTCTCCTCTTGTTATTGTACTTAGCTTTCCATTGATGATAAAAACAAGGCCGTTCACAAGACTACGACCACTGATGACAAGAGGCTTCAAAGGACCTTGAAAAGGGTAGGAGCGAACATCATTCTTTGTATCGAAGAGGTCAACATTGTCAAGGATGGCGTAGTTATCCAATTTCAGAATTCAAAACATGAAATGTCGACATGTTAAACAATTAATGCTATAGAACTGAGGATCTGCTTACAAATTTCTTCTAACATTGGTGATTCTTGATTTCCCCCAGTGCAAGCATCCATCACTTCAAACACATGGGTTGTCAATTGTCAGGGGAACACCACAGACAAAAAGTAAGTCTTTCTTTAGAATTTCATGGTTTAATTGTTTCATCAAGTAGCTTTCTTTCTTTGGAGCAACATAAATATCTTTAAGATATGTCAAAAATCTTTGGCAGTGGTCCGATCATTATTTGTACATCTGGTTTTAAGTTTGATCGGTATGTATATATTATTAATGTAGATGGCATATGATATCAACTTGAACTGCTTGTCCATCTAAATCAGTCCCGTTATGTTTTCAAAGTGAGGTTGCAGTGTACTTCTGCTAATATCAGACTTGAATATGTACACCTTGCCTCAAACTCCAGTCTTAGTTACTTCGTAGTTTATTTATATATGCAATAAAAGTAGTTCCTAACCAAACAATTAAATTCCACTTGTACCATACATGTTCTTTCATAGAAATACTACATTCTTTGACTTGACATAACTGCAATTTCACCTTTGGCTCTTTAATTTTTATAGAGCTGCGAGATCTGCGGGAAACACTTATCAACCAACTTCTGTAAGGTATGACTGGTTTTTGGATAGGTGAGTATTTTCACACATCTTGAGTTTTGTCATACTATTTGACTGGTTTTTGTTGCATTTTTTTCTTATTCTCACTTCCGCTGTGTAATTGAGGTTATGCCAGGTTGCTTGTTTTTCCTTATCTGGTCATATCATCATGAATGATATGCCAAATCTTATTTTTTGAACATGCAAGTGATGAAACCTAGATTTGATTATTCTTTTTTCTTTGTGGTCGGTATCTAGCTGAAATAAATTTTGCATCATAGACATTAGCCACTAAAGATGACCAACTCCTTGATTTATAAGTGAGTCTGCATACTTTATTAAGTTTGAGGATTGGTAATAAAATAGGTACTTACCATGATACATGAATTTGGTCGTTCCAGGGTAAGTACCTATTTTATTATTTCAGCAGTATACATGATTAATGTTTTTATATTAAGTGTAATGAATACATGATTGATGTACGCGCATCCATTATTATTTTCTTTGGGAGATAGTATATTTTTCTTTATAATAAGTGTAATGAATACACCCATTTCCGTGCGACGGCATTGTAGAAATATTCGATAGAGAACTCAGTAATCAAACCTACCCACATGTTAACATGTGAGGGCACAACTGAATTGTTGTACATGAATCTGGAACAAGAGAGGAAGAACTGAGGATTCTTCAAGAAGCTGCTTCTATTTATGCACAATGGCGTCGTAGCCAGGTAAGATGTACATAGGCCTTTTCTGCTTGCTCGTCTATCGATCATCCTTAGTCATTTGTGATTAGCATATGAAAGCACAAGTACGATTGTACTTTTCTTATATGAATAGAAGAACCACACCATCAGACTGACGTACATTCATACTACTATATTCCGGTCCATTTCGGATAATAAGATAGGTTACAAATTGAATGTCAAAGAGTTGGCTGGTCATTTTGCATCAGTCCTGATATCATTTTGCATCATTTCGGATAATATGATTTTTTGAAGTTTTAAGTGTGTACCAATTAAACCAACTGAATATTATAGATGCACTTTTTACTTTTACTTCAAACCATTGGCACCATGAAGTTTGCAGGGTTCAATAGACACATGATGTGTTAGCATTTGCCTACCTACCTGAAAGGTTTGCCAGGAGGTTACCAATATCAGTGTGTCGTGTGCTGTAGAAATGGACTTTCCGATACCAGCAAGTGTGTGGACTTACCATGTAGTATTTGCGACACTTGAATTCACAATAGCTTGACCATCCAATTGGTACATAAGTTTATCATTGTTTTACACTTTTAGTTCTTGGGCAGCATTGATTTGTTCTGTCCATCAAAAGAACTAATTGCTCAATTAAAAGAGAAGTGAAACAGAGCCGTTGTCAATTTTTTAACAATGTTCAGATTCATTTAATTGGTTTCCCTGTGTTTCATAGAAGACTAAAATATGATTTATGGTATACGGGTACATAGCCTACTTTCTGCAATTAGTACAGAACACGGCTAGTTGCTCTTAATAATACTTTTTTACACTGCTAGCTGATTATTGCTTAATAGTAATAGTTAATTTGGCATTACAGAACACTCCAATTAGCACATCCATAGTACAGAATAGAGCATAATACATCGCTAGTTGCTTTTAAAGTTGCTATTTCTGAATCATGTTTCTAGGCGAATATAGTACATTGTATCTTTATCAAGATCTTGACTAACTATCCATAAAAAAGATCTTGACTAACTATATTTCAATATGGCAGCACGCGTAATTTTTCCATTCTACCCAGCCATGAAGAAGGCGCCCACCCATGAGCTATTAATCAGTAAGTATCAGGAAAAACCTAGTATTTATAATCTGTATGTACAGATTAATAAGCAGTGTACATATATTTAGTTATCATCCAGATGCTGGTTATGCCTTTATAAATTGCAAAAGAAATGTGTAAACTTGTTCTATGTTTGAGATACTAATTCTATATTTCCGATATATTTTTCCTTGTATGGCTTGAATAGTAAAGCAAATATTGGTCATTCGCACAACTCATTTTTATTTCTCTTATTTCTATGACACTGTATTCCCTACGGACATTTTTTTGGAAACAAGTGTTGAAATATTGGCTGCTGGTGCCTATGCACAGTAACTTAAGTATGTCCCTAGGAACACTAAATGCTCAGCAATCGTACAGAGGGCTTCTATGCCACATCCGTGGCCACTGCTGGGAGTCGATTGGTGGTCTTCATGTTCCGCTACTTTTATAGATTAGATAAGTGTATTCCTCATTTTGTGCTCATGTGTGTGCAGAGTGCAGATATGAATTCTGCCTGTGTTCAATTTCATAAATTAATTGAACATTCTAATAATTGAGACTTCTTTATCTTCTGTAGGAAGCAAACATAAGGAAATGAACCATGAAGCCGGCGATCCGTGTCAATTGGATGTTTTAGCTTTCATTTTGTACAACTAATGTCTCATAATTGTGTCTTTTTGCTGTCCTTATGTAAACCTGATGTATGGTATCTTGTCTTGCTGGTTAGAACAGATTGAATTGTATGTATGTGACAATTAGTTAATGGAATAAAAATGGTTTGGTGCACCTGATGTGAACCCGATGTTTGATGTCTTGTGATTATGCTTAGAACACATGAACTATATGTATGTTACAATCAATACGATATGCTAATTAAAGTTATGGTTGGCTAAACAAGATGTTGAGGAATTATTGGTCGAGAAAAGAGAGCGCCATCAGATTGTTGGTCGGCAAAAGAAATCCCATCAAACAGTCGGTCGGGAAAGCCTAACACAAGGCCCAACAAAATGTTGGTCGGGAAAGAATATCCATCTAATAGTCGGTCGAGAAAGGCCCATGGTTACCCTAACGGACTGTTGGTCGGGAAAGGCCCATGGCAGGCCCAACAAACTGTTGGTCGGGAAAAATACCCCTTAGCCATCAAGCAGTCGGTCGGGAAAGATATGTGGGTCAGGAAAGTCTTTCCCGTCTAGACTTTCCCCAATAGACAACATCGGTCGTCAATAGTCTTTCCCAACCGACCGTCTGTCGGCGGACGTTGTTTTTCCGATCAACTTTTGTGTTGAGGATGTAGTGCTGTGGTGTAGTGTCTTTATTGAGTCATAGGAACCACCGTATTGTTATGTGGGGTCCAAGTGAACAAAGTCAGAGTGACTGAAGTGATGCTCAACCATATCCTATGTCTTCAAGCAAAGACAATGAGAGAAAACCTTATCCAGAGCTGGATGAGTCAGCTTTGCTTGTATCCCAAGTCAAGTTGCCGCATGTGTTTGAAATCTGACCGTTGGACACGTGTCAGTTCCTTAGTGACCAAGGTCATTTCGGACATATCAGGTCGGGTTGCCTCCTGGCTATAAATTGTCCACCCCCTACACGATAAATTGGTGGCTTCTTAGAGTTAGTGCACGGCTTTTGTAATTTGAGAGAAACCCACCTCTGAAGCATTTGAGAGAGAGAGAGAGATCCTTGCGAGGACAAAGCCCAAAACACCCAAAGCCAAAGAGTGTTAGGCATCACTGAAGTCTTTCTGTCCGCGTGATCTAAAGACTTGTTATACTTGAGGACTATGAATTCTCCAGCCGGTTAGGCGTCGTGTTCTGAGCATCCAAGAGTCATTGTGGATTGCTGGTGAACGAAGTCTGTGAAGGTTTGGAAGTCTACCTCGAAGACTTACCAGAGTGATTGGGCGATGACTAGGTGTCCTTAGCTCAAGGGGAATAAGGTGAAGACACAGTCTTCTGAGTTCAGTCTCAGCCTCCCTAACCATACGTACAGTTGTCACAGCAACTGGAACTGGTCTACCAAATCCTTGTCTTCACCAAGCAATTGGTTCTATCCTCTACTCTCCTTACTTTACAGGTTGTCTTCGTGAAGTCATTGCTTGCCTGCCTGATTCATTTGACTTCATTGTGTGAAGACTTATATCTGTTTACCTTCGTACTATCTTCCATTCTGATCCTGTCTACCTAGCTGCAGTTTGTCTTTGTGCTTTCACTATATTGTATGATTGACTGATGCTTGCCTAGTGTGGTCTTCATTCCTCTGCTTACTATATAGGCTTAGTTTACTTGTTTGTCTTCAAAGCCACCGTGTTTTGAAGAATTACATAAAAATGGCCTATTCACCCCCCCCTCTAGTCGATAACTATCACTTTCACCATCTCCTCGCCCTCCCCGAGTGCCCGCTCCTCCTCATCGGCGAGAGGGGTGGAGAAGAAAATGATCGGACGACGACAGGGAAGGGAGGCAGTCTAGGGTTTGGAAGGAGAGAGAGAGAGGTGAGGCGGGAGGAAGAGGAGAGGGGCGGCGTGAGGTCATAAAAGGGTGTCCGGGCGAGTGGCGGCGGCCGACGACAGGGCAGGGAGCCGGCCGTGGGCTAGGGTTTTGTAACGCCCCGAGACCGATGATCTAGTTGGCTTCTTTTTATTTTAGTTGTTGCCGTGTGTTTATTATGTTTGTTGCATTATCATAATTGTTTTGCATATTTCATTCCTATATGCTTGTTGCCATGTTCATGTTGAGTGCCTTGTCATATCTTTGCTTCTTGCACCATGCTCATCTCACGCGGTTATGTTGCATTGTGCCTCGTGTCAATTTATTGCATTGCATCATGATCATCATACCTTGGGTTGCATATTCAAGTTTTGTTATGTGTTCTTGTGTGAATCTTCTTCTTCTTATCTCCACCTCATTTCTTCACCATGCACATAGCAACAACCATTCATCAAGTTCACCCAAGTTTCTATCCCATCCTAACTTCTCCTTTCTTCTTATTCCATTTATTGTTTTCTTGTGACATTTTCCCTGCTCAGGAAAATGTTCAACATTTCCCTATAAATCCTATATGATGCCTACTATCTCTCTCTGCAAATTTCAGATCGTTTGGAGTTGTTTTGGTTGGGTTCAAAAATGGCTCAAGTTTGAATTTAATTCAAACTCGGATTATTTTTCTACCTGTTAAATTTGCCAAGTCAATTTATTCAAATACTGCATAAATCCAGGGCTCCATATATATCTTTATCTCTGAGATTTTCCTTCCCAAACCCCGGATCCTTTTCCTTATAATCCTGTCTATTTTCTTAAAGAAAATAAACAGAGGAGGGAAGAACTGGGCAGAGCCCACTTACCCGGGCCGCGACCTAGGCCGCCTGCAACCCAGCAGACCCGCAGCCAACTCCATCCCCTGGTAAAATTCCCATGTGGCCACTGTTTACACCTTCCCCGGACCCACCTGCCATTCTCTCTTCCCCCTCCTTTTCTTCCACCTCACGCCCTCCCTCCCCTAAGTAAAACTGGAGCAGTAGCATACATGGCCACCGTGGCCACGGCACCGCGCCAGCTCCTCCTATAAAACCCCTGCTCCTCGTCCTAGGGTTCCTTCCCTCCCCCTCTTTCCTCCTCTGCCGCCGCCACAGGTAAGGGGGCACCCATGCGCCTGCTTCCTCCACCGCCCGACGCCATGGCCGGCTCATGCTCAAGTTTTCTCCGGCGTAGCAAGCTCGTCGCCGACCCTTTCTTCATCCACGCGCATCGAGACGCCGCCACGACCCCGTTCCTCTGCGATCCAAGTCCGGAGACGCCAAGTTCATCGACGTCTTCCTCCCCTGCTTCCGAGGATGCTGCCTCGATCAGCGCGTCTTCTCGCCGTCCGAGGCCACCGTCGACCTCGTGCGACTCCAGAAGCACCCCCACGGTGAAGCCCCGCTCCTTCCCATCTCTCTCTTCGGTTCAATTATGTCACCATGGACGTCTTCCCGAGTCGCCAATCCCATATCCGCCATGGGCGAGTTTCTGAAACTCACCCCACATGCTCCTGCACACTCCCACACGCGCGTCCTCTGCACGCACTCAAGCATGCTGCACACGCTCACGCACTCAGCCGCCGCCCCTCTGTTTCGCCTCGCCGCGGCCGGCTTCGCCCCTGCATCGCCGCGCTTCGCCGTGGCCTGAGACGAGCTTCTTCTCGAGGCTCACGCTCTGGACTCCTCCCGCAGCCCTCCGCACGCGCCCGCACCTCCTTAGCCTATTCCGCACGCCCGTCGCAGCCTCTCAATCCCCGCCATCGCCACGGCTGCCCTCGCCGGCGCCGTCTTCGCAACCGTCGTCTTCTCTGTCTAAACAGAGAAGCTCGATCCTGGGCTATCTCTTAGAAGGCTGCGCCCTTTCCTAGCAATAGAAGCCATAGCAGCGCAGTGGTTCACACCACGCTACTCCAGTCAAGGGATCTGGTGTTCAAATCCCAGTTTCCCCTATTTTTTTTATTATCGTTTTAGTTCTGTTCTGATGATGCTCTTGCGCACACGTTGCCGTGCGTGCTCAGCCATGGCCAGAGAGCAATCCGCCTGTTCGTTGTTATTCTATTTTGATTCAGAGAAGTTCGGAAAGATGGCTCATCTAAGACCAAACCCAGCGATTATCGCTTATCCATTGTAGTTCAGCTGGTTAGCAATGCCTGTGCACACCAGGAGGTCCTGGGTTCGAATCCCAGCGCCCCAATTTTTGCTCTGTTTTTCCCTGTACTATTGCACGCACACACACACTCACTCAGCGCTCACTCGGGCCCAATCTTCCTAGGCCGCTGCAGGTTGCTGCAATCCGGCCCTGCATATTTTTTCCCCAGTCTGTGTATTTTAGCATTTTCCAATGCATTCTTATTTACTGAAATGCCACTGTTTTGCATTGTCAATAAATTTTTATCCATGCATCCAAATGAAACTTGTCATATAGGCACCTTGCTCAGATTTTCATTTACTTCCACAATATGCTATTTTCATCCATGTTCAAAATGTATAAAATGCTGTTTGCATATCATTTGCATGTTTGACATGTTAAAATGGTTTATTTCATAACTAAATAACCGCAACTCGGATTTAAACGTTCTTTATATGTAAATGGGGTGGAAAAATGCCTAGTTTAACATGGTGCACTTTATTTTGCTGTTTAACAACACTAAAATATGTTTTAGGGCAGAACAGTACCAAATTCGAAATATGCATATGGGGATTTTCCGGAATTGTTGTTTGTTGTTTCCGGCCCCATTTAAACTTGCCTAAATAGTTAGTTTACTTATGCCTCACCTCTTGCCATGTTTAACAACATTTAATATTGTTGAGTACCTAAACAGGAGAGAACCAAATAAATGAATGTGGTGTTTCTTCAATATGCAACCCGTTGCATATTGAGCTCCACTTAACTTGTAGTATTGTTTGTTGCACTTTGCCATGCCATGCCTCATTAAACCGGACATGCATCATACTTGATTATGCATTATGCCATGTTTATGCTTGTGCATTTACCTTGTTGTTTGTTTCTTTCCGGTGTTGCTTCTTAGTTCTGATAATGTTGCGATTGTGAGGATTCGTTCGACTGCTCCGGTTCGTCTTCTTCATGGACTCGTTCTTCTTCCTAGCGGGATTTCAGGCAAGATGACCGTCACCTTGGATCTCATTACTATCACTGCTATGCTAGTTGCTTCGTTCTATCGCTATGTTGTGTTACCTACCACTTGCTGCTCAAGCCTCCCAAATTGCATGATAGCCCCTAACCTTTGTCACCCTTCCTAGCAAACCGTTGTTTGGCTATGTTACCGCTTTTGCTCAGCCCCTCTTATAGCGTTGCTAGTTGCAGGTGAAGATGAAGATTGCTCCATGTTGGATTATGTTTATGTTGGGATATCACAATATCTCTTATATTATTAATGCATCTATATACTTGGTAAAGGGTGGAAGGCTCGGCCTTATGCCTGGTGTTCTGTTCCACTCTTGTCGCCCTAGTTTCCGTCATATCGGTATTATGTTCCCGGATTTTGCGTCCCTAACGCAGTTGGGTGATTTATGGGACCCCCTTGACAGTTCGCTTTGAATAAGACTCCTCCAGCAAGGCCCAACCTTGGTTTTACATTTGCATCACCTAGCCTTTTTCCCTTGGGAGTCGCGCATCCCGAGGGTCATCTTATTTTACCCCCCCGGGCCAATGCTTGTCTAAGTGTTGGTCCAAACTAGAGCACCGTGCGGGACCATCCCTCGGCAACTTGGGTTACGTCGGTACCTGTACGCTTCGCTTATCCCATGTGTCCTGAGAACGAGATAGGTGCGACTCCTATCGGGATTGTCGACACATCGGGCGGTCTTGCTGGTCTTGTTTTACCATTGTCGAAATGTCTTGTAAACGGGATTCCGAGACTGATCGGGTCTTCCCGGGAGAAGGAATATCCTTCGTTGATCGCGAGAGCTTATCATGGGCTAAGTTGGGACACCCCTGCAGGGTATAAACTTTCGAGAGCCGTGCCCGCGGTTATGTGGCAGATGGGAATTTCTTAATATCCGGTTGTAGTAAACTTGAAGTAAACTCTTCTAAAATACACCAACCGTGTGCCTAAACGTGAGTGTCTCTTTTCGGGGTTGATCGAGAGGAGAACACGGTTTCTGGGTTATGTCTGACGTAGGTAGGAGTTCAGGATCACTTCTTGATCATTATCAGTTGACGACCGCTTGCTTTGCTTCTCTCCTCGCTCTTATTTGCGTAAGTTAGCCACCATACATGCTTAGTAGCTGCTGCAACCTCACCACATTACCCCTTCCTTTTCCTTTAAGCTTTGCTAGTCTTGATACCCATGGTAATGGGATTGCTGAGTCTTCGTGGCTCACAGTTTACTACACCAACAGTTGCAGGTACAGGTTTGCGATGATCATGACGCGAGAGCGATGTTTACTTGTTTTGGAGTTCTTCTTCTGCTTCTTCTTCGAGCAGGGGATAGGTTCCAGGTCGGCAGCCTGGGCTAGCAAGGTGGATATTGTTTGAGTTTCTGTTTATGTTTCATCCGTAGTCGGATGTTGATCTCTTGTATGATGTTGATGTATTCTTGGGGCGTTTGTGCCTTATGTATGTATCCCCACTATTATGTAATGTTGATGTAACGATATCCACCTTGCAAAAGCGTCTTCAAGATGCGCTCGTATCCTTGGTGGGACCTTCGAGTTCCTTTAGGATAGGGTCGCATCTTGGGCGTGACAGGTTTGGAGCGAGAGAGAGAGGCGGGGGGGGGGGGGGGCAGGAAGAGCAGAGGGAGCGACGCGAGTGGGAGAGGAGCAACGAGCGATGGCTAGGTCTTATCCACAGGAGCCACCACATTTTATACCTCTGCGTATGAAATGGCGAAAATGCCCTCTGCGGGACAGTCCATTTACGTGCGTTGGCACGAACAGGGTGAAACTATTCATTGCTACAGGAGCCCCACCTCGACGGGCGGGGTCGTCCCAGGGCTTGATCCGACAGTTCATATCGCATCAGGAAAAACGATCCAATGGCGAGGAAGCCCAAATGGCTAAGGAGGCTGGTTCCTGCTGTGAATCTTGTTTCTCGATATGACTAGCCTTATGGAACTACTACGCCCATACTAGCAAACAGTCGAAGGAGAAAACAAAAGAAGAATATGCACCACTCCTCGCATGTGGAATCATGCCATTCTATTTCAAGACCAGACGAGTCGTGGCTAGCTCCAAGACGAGCTAAATATATGAGTTCAAGCCCAAGCCCAAGGTGCACTTAGAGCAACTCCAATGGGGCGACCCATTTCATCCGCTGGCATCCATTTGGGTCGGCGGACACAAAAGTCGTCCCAACACGTCGACCCAAATGGACACGCGTCCGCTTGGCGTCCGCTTGCCGACCCATTTCGAGCCCATTTTGAGCCGGATTTGCGTCGGCACGGACACAAGACGGACCCATGTACCCGCGCCTTCTCCTCCCCCGGGCCCGCTGGTTGGTGGCAGCCTCCACCATTTCCCTTCATTCCCCCCAAAAACCCTCCCGCCCATGCGTGCTTCCGCCCCACCCCCGCCATGAGCGATGACCTCGACGTCGCCACCGGCCTCACCTCCCTTGCCTTGTCCGGCATGCCGACCGGCCCCTTCGGCAAAGGCAAGGCTCGCGCCGCAAGACCGCTGCGCCCAAGCCGAGGAAGGCGCTGACGCCCGAAAAACAAGCAAGAGAGTCGGTCGAGAGGAAGGAACGGAGGCACGCGGCGGACGCAAGGGATGAAGCCATCGCGGCGGCCGCCGTCGCCACCGCTACGCAGCAGGAGGTCACCAGCGCCCGCGCATCGTGGCGGCAACGAGGGAGGCGCTCTATATTCTAGGGTTAAACCCTAGCCACATTACTAGGAAAAACCTTATACATAGAATCTTAGCAGCAGCGCGGCACAAAAAGAAGCGCTACTGCTAATTAGCAGTAGTGCGGGTATCCAAAACTCGCTACTGATACAAATTTAGCAGTAGCGCGTGTTGGCTAAACCGTGCTGCTACAAATATCGACCAACAGTACCCACCGACCTAAGTTTAGCAGCAACACGGTGTCACGACACTTTTCTCAGGTCACTGCTGCTAATTTTGAAATTGGCCACACGGTTGGCCTCGCTTAGCAGTAGCGCGTGTGGGAAAAGTGTGTTGCTGCTATGCTCTTATCAGTAGCGTGTTTTTCCTCCCGCCCTACTTCTAAGACGCAACACACCACCACCTTTTCCCACCCATCCTCCCCTCCCCTATCTCCTCTCTACCCTTTCCCCTACCTCCCTCTCTCACTCTTCTTCTTCCTCAATACTTCTCCCCCCATTACTCTCCCTCTTCTACCTACCTTTCTTCCTCTTCATTACTCCTAGCTAACTACACCACCTCCATTAATGCATCTCCTTTCTCTTTTTCCTTCCCCTCCACTAGTTGAAGTTGTCTCCTCCCAAATTAGCTAGCTATGTAGATGTAGCATTTAGTTAAGTGACCTATTTACCCACTAACTAGATCTATCTTTGTCAACAAGAGCTTTGTGCACTTTTGATCTCCCTACATCATCATCTCCACCGTGTGCTCGATCTCGAGATAGAGGTGATTAAAATTTCATGATTTTACAAAATGGAAATATGTTTATGTGTGTGTGATATGATAATTGGGCGATATGATGGAGATTGTGTGTGTGGCATGAGTTGACGCCAAATTGTGCTTTTGAGTTGCCTATGTTTTGCCAAAATGTCGATTTATTTCTGTTTCGGCAAATTTCGGGCAAACTCTAGATCTATATGTCCTATTTTTAGGGAAGATCATGCCGAATTTTGGTATGACTTTGATGCATGCATGCATTTTTATAATCAAATTGTTTATTATTACCGTGCAGACGTTCACGATGGTCAATGGAACGATGGTGGACAGGTGGTTGCGGTCGGCTGTGGAGGACATGAAAGAAAATAACCGGAAAGAGGTTTTATGTCCGTGTCGAAAATGCAAAGGAATAGTTTGGCTTGACCCCTATGATGATGGTCGTGTCGAAGCGCATCTGCTCATGACAGGTTTCATGGATGGCTATACTCGGTGGATAATTGAAGATGAGGATGACGATGTTGAGGACGCCGACGGGGCAGGCAATGACGACACGGGGCAAGACGAATCGATGATCGATAATGGCAGCGGGGAAGAGGCCGAACATGGCGGCGGAGAAGGGGCCGGATATGGCGGAGGAGAAGGGGCCGGACATGGCGGATGAGATAACAACATGGACTGCACGCAGCAGAGTTCGTCGGTACTATGTTCAATCATGTGGGACCCTCATGTTCAAGCATTTCTTCGCAAGGAGACAAGTACTGAGAGAGCTGCTTCTATAGAGGAGGCTAAGCTGGAGCAACTGGTGGTTGACTTGAACACTCCATTGTATGATGGTTGCAATCCTGAGGTGACCCGCTTGAGTTTCACGCTCCAACTCCTGAAGACGAAGGCTAAAAACAAATGGACCGACACTAGCCTCGATGAGCATCTCAAGTACCTAAAGGATGTTCTTCCCGGGGAATCTATGTCCTACTAGTGTTGATGAGGCCAAGAAGATCGTGTGCCCTCTTGATCTACTGCATGTTAGATACCATGCATGCATCAATGATTGCATAATTTATCGGAAGGAGCACGCGGAAAAAACAAGTTATCCGGTGTGCAATGCTTCTCGATACAAGAAGGCTGGGAAGAAATGTCCCCAGAAAGTTGTACGGTACTTACCGATCACTCCCGGTCTCCAGCAGTATTTCATAGATCCCAAGGAAGCAAAGCTAATGCGCTGGCACGCGGAGAGGAAGAAGCCCGACGATGGAGATGATCTGAAGCTGAGACACGTCAAGGATGGAAGCCAGTGGAGAGCGTTGTACCACTTCTATCGGTATTTCGAATGTGATGCAAGGAACATCATGCTCGAGCGTGTACCGATGGCATGAATCTGTTTGCCAACCAGAACACCAACCATAGCACATGGCCCGTGTTTGTATGGATGTACAACCTCCCCCTGGTTGTGCATGAAGTCGAAGTACATTCACATGAGCATGTTGATTCAAGGGCCGAAACAACCAGGAAATAATATTAATTTGTATCTGGGGCTACTTCAAGAGGAGTTAGACACGTTATGGAAGGGAAAGAAGCTGACTCAAAAACGAAAACGTCAACGCTGAGGAACCGTATGTTACCGGTCAAATGATGTAATGTATATGTTCCTATTTTGTATACACACTTAGCCATTATTATGCATGGGTCCAATAATGTAATATATATGTTCCTATTTTGTATAAATACTTAACCGTCAAATGATGCAATATATATCGCCTTCCCTTCGTTCACTGCTCTCGGAAAAAAGGAAAAAAAAGTGAGACAAAATAAAATAGAAGGAAACAAACAGGAAAACTGCTATATAGGTACTGGTTATAGCAGCAGGGATTTTGTGAGAAAAGAGCTACAGCTAGTCAAGATAGCAGTAGCGGTTTCTATGAAAACCGCTATAGCTACATTGAGTAGCTATAGTGTGTTTCTCTTAAACGCGCTACTGCTATTCCCACTTAACCCCCCAAATCCCCACTCCTCTCTTCGTCCCGCCTCTTTTCCCCCAAATCCCCACACTCTCTCTTCCCCCGACGTGCCGCCGGAGCCCTGCCCTTGCCGTGCCGCTGCCCTCGCCGCGCCCTGCGCTCGCGGCACCCCTGCGCTTGCCCCGACTCCGACCCCAACCCCGGCGCTGGCTCCGGCCCTGGCCCCGACCCCGGATCCAGCTCCGGCGCTCGCCAACGGCCCCGGCCCGACCCCGACCCCGGCTCTGGCCCCGGCGCTCGCCCCCGACTCCTCCCAACCTCGGCCGTCATCGGGCCTGCACCCTCTGTAAGCCCCCCACCGCACCTCCTCTCTCTGGTAGCTAGGGTTCTTTGGTTAATTTACTTAGGTTTTAGTTAGGGCAGATGGTTAATTAGGTTCTATATTTAGTTATGAATTTAACTAGGTTTTTTCTTCAAGTTATATATTTTTCTTCCTTTTATATGCAAATTTGAAGTGGACATGTGATATGTGGACATGTGATGTTTTGGACATGTCATATTTGGAATTTGGACATGATGATTATGTGCAGGGTAAATGATCCAAGTGGCCTATGTTACGTCGGAATGTTCATTCCGTTCCAGTGAATTTCAGGCGCTCGATATGTCCATTTTTTAGCAAAGTTCATGCTGAAATTTTCCGTTAGTTTTGGCATGATTTGTGCTAGATAGTAGGCATATTGAGTGCTGGGAGTTGCGGGGAAACGACATTCCGGCAAACATAGATTTCTTTTTTATGTCATTTCTCATTTTTTTCATAGTTTTAGAATTAAACGAGGAGACTTAATCATAGGAAACATGTCGAACAACGAAGAAACTGGGCCTTCTGACCAAGATGCAGACGAGATGGATTATGAGGGTGAAGAAGAATACCTCGACTATTTGACTGCTAAGCAATTGCAAACTAAAGGTTTGCAGGTCTGCCTCGATGATGGTACTGACGCCGACGTCGACACCAACAGCGCCGGCACCGATGGCGGCGCTGAGACCGGCAGGGAAGGTACCGGCGGGAAGATACCAGCGGGGAAGGTACCGGCGCCGATGCCGCTACCGAAAAGAAGAAGCAGAAGAAGCAGAGGATACGAAAACCTAACAAACTAGGGATTGGATGACTGTTGATCACAAAGATGGCACCTGGCAAGTTTGAGCCATTAGAGCCGGTAGAACCTCGCAAGTGCTATGGGAACCAAGTAGGATGCATCCTACGAGAATGCGCGAGCATCAACGATGATGACTTAAGGAGTAAAGAACATTTGACGCAGTTGCTCCTGACAAAGTTGCACAAGAGATTCAAGTTCCCCGACCAGGATGATAACATAGAACAATTGTGGGATGATCCGAAGATGAAAAAGATTAACAATCACGCCATGGGCATGTTCAGCAATGATTTGGCCTCCTGGAAAGGGAGGGTGAAAGGAGCTATAGAGGCTGAGGAACCCTGTCCAAGATTCTGGAGGAAAATCCGACACTTACGGAAGAGGAGTTCAAAAAGTTCAAGGACACTTGCGCTACCGAGGCAGCCAAGGCTAAGGCTGCAAAATTCAAGAGCCTTTAGCAAAGGAACACGGGGAAGCATCGCCTTGGAAGCCATGGCTACCTTGATAAAAGGCCCATATTGGATAAGGAGGACGTGGAACGTGAAGCTGTGGGTCTCCCAGGCCCCTTCGCGAAGTTCACCAACCCCTTGGAGCGTGACTTCATCAGGGCCCGCTACAAGTGGGACAAGGAAAAGAAGGTTTTTTACACGGACCAGATCACGAGGAAATTGATTAGACTATTGATAATTATTATTTTACCACCTTACATTTAGCTCTAGATCTAGTCGACTACACGTTCCTAAAAGGTTCACGCTCCTTCTGCAGGAGAAGCAACACCAGCTTGCAGCCGAAAGCCCTACTTATCTGATGAGGCCCAAGTGGGACACCCCTCTCAACCGGGCCTTGAACGAACTTAGGCCCTGTTTGATAGAAAAGTATTTTCTAAGTATTCTTAGAATACTACAGTTTTTTTACTTACCATGGTTTTATTTACACTGACCTGTTTGGCTTGTAATAAAAACCGCATTATCAAAACCAGAGTATTTCCAATACTGTGGTAAATTCTCTTTATAAAAAAATAGCCCCAAACCTCCCTTTTTAAACAGAGCAAGCGAAAGAAAAGAGCCCGTCGCTAGCTATTATCAACAGACTGTCGCCGCCGCCGTCGCCGCCGCTGCTGCCGCCACCGTTGCTGCCCCAACAAACACCTCTCACTCACGTCATCGCATCGCGCCGGCCGTTGGCTCCTGCCTCTGAACGGTCATGCTGATCCCCCGTCCAGCCTGTTCCCTTATGCGTATGAGATAGCTTGGCTGGGTAGGTATTGGATCCGTGTTAAAAAGATACAGCAAAGTCGTTCCATCGTTTTGTGCATGCCTACGAATGGCAAGGCCTAGCTACCTGGCTACATTAACGAACAGAAACAGTATACAACCGGCCAGCTGCACGTGTAGCAAAGTCTAGCTATATGCCACTGGCAGCAAATTTTATAGCATTGTGTGGTGTAGCCAAACATGTGCTCTGTATTCTCAATACTTCAAAAAACTCTGTTATGTTAAAACTGTGGTATTTTATATCTACAGATTAGATTACTGTAGTTTTTTGATACTTTGGTTTATATGATACTTTGCTATCAAACAGGGCCTTAAGGGACTCCCTTTGGGCCAGCGGCCACAATATGGTTGTGTGCATGGCGTTGGAGATGGCGCCACGTGGAAGGTGTTTTACAACAAGGGCCTAGTGGCCAAGAAGCAGAAAAAGAAGTTTAGTCAGGCGGACATCGACGAGAAGGTGAAGTTTGCGGTCAAGAAAAAAGCAGCTGAGGACGCGAAAAAAACAGCCGAGGAGACAAATGAGTTGCTATAGCAGGCAGTCAATGCAGCTGTAACTGCCTGCAGAAATGATTTCGCAACTAACTTGGTTCCAGCTATCATCAACTGGACGAAGGAAAATCCAGACAAGACGGTACATGATTTCCCGTTGCCCAGTTTCGTCGGGAGCAACTCCGTGAACATAAACACCACCGCACCATCACTTGCTCATGCAACCGGGCCTCCTCTCACACTCGTTCCCGCTCATAGCAGCCCGTCCTCAGTCTCTGGCGCGCTAGGTGGGCCTTCGTCTTTGGCCGAGCTCGACGCCCTCACGGTAATTACATGTCGCACCAACATATATATATATATATATATATATATATATATATATATATATATATATATATATATATATATATATATATATATATATATATATATATATATATATATATATATATATATAGGATTGTCTATTCGTCACCCTGGGTGAGGAATAGTTATTCTTCACCCCCTCTATTTTACCATCAATACATCGTAATTTTACGTTTCGTAAGTTTTGTCTTATTTCCGACATAAAAAGAGACCGTAAGAAAATATATAATCGTCGTAAAAAATATTTTTTGTTATGTAAAATTACAAACGTAAAAACATAGTGTAAAATACACTTAAACTGCAAATTTTCTTGTCTTATAACCTATATTTTTATTTTCTTATGACAAATATTACGTAGTGAATGAATAGGAATGTAACTATTTGAATTCCAAACGTAATTTAATTATGAAATGATCGAAGATTACCTCGGTGAAGAATAAGTTATTCTGCACCCTGGGTGATGAATAGCATATATATATATATATATATATATATATATATATATATATATATATATATATATATATATGATATTCCATTTTCGTTGCCTTTCGGATGTTTTACGCCACAGACATGTGTTTGCAGGGGAAGAAACCCTGTGCACCATACTCTACTTGATCAAAGGCCAGAAGGTGGACATGGGAAAGGGGGTGATAATGAACCCTTGCAACCTGCTACGTCTTGAGCTTGTTTTGGTTTCCCTTGAAGAGGAAAGGGTGATGCAGCAAAGTAGCGTAAGTATTTCCTCACTTTTTGAGAACGAAGGTACCAATCCAGTAGGAGGCTCCTCAAAAGTCCCACACACACCTACACAAACAAATAAGAACCTTGCAACCAACGCAATAAAGGGGTTTTATCAATCCCTTCATGGCCACTTGCGAAATCTAGATCTGATAGAGATAATACGATAAGATAAATATTTTTGGTATTTTTGTGATATGGATTGGAAAAGTAAAGATGCAAATAAAAGTAGATGGTAAACTTATATGATAAAAGATAGACCCGGAGGCCATAGGTTTCACTAGTGGCTTCTCTCGAGATAGCATAAGTATTACGGTGGGTGAACAAATTACTATCAAGGAATTGATAGAAAAGCGCATAGTTATGAGATTATCTAGGCATGATCATGTATATAGGCATCACGTCCGTGACAAGTAGACCGACTCCTGCCTCCATCTATACTATTACTCCACTCATCGTTCGACTCATGCCTGCATCTAGAGTATTAAGTTCATAAAGAACAGAGTAATGCATTAAGAAAGATGACATGATGTAGAGGGATAAATTCATGCAATATGATATAAACCCCATATTTTTATCCTCGATGGCAACAATACAATACGTGCCTTGCTGCCCATGCTGTCAGTAGGAAAGGACTCTGCAAGATTGAACCCAAAGCTAAGCACTTCTCCAATTGCAAGAAAGATCAATCTAGTAGGCCAAACCAAACTGATAATTCAAAGAGACTTGCAAACATAACTTAATCACACATAAAAGAATCCAGAGGAGATTCAAATATTTCTCATAGATAAACTTGATCGTAAGCTCACAATTCATCAGATCTCGACAAACACACCGCAAAAAGTGTTACATCGAATAGATCTCCGAGAAGATCGGGGAGAACTTTGTATTGAGATTCAAAGAGAGAGAAGAAGCCATCTAGCTAATAACTATGGACCCGAATGTCTATGGTAAACTACCCACAACTCACCGGAAGGGCCTTGGAGATGATGTAGAGGCCCTCCATGGTCGATTCCCCCTCCAGCGGAGCACCGACGAAGGCTCCAAGATGGGATCTCGCAGATACAGAAGGTTGCGGCGTTGGAAATAGTTTTCCGTGGTGCTCCGCGTACATTTGTATATATAGGAGGAAGAAGTAGGTCGGTGGATGCTCGAGGGGCCCATAAGGGTGGGGGCGCGCCCAGCACTAGGGGCCGCACCGGGCACCCTCGTGACCGCCTCCTCTGTTGCTTGATGTCCACTCCAAGTCCCCTGGATCACGTTTGTTTCAAAAAGATCACTCCCGAAGGTTTCATTCCGTTTGGACTCCATTTGATATTCCTTTCCTTCGAAACACTGAAATAGGCAAAAAAAAAAAACAGCAATTCGGGCTGGGCCTCCGGTTAGTAGGTTAGTCCCAAAAATGATATAAAAGTGTAAAGTAAAGCCCATAAACATCCAAAACGGGTAATATAATAGCATGAAATAATAAAAAATTATAGATACGTTGGAGACGTATCAAGCATCCCTAAGCTTAATTCCTGCTTGTCCTCGAGTAGGCAAATGATAAAAACAGAATTTTTGATGTGGAATGCAACCTAGCACAATTCTCAATGTAATTTTCTTTATTGTGGCATGAATGTTTAGATCCAAATGATTCGAAATAAAAGTTCATATTGACATAAGAAATAGTAATACTTCAAGCATACTAACTAAGCAGTTATGTCTTTTCAAAATAACCTGGCATTAGAAGGTTTATCCCTACAAAATCATATAGTTAGGCTATGTTTCATTTTCATCACACAAAGTACTCCCATCAAGAACAACCCCGGTTTCAGCAAAGCAATTGGTTCATACTTTTTAACGCGCTTCAGCCTTTTTCAACTCTCACGCAATACATGAGCGTGAGCCATGGATATAGCATTATGGGTGGAATAGAATATGATGATGGAGGTTGTGTGGAGAAGACAAAAAAGGAGAAAGTCTCACATTGACGTGGCTAATCAACGGGCTATGGAGATGCCCATCAATTGATGTGAACACGAGGAGTAGGGATTGCCATGCAACGGATGCACTAGATCTATAAATGTATGAAAGCTCAACAAAAGAAACTAAGTGGGTGTGCATCCAACTTGCTTGCTCACCTAGGGCATTTTGAGGAAGCCCATCGTAGGAATATAGAAGCCAAGTTCTATAATGAAAAATTCCCACTAGTATATGAAAGTGACAACATATGAGACTCTCTATATGAAGAACATGGTGCTACTTTGAAGCACAAGTGTGGAAAAGGATAGTAACATTGCCCCTTTTTTCTTTTTTTTTTTTTTTTTTTTTCTTTTTGGGCCTTTCTTTTTTTCTTTGGCCTTTCTTTTTTTTTTGGCCTTTCTTTTTTTTCTTTGGAGAAAATTCTCTAATAATGATGATCATCACACTTCTATTTATATACAACTAATGAATTACAACTCAAAACTAGAACAAGATATGACTCTATATGAATGCCTCCGGTGGTGTACCGGGATGGGCAATGAATCAAGAGCGACATGTATGAAAAATTATGCATGGTGGCTTTAGCACAAATACGATGTCAACTATATGATCATGCAAGGCAATATGACAATGATCATGTGTGTCATGAAAAACGAAACGGTGGAAAGTTGAATGGCAATATATCTCGGAATGGCTATGGAAATGCCATAATAGGTAGGTATGGTGGCTGTTTTGAGGAAGATATAAGGAGGTTTATGCGTGATAGAGCGTATCATATCACGGGGTTTGGATGCCCCGGCAAATTTTGCACCAACTCTCAAGGTGAGAAAGGGCAATGCACGGTACCGACGAGGCTAGCAATGATGGAAAGGTAAAAGTGTGTATAATCCATGGACTCACGTTAGTCATAAAGAACTCATATACTTATTGCAAAAGTTTTATTAGCCCTCGAAGCAAAGTACTACTACGCATGCTCCTAGGGGGGAGGTTGGTAGGAGTTAACCATCGCGCGCCCCCGACCTCCACTCAAGGGAAGGCAATCAAAAGAACACCCCATGCAATAAATTTGTTACACAATTTTTACCGTACGTGCATGCTACGGGACTTGCCAACTTCAACACAAGTATTATTTAAATTCATACTCACCCAACTAGCATGACTCTAATATCACCACCACCATATCTCAAAACAATTATCAAGTATCAAATTGATCATAGCATCCAATTCACTTCCTATGATAGTTTTTATTATACCCAACTTGGATGCTCATCATTCTAGGACCAATTTTATAAACATAGAAAATACCATGCTGTTCAAAGAGACTCTCAAAATAATATAAGTGAAGCATGCGAGATTAACAATTTCTACAAAATCAAGCCACCGCCGTGCTCTAAAATATTTAAGTGAAGCACTAGAGCAAAACTATCTAGCTCAAAAGATATAAGTGAAGCACATAGAGTATTCTAATAAATTCCAATCAAGTGGGTTTCTCCCAAAAGGTGTGTACAGCAAGGATGATTGTTATAAACTAAAAAGCAAAGACTAATATCATACAAGACGCTCCAAGCAAAATACATATCATGTGGCGAATAAAAATATAGCTCCAAGTAAAGTTACCGATAGACGAAGACGAAAGAGGGGATGCCTTTCGGGGCATCCCCAAGATTAGGCTTTTGGTTAACCTTGAATATCTTGGGGTGACATGGGCATCCCCAAGCTTAGGCTCTTGTCACTCCTTATTCCATAGTCCATCAAATCTTTACCCAAAACTTGAAAACTTCACAACACAAAACTCAACAGGAAATCTCATAAGCTCAGTTAGTGCAAGAAAGAAAAACCACCACATAAGGTACTGTAATGAACTCATTCTTTATTTATATTGGTCTTAAACCTACTATATTCCAACTTATCTCTGGTTCATACCCACCGACACTAGCCATAGATTCATCAAAAGAAGCAAACAACACACGAAAAACAGAATCTGTCAAAAACGGAACAGTCCGTAGCAATCTGTAACTCTCGAATACTTCTGAACCTCTAAAAATCCTACCAAAATAGGAAGTCCTCGTAAATTTGTCTAGTGATCTACAGAAAAACTAATCAACGCAAAATCACGTTTATGTGAATTACTAAAATTATTTTGGTGCGCGCAAAGTTTCTATTTTTCAGCAGAATCAAATTAACTATCACCATAGGTTATCCTATAGGTTATACTTGGCACAAACACTAATTAAAACATGAAAACACATCTAAACAGAAGCTAGATGAAATATTTATTACTAAACAGAAGCAAAAAGCAAGGAACAAAAATAAAACTGGGTGCCTCCCAACAAGCGCTATCGCTTAGTGCCCTAAGCTAGGAATGATGATTTCATTGATGCTCACATAAAAGATAAGAATTGAAACATAAAGAGAGCATCATAAAGCACGTGACAAACACATCTAAGTCTAACATGCTTCCTATTCATAGGCATCTTATAGGCAAACAAATTATCATAGCAAGCAAAAACTAGCATATGCAAGGAAGCGGAAAGAAACAATAGCAATCTCAACATAACGAGAGGTAATTTAGTAACATGAAAATTTCTACAATCATATTTTCCTCTCTCATAATAATTACACGTGGGATCATAAGAAAATTCAACAAAATAGCTATCACATAAAATATTTTCAACACGATCCACATGCATGCAAAGTTGACACTCTTCCAAAATAGTGGGATTAACATTAACTAAAGTCATGACCTCTCCAAACCCACTTTTATAAAAAATTTCATAAGATTGAACATTCACCAAATATGTGGGATCTAAAGTTGACACTCTTCCAAACCCACTTTCAATAATATTGCAAACACTATTATCAATCTCATATTCATTATGGGGCTTAAATAAATTTTCAAGATCATAAGAAGAATCATCCCAATAATGATCATTGCAACAAGTAGTAGACATATCAAAATTAGCATCCCCAAGCTTAGGGTTTTGCATATTTTTAGCACAATTGACATCAATATAATTTATAATAAAATCATTGCAATCATGCTTTTTATTCATAGATCTATCATGAATTGCTTCATAAAGTACTTCATCACAATTTTCAGATTCAAGAATTTCAAGCAAAACCTCATAAAGATAATCTAGTGCACTCAACTCACTAGCAATAGGTTCAACATAATTGGATCTCTTAAAGAGATTAGCAAGTGGATGAGGATCCATAAACTTTTAGCAAGCGTAGATGCAAGCAAACAGAAGGTACATGGAGACACAAGATCAAACAGAGGAGGGGCGAATAAAATGGCAAGAGTGAAGTGGGGGAGAGGAAAACGAGAGGCAAATGGAAAATAATGTAATGCGAGGGAGATGAGTTTGTGATGGGTACTTGGTATGTCTTGACTTGAGCAAAGACCTCCCCGGCAACGGTGCCATAAATCCTTCTTGCTACGTCTTGAGCTTGCATTGGTTTTCCTTGTAGAGGAAAGGGTGATGCAGCAAAGTAGCGTAAGTATTTCCCTCAATTTTTGGGAACAAAGGTATCAATCCAGTAGGAGGCTCCTCAAAAGTCCCACACACCTACACAAACAAACAAGAACCTCGCAACCAACACAATAAAGAGGTTGTCAATCCCTTCATGGCCACTTGCAAAAGTGAGATCTGGTAGAGATAATATGATAAGATAAATATTTTTGGTATTTTTATGATATAGATTGGAAAAGTAAAGATGCAAATAAAAGTAGATGGTAGACTTATATGATAAAAGGTATACCCGGGGGCCATAGGTTTCACTAGTGGCTTCTCTCGAGATAGCATAAGTATTACGGTGGGTGAACAAATTACTGTCGAGCAATTGATAGAAAAGCGCATAGTTATGAGATTATCTAGGCATGATCATGTATATAGGCATCACGCCCGTGACAAGTAGACCGACTCCTGCCTCCATCTACTACTATTACTCCACATATCGACCGACTCCTGCCTGCATCTTGAGTATTAAGTTCATAAAGAACAGAGTAACGCATTAAGAAAGTTGACATGATGTAGAGGGATAAATTCATGCAATATGATATAAACCGATCTTTTTATCCTGGATGGCAACAATACAATACGTGCCTTGCTGCCCCTGCTGTCACTGGGAAAGGACACCGCAATATTCAACCCAAAGCTAAGCACTTGTCCCATTGCAAGAAATATCAATCTAGTAGGCCAAACCAAACTGATAATTCGAAGAGACTTGCGAAGATAACTTAATCAGACATAAAAGAATTCAGAGGAGATTCAAATATTTCTCATAGATAAACTTGATCATAAACCCACAATTCATCGGATCTCGAAAAACACACCGCAAAAAGAGTTACATCGAATAGATCTCCAAGAAGATCAAGGATAACTTTGTATTGAGATTCAAAGAAAGAGAAGAAGTCATCTAGCTAATAACTATGGACCCGAAGGTCTGTGGTAAACTACTCACAACTCATCAGAAGGGCCTTGGAGATGATGTAGGCCCTCCGTGGTCGATTCCCCCCTCCGGCGAAGCATCGGCGAAGGCTCCAAGATGGGATCTCGCGGATACAGAAGGTTGCGGCGGTGGAAATAGTTTTTCGTGGTGCTCCCCGGTGGTTTCAGGGTACGTGGGTATATATAGGAGGAAGAAGTAGGTCGGTGGACGCTCGAGCGGCCCACGAGGGTGGGGGGGCGCCCAGCACTAGGCAGCGCACCGGGCACCCTCATGGCCGCCTCCTCTGTTTCTTGATGTCCACTCCAAGTCCCCTGGATCACGTTTGTTCCAAAAAGATTGCTCCCGAAGGTTTCATTCCGTTTGGACTCCATTTGATATTCCTTTCCTTCAAAACACTGAAATAGGCAAAAAAAAAGAGAGCAGTTCGGGCTGCACCTCCGGTTAGTAGGTTAGTCCCAAAATGATATAAAAGTATAAAGTAAAGCCCATAAACACCAAAACGGGTAATATAATAGCATGGAACAATAAAAAGTTATAGATACCTTGGAGACGTATCACAACCCACGTTCCACAACCAACCAATCCTCGTTGGGCACTTCAGGGTTAACTTGTCCAGTGTGAAATTGGGGCACGAGGATTTGTCTCCTCCAGTACAGCATGTGGGAGAGCACGAGAGACTCTGCCGCGGATTGGAAGCTGCAAGGGTTGGGTGCCGTTATGGCCGAAGAATCTTATTCTTCTAGAACCGGCCGAGAGCACACCAATAACCACACATCAACAAGAATGTGCGGAGACCACGACCCCGCCTACGCATTTACCAGCTCCTGTAGTGCCGGGTGAGAGCGGCGGACGACGTGATGAAGGTGGTGCAATAGTCACTACTGGAAACTGGGAATTTGCCATCAGCCAGCTCTTTGCCATCTACCAGCTGATGGCAAAGAACGTCTTTGCCATCTGCTTATAAAAAACAGATGGCAAAGAACTGACAGACGGCAAAGAACATGGTTGCCATCAGCCAATTCTTTGCCATCTGCTAGTGGATGGCAAATAATCTTTGCCATCTGCCAGCAGATGGCAAAGAGGTGGGTAGGGGTCCAGTGCTGTAACGGCCTGTCAACCCACCTCTTTGCCATCTGCCAGCAGATGGCAAAGAATCTTTTCCATCTGTTGGCAGATGGCAAAGAAGTGGGTGGGGCCCAATGGATAACGGCGCTGTAACGGCCCAGTATCCCCACCGAACCAACAACACGAGCTAATCCAATCCAATCCCCAATTCCTTCCCCTGCTCGTCTCCCAACCAACGGAGCCCAACTCCGGCGCCGATCTCCTCTGCCCCAGCCACTCGGCCTCGCCATGCCGCGTGGCCTCCTCTCCCCCATCCACGCCGCCGACCTCCCTCTCCTTCTCTCCCATGGCGCCGAAACCCTAGCCACGGCAACCTAGCAGCAGCAGGCAGGACGAGCCAGGCCATGGCCATAGCCTCCTCTTCCCCTCTGCCCTGCCACGGCCGCCGCTCCAGCCCCTCCTCTCCTCTCCTCTCCTCTCCTCTTCTCTTCTCTCCCAAGGGATCCCACAATCAGCCGCTTCCCACGACTTCTTGCATCTGATGAAGCCGGCCAAGCCGCCGCACTCATCGCCGTGAACACCGCCGCTTCCCACATCACCGCATCCACACAGCCCCGCCCAGGGCTGCTGCTCCATTACCCACCACCACGCCGCCGCATCCGCTTCCCCCATCCACGCCGATTGAGACAGAGTGAGGGAGGACAGGGTCGTGGGGCGCCACCACACGCCTGGATCTAGGTGCCACCATGCGCATCCTTGCTTGATCTGGACGCCGCCGCGCGCGTCCATGCTGGATCTGGCCGCCTCGACCGAGGATTGGTGGGGGAGCATGGTCAGCGCCTTGGTTGTGGAGGAGGGGAAGGGATCACGGGGCGGTGCCATTGCGGCTGGAGCAGGGCTTCACTTCGAGGGTGGCGGACACAGCTGCATCGTGTAGGTGGCGGAGAAGGATGACCGTGCGCCCCGACGTCCTTCACGTGGTGGTAGTCATTCGCCGTGCCACGTCGAGACTGGGTGGAGCACGGGCGGCCGTTGTGCCTGGGAGGTGAGCTGCCCATCCTCGATCTGGAGAAGAAGCAGAGTGACTCGTGACGTAACATAGCAGTGTACGAGCCAACGATGGAGCAAACGAGGCAGCGGTGAGCAAGTGCAGCCATGATCCCCCCCACTTTGGTCTTTGAATCATCTAATCCCATTCATCAATTTCTGACATACTGAGTGGTTAATTTTGTATGGCTGGCTGGTGAACCCGTTATTGCATTATACGTGGAATTTTATATCCTTCCTTGCAAATTCAGAATTGCATCATTGTTCGATAATAAACTTCTGATTTTTCCATAATTATGGCTCAAAATGTCATGCATTCTAATTTGGATACCTAGTTTGTTTTCTTGAAGCTTATAGATGTAGGCGCTATCTATATTCAGTAGGCGCTAAATCTTCACATTTAAAGATTCTGGATATATCCTCTTCTCTGTTTTTGCTGTTTTACAACAGAAACATTTACGCATATGTAAATTGCAGCATCGTGCAGCTGCAGGCTTGCAGCCGGTTAGCGGGCGAATGGTCATAGCGAGAAGATAACAGGCATGTTGAGTGCTGTGAGTATTCCATTCATGTAGACAACTATGTTTGCAAGATCATCATGTGGTGTGTTGTTTTTCTTGAGATTTTTTATTATTCTTGCATCACCAGATCATAGTGTCAGAGATGGGAGAACACACACAGACCTCAATGTATGAGCTACATACCGCAGCTCCTCTCCTTGCTCTACCACACCATGCTGCATCTGTACGTATACCTGTCGTGGTGTATTGGTTAAATATTCTAGTTTGGCAAAGAAGACATGATGGCAGGATCATGATTCTAGCCAGTTGCATTTCAGGTTTTCAACAAAGAAACATCCTGAGATTGAGACTGAAACTTGTATGATACAACCTGCTAAATAATATAAGATACTGAATTCTAAATTCTGAAGACACTTACTCTTATGCACATGGACAGTATGTGTGGTGGCACTTGACGGTTTTATGTACTGAAAGGAGTTGTTTTATATACTGTAGTTTATATATTTACATGATATATATATGGTTTCCTATTTACCATTACTCTGAATTCTTGAAGAAATATATAGTGTATGCACACCGACTGCATTGATTCAGTAGTATATCTGAATGTTCAATATTCAGTTGTACCTACATGTACATTATGCAGCAGCAGCCAGTATACAAATCTAGCGTGTGCAAGCAGCCATTGAACATATTGCTGCAATCACGTCCGAAATTTAATTTAACAAAAATAGGTTCCCACTGTGCATTACCCAAAGTTGAAACTGATTCAATTTGTGTTACAAACAGAGAAGATGTAGCTACTTCTACACTCCCTTACGTAATTCAGATGTAAGCATCAGTATATTTGTACTGTGATTTTCTCCACCTCCCCGCTTTCCAATCGCATTATTAAGATGTTCTACATTTTTATATGAGCCGGTGCATATACATCTTCCTATACAACTGCACATTGCCATGTTTTCGTAATCAAAATTCAGAAAAGTCATGGTAAACACTTGCTTTTAGGTCGTCAGGGTAAGAAACAACATTTGTACTACTTTTATGTTTTACCATACAGAATTCTATTGGACCATACAGTTGCTCACATATTTTCGAGGAAACATGTAAAAATTGATTTCTAGGCAAGGAAGCAAATCACCAAACACTTCAGAGACAGAGTGCATTGCCTACCAGCAGAAAGTAAGGAGACGGCTACATTTATCCGGGCATATATTGGAGGTGGGGAAAGTGAGGCGCGGGAAGCTAGGCGGTAAAGAAATAATTTGGAGCGTCAAATTTTGTTAAGCGAAAATAGTCCGAAACACCACATTTAATCAACTAAAATAGTTCGGCGTTCAAAAATAAGTAGCGCCAATTATAACCATATATATGAATAAACAATATTTTTGAGGTTTTGTTTTATTGGATCAGTCTCTATTCCTTTTTCTTTTTATAAAAAAAGAACAAACATTATTCAATAATATACAGATTCAATGTAATACCAACATATTTCACTAAAAAATACTCCTTCCGTAAACTAATAAAAGAGCGTTTAGATCACTATTTTAATGATCTAAATGCTTTTATATTAGTTTATATAGTGAGTATAAAGCTGGGTCAGGGCCATAGATTAAAAAATCAGACCGGGCCAGCGGTCCTGCCGGAAAAAGACAAAATCAGTGTTGTTTGTAGATCTTTAAGCTAACTAGAATTGACGGGTTCACCGGTTCGGCCACCGATTCATTTTTTCTAACTGTTTGTAGAGTGCTACTCGTAACAATAAGGGTGATATCTAAAGTTATGGTTGGTCGATGCAATGTCTATTAGCACAGAATGTTGTGGAACTATGGGCGGCTACATTTTTGTCACAGGGAGCCGTGTATATTTGGGATGGTTGTTTTTTGTTTTAACATAACATGACAATATTACAGACAGGTAATGTAATATACATTAAATAGAAGAATATTACACATGGGATGATTAAGGTTACAAAAAATAACAAAGTATGATTGTTCAAAGTTTAGCACAGCAATTTTAATAGCTATACTATCCAAGTTAAAAATGATTATTCAAAGTTTTAGTAAGTCTAAGATAATAATTGAGTCGTACACTAAAACGTCTCACAAATCGTCTCTAAGTTAATTAAAATTATATATTTATTTTCTAAAAAGACAAAAGTTTGTGGCGCCTTGTAAACGTCTTAAAAAGCGTCTTTAAGTCGCCTGTGTTCATGGCCATAGAGACGAATAAAATTGCGTCCCAAAAAAAGCGACCATACGTGGTATTTTTGTTGTAGTGGCCATTTTCTTGAGATTCTTTTTCAATTGCTTGTGCGCAACTGTCGGAATTTCTGTTTTTCATGGTTTTCTCGTTGCCGCATGTGCAGGTCCTTGGGAAATCAGGCCCTCCTGTTTCCAAGATCATAGGCTTTCACAAAGACAAGTATACCAAGGATGCCATGGAGAAAGATCGCCTAAAAAACAAGGTATGTGATAAAATCATCCTGCTTGGGTAAATTTGTCGTCACACCACAACTGAAGCTGAGTTGGAATACTTAGAACAGAGCCACGTTTGAAAGTGTGCGACATCATATAATTTTGAACTGAAGCTTCCTTGTTGTGCGTTAACAAACATGTTATATTGTTGATTTGCAAGATCATAGGCTTTCACATATCATGTTTCAACTTTGCAGGTCATCATGTTGTACCGAGGGCATAAAGTTGTATCCAGGATGGGCTTGCACCTGGTTGAGGTAGTGCTGCATTTCCTTCTTCAATTGTTTGAGCCCAAGTTTTAGCATTTTCTTGAGATTCTTCTTCAATTGTTTGTGCGCGACTGTCAGCATTTCCATTTCTCAAGGTTATCTTGTCGCCGCCCATGCAGGTCCATCGGAAATAGGACCATCCTGCTTGCAAGATCATGGACTTCCACAAAGACAAGTATAACAAGGATGTCAAGGAGAAAGAGCACGTAAAAACCAAGGTACGTGTGTTGTGCCATCACTACTGACACTGAGTTGAGATGCTTAGAGCACAGCAAATATATTCCATGTGCTGGCTATTATATTTGTAAAGAATTTTGTTTTTCTCAAGGGAAGGAAGGAGTAAATGAGATGGTGGGATTGACTCTAACCTGTCAATCTGCTGGTTTTGATGGCTGTAGTATGTGTTGTTCAGTTGCAACATAAGACATGGTTGTGCATGTTTTGATCCTTGTTGTGGAATCGAAACAACTCCTTGTATAGTTTATTTGATTATTACTGCCAGTATTCTGCCTGTGAGCCATGGTGTTGATTTCAAGTGGAAGAACCGCTGTCCGTTGTTTTCAGGGTCCAAGAAGTATGTTTTCTTGTTTTGATAGGTATGTTTTCTTGTTTTGATAGGTAGAGCCATGTACTGCTCACGGTCCAAGAAGTATGTTTTCTTGTTTTTGTTTTGACCTTGTGAAACTTGCTACCTATGGATGAAACTGTGTAATATGGATGAAACTATGTATATGTACGGATGAAACTTGCAACTATTGGTAACATGTGTTGGATACATATGTGTTCATGAGTATTGGTAATATGTGTTGAATATGCTATATTGGTCATATAAATATATTTGTGTTTGATTTCTGTGAAAATGAATTGATATAAGAAAAAAAAATTAAACGGGGCAATATAGTCACTTTGCCATCTGCTGGCAGATGGCAAAGAGTCCACGTGTCATCTACATGTAACATTTGGCCTGGCCTATTTGGGCTCTTTGCCATCTGACAGCAGATGGCAAATCTCTTTGCCATCTGCTGGCAGACGGCAAAGAGCCTGCAGCCTTTGCCATCTGCTGGCAGATGGCAAAGTATGCCGTTAGCCTTCTAACGGGGCTAACCCCGTTAAGAGGCTTTGCCATCTGCCAGCAGATGGCAAAGCCACAGGCTCTTTGCCATCAGCCAGCAGATGGCAAAGAAGCCTTTACCGGCAGGGTTTCAGACGAACTGTTTGCCATCTGCTGGTAGATGGCAAAGCCTTTGCCATCCGCCGACCATGCCTTTGCCATCTGCCATGGCAGATGGCAAAGTGCCAGATTGCAGTAGTGAGTACTGGCTGATGTAATCGGTCCTGTAGAACAGAGAATGGATGACGAGACCGAGGTCGACCCAATGGCTTTCCTCAATACAAACGTGTATGACTGTGTCTTAGATATGATGAGTCAACCATATGACGAATCGGGCTATCAGCATCCTAATGAGGATATGGATGATCTACCCAGGTAGGAAGGTCGTAGCAGGGATTGCAAGAAGTCTCTCTTCACGAAATCCTCATAGGACACGCCTGAAGATGCCGCCTCAACACAGGCTCAACTAGCCGGGGGTCGTACAGTGCTTAGCCGGGAACACTGGGCAGGGGTTAAGGAAGGGTCTGGAAGGTGTGCCCAAGAAAAAGGAGAGGAAGAGATCGGGAAGATAGGTGCCTCCAAACAAGCCAGAGCACATAGCAGCCAGACGATGGATTCTGAAGAGCATGTACCCGTGAAAGGTGCGGCAATGTTCAATCTCACGGGCAAGCCGATGCTACCGCCGAAACCACTTGAGGCACTATCAGGGGATCTCAGGAGACTGCACGACCATGTGTTGTCGACTGAGAAAAGCCTACTATCCTCGAAGGATCCTGGATATCTGACATACGCGACTCGTGTGCCTGAGGGGAAGTGCTACGTCGACACACGGCCCGCGGAGGTGTTCTTCCTGCGGTTTGACCATATCTTTGAGATGTTTCTGACATGGCAGCTCGATTTTACAATTTTCCGCCTTTTTGCGCTACATATGAGCTCCTTCATGAAGAGAGAAGTCTCACAAATCTCTGTGGAGGATCCGTACTACATGCACGAGTCTTTCTTGAGTCTCAGCGACTTTGAGCGTGAAACTGCTAGGGAGTACCTCCAAAACTTCATGGTACAGAATAACGACCAGAAATTGTCCTCCTGCCTTATCATCCAAAGTAAGTCAGTTTCGGACAACCCTTTCGTACATTTCAATCATTCCTTCTCGCTCGTATGGAGAATAATTTGAGGTGTCCTTTCCTCGCAGCAGCGGGCGCGCCGTCCTTATTGTTCTTTAAACGCGAGTCTCCCATGCCGTGTATTTCGACCCTTCCAGAGACTACGAGAAGAAGGACTACACCCACATAATGAATATTCTAGATGATGCTCTCCAAGGCTTCAGCATTAGAGGTGGCTACATGCAGATCAGGAAACAAAGGAACAAGAAGATGGGTTTCGCGCATAAAACTAACTTTTGCTGCATCCAAGTCCCAAAACCAAGCAAGAAAGATGGATTCTACATCCTCCATCTCATGATTGAGTTCAGCACGGATCACCAAAAGCTTCGCATGACAGGCAGAAACGATGATCATATCCACAAGTGGGTAGAATCGCATGGACAAGCGGATTATATACTCAGAAGAGATGACTTCTTTCGCATCCAAAGGGACATTGCGATGATCATCATGAAAGAAGTCGTCGATGAGAAGGGGATGCACTAGTAGAAAAGGGGGCAATGGTCCAGGCCGGGTCAGCCCATTAGTCCCGGTTCAATCCAGAACCGGGACCCATGGGGGCATTGGACCCGGTTCGTGAGCCCCGGGGGCCAGCCGGGCCACGTGGGCCATTGGTCCCGGTTCGTTTGGACCTTTTGGTCCCGGTTGGTGGGACGAACCGGGACCAATGGGCCTCCCTCCTAGCCCATGACCATTGGTCACGGTTGGTGGCTTGAACTGGGACCAAAGGCTACCCTTTAGTCCCGGTACATGCCACCGACCGGGACCGATGAGGTGCCTATATATACCCCTCGCCCGCGGGCAGAGCACTTCACTGCTCTGTTTTTCTGCCCGGCCATTGGAGAGCTTTGTGGTGCTCTAGCTCACCTCCTATGCACACGAGGTGTTCGATGGAATGCCCGAGCCACACTACTTAACTTTCTCCTCTCCAAGCTCGACCTTCAAACTCCATTTTCCTCAATATTTGTCTAGGTTTAGCGGTCTGTCACATCCCGTCTCCGTCTTCACCGCCGTCGATCGCCCGCGCCGATCTCATCGCCAGCAACACCGTGGTGAGCCTCTTGTTCTTATCTTCTTTCTGAATGGAAAAATATTCTTACTTGTATGTTTAGATAGATACTTGTATTATTTTCTTACTTTTATTATTGCATCTTATATAGTGCGATGGGTTTGGTATCCGCCCCTGTCGGCCCTCGTCCTGTCTATGATTCGGATGTGGTATATATTATCTTTTCATAACTATTGGTTCATTTATTGTTTATGAAAATTATGCCGACCAACGTGACATAGATTTTATTTATCTAGGAGGTTGTTGAACCTGAAATTCCAACCGACCCTATTGTCGAGAGGTTAAATTTAGTTGAAGAAGAAAACAATTTCTTGAAGGAAAAAATAAGAAAAATTGACGAGGAGAAGATGATATTGGAGTTGCATGTTGCGGATGTCGTCGATGATCACAAGATCAAGATGGATGCAATGCGCTTGAAGATTAGAAAGATTAGAAAACACTAGTAGAAAAGGGGCAAAGGTCCAGGCCGGGTCAGCCCATTAGTCCCGATTCAATCCAGAACCGGGACCCATGGGGGCATTGGATCCGGTTCGTGTGCCCCTTTATGTCACCAACCGGGACTAAAGGACCCCCTGCCTGGGCTGCCGGCAGCGACCACGTGGATGCCCATCTGTCCCGGTTCGGGTAAGAACCGGGACTAAAGGGGGGAGGTATTAGTAACGACCCATTAGTCCCGGTTCATGAACCGGGACTAAAGGCCCTTATGAACCGGGACAAATGCCCTGTTTTCTACTAGTGAAATATGCCATTCATACCGAGGCTTGGTATCATTATGCCGTTGGATCAGTTATTACCTTGGTTGCGATTATGATCGCATTTGTTTTCGCATTGAAATGTTTTACATAGTTTCAATGTATGGTTTAATTAATTTAGATGCTCTGCAAAGCTTTATGTTGTTAGATGAGAACTATGTATGTACTTTGGTTTTAATGTGATGATGAACTTATATTAATTTGGTCACTTAATTATCTATTCATGATGTTCCGTAATAATTTTTGACACACTTAATTATATATAATGCACGCAGATGAACCGGTAATGGATGTCCGCTTTGATGCAGCCACCGAGAGGGGAAAGGACACATATTATGGTTACATAGTGGACATATGGAAACAAAATAAATAATGCAGAAAACAAAACAAAAAAGCTGGAAACAAAATAAAAATAGCAACAATAAGTATTTTGCTGTAAGTAGAAACAAAATAAAATAAATAAAGCAACAAAGAAAACAAAAAAAGTGTTTTCAAATTTGAAAACTAATGGCACTAACAGAAAGTTTATATTTTTTCTAAAACTAAAAGCAAAAAGAATTAAAAAATAAAGCAAAAAACAAAAGAAAATAAATAATGCAAAAAATAAAACAAAAAACTGGAAAAAAATTAAAAAAACTGCCACCTATTGGGCCACCACGGCCTGAATACGACTAGAAACCCAACCTGGGCCAGGATTCATGCCCGCAGAAGGCCCAATAGGCCCACAGGCAGCACAGTGTGATATTAGGCTCGTAAGCCTTCATTTGAGAGGAGCTCGAGAGGGTAGCCGCAGTGGGGCTTATAAACCACTCCGAGCCCCTCTCAACTAGCGAGGTGGGACTAAACTTTTGGCCGCGGGCAGCGCAAGGCCTTTGGTCCCGGTTGGTGGCACAAACCGGGACTAAAGGAGCGCATTGGTCTCGGTTCGTGGCACCAACCGGTACCAATGCCATCCTTTAGTCCCGGTTGGTGCCACTAACCGGGACCAAAGGCCGCCGCTTCCCGCCCTTTGGGCTGCCGAAAATTGGCCTTTGGTCCCGGTTGGTGCCACGAACCGGGACCAAAGGCCTGGGTATATAAGTAGCACTTAGGAAAATTTGACGAACTCATCGCCAGTTGCCCCCGGTCCGCTCGACGACGCTGAGCTCATCGACGCCGCCAGGCTTCCCAGATCGACGCCGACCGCTGCCCGACGCTGCCGCCGCCCCTGCCGTCGCCTCGCCCGACCAGCGCCGTCGCCGTCGCCCGTGCCTCCCGTCATCGTCGCCGACGCCATCGCCGCCGACGCCGTCCCCTGCCAGCGTCACCTCGACGCCATCGCCGCCCCGACGCTGTCCCCTGCCCCGCGCGCCACCGCCTCTGCCTCAGGCCAGCCCCGACCTCGTCGTCGCCGACGCCGTCCATAGTGAGCCCCCACGCCCTGCCCTGCCCCCTGCCGCCACCGCCGCCCGTAGCTAGTGATGCTTTTTTTTGCATATATGTTGATGATATATATATATATATATATATATGCTTTTTTTGCTAGCTAGGAAAGTATGTGTGCTTTTTTTGTATATATATGTATGTATGCTTTTTTTGTATGTATATATGTATGTATGTATGCTTTTTTTGTATGCATATATGTTGATGAAATATGAACAATGCATTAGGCAAAACCTTTACTTTTTTCAAAATTTTATATTTGAACATTTAAAAAAAACAAGCAATACTAAAAGAATGAGAGGAAAAAGGAAAATAAGAAGAGGAAGAAAGGAGGAGAGAGGAGAAATAAATAAGAAGAGAAAAAAGAAGAAAAAGAAGAGGAGAAGAAGAAAGGAATAGACGAGAAGAAGAAAAAACATATTCTATTTTTTTCTTCTTCACCTCTATTCCTTTCTTCTTCTCCTATTTTTTTTCTTTTTTTCTTTGATCTTCTCCTCTATTCCTTTTTTCTTCTCCTCTTTTTATTTCTTCTTCGTTTTCTTATGTTTTATCGGGTTTGAGGGGAGGAATATTTTGACGCTGAGAGTTAGACAGGAGCATGACCTCATTGGAATTGAACAGTTGAATGTTTCATTTGAGGAGTTCTTCGCGTTTTTCAATCTAAAGGCCCTCAATAAATTAATGTTCACTTACTTCTGTTATTAATTAAGTCTCTATATATAGGTCAACTCTTTCATTGCATGTATTTTTAATTATCCTCACTATATTAATTATGCAGATTGAAGATCGCCGAATTGAAGAAAAGACAAGTCGGTGATATTGGGTTCATTAACACAAATCTCATAGATGTATATTTGGTTAAATCTCATGCCAAAGATACCGAGGCCAAGCTGCTACAATCGTTTCTATTAAATCAAAACAAAGCTATAATACTCTTCCCTTACGAAGTCAAGTGAGTGTTACTGTCTTGTGCATCCCTTATTAGTCGAGGTTGTAGTAATGTAATAGATGAGTTATGCATGCTTGCGTAGGTTCCACTATATTCTGCTAGAGATTAAGCTTGAGCAGGGACAAGTAATCGTCTTAGACTCAAGACGAAAAGACCCCGCGGAGTATGCGGACTTGACTGAAATTCTAGAGAAGTAAATTAAACCGATCATTATCGCACCATATCGGCAACTTTGTTCATTTCGTGATATCAAGTAATTGTTTTCTTTGTCTGGCAGGGTTTGGGAAAAATTCACCTAAAAAACTCCGGGACTGCCAAACAAGCTGCAATTTAGATACCCGAAAGTAAGTACTATAGTAGCATGTTCCACGCATCTCCTAGTGATTCAAGCGCTAGTTTCAACAATACCATTTAGCATGCTTGCTAATTATCAGTTTGATTGACCTCTATTCCTTGTAAAGTGGTTGTGGTAGGAACAAGGGAATGATTACTGTGGATACTACATTCGTGAGTCCATCCGCCACACGACCTGTGAGCGGGGCTACTCTGACAAACAATATGAAGTGCGTAAATAATAATATTCACAATTTTATTTTATTATCATCATTTGTGTTCAGTTTCATTTATTCATATATATGTATTGACCCCCTTCTTCAAATTAGATGTTTCAGATGCGGGATGAACTACTACCACCAAATCGTATGCGAGCAATTCAAGAGGAATTGGCGGCATTCTTTCTTGACCACGTGATCGCTAAAGACAGAGAATACCATGTGGACCCTTAGTTTGTTTGGAATTAGGAGATTATATTGTAAGAGATAATTATATTGTATATATGTAGCCAGTAGCGTCGGATACATATACGAGAACTTGTTGTTCGACCAATCTCTCAGAGAAGGAGAGGTGGTCGATATCACTTCTCTCTGTATGCATATGTTCATGACGATCTTCTATTTCCTTCATTTGCTTACTAGCTAGCTAGAGTGTCTAGTCCTCTGAATACGTATATATATAGTACGTAGCGTCGACCAAGCACGGAGATAAGAGAGGATTAATTAGCTAGCTAACACAAACACCTAAATTAACCCCCAAAACCCCTAAACCTCCCCCTTTCAAAACAAAAAACAAAAACACCAGCCACTGAAATGCTGACGCGTGGAAGCCTTTTGGTCCCGGTTTATGTCACCAACCGGGACCAAAGGCCCCCCCTGCCTGGGCTGCCCGCAGCGGCCACGTGGATGCCCATCTGTCCCGGTTCGTGTAAGAACCGGGACTAAAGGGGAGGCATTAGTAACGACCTTTTAGTCCCGGTTCAAGAACCGGGACTAAAGGCCCTTATGAACCGGGACAAATGCCCTATTTTCTACTAGTGATGTTCCACCACGGCCCTATGTCGCAAGCTGACGTCCGAACACGCATAGACATGCAACGTCATGACCTCACGCCGTTAAAACAGCTAGGGTCCATCCTCGATGATATGGAAGGATCGAACTTCTAGTGATTTACGATGCCGATGATGATGATATGTGTCGGTTGAACTTGTATACTTTCTCTAGCGATGAAACTTTGTGATGTCCACAGTCCCTGCCGAACTTGCGTAACGCTACTTTGTTAGTTTGGGTACGCTGACCTGCGTACCTCTAATTAATTAGTTTGTGTACTGTATGTTGCATCTAGTTGCTAACCCTTTCTTTTTCGTGTTGCTCTAGTATATTTTGTTGCATATGATTGTACATCCTCTTGATGAAGATGCATCTCTAACAGGTACCTAGCTTCTTAATGGGGAGATGGCAGTGCTATGTCGTTTACAAAGGGAAGGTTCCGGGTGTGTACAACGAGTGGCCTGAGTGTCAGGCGCAAGTGAATGGGATCTCGGGCGCCATCCATAAAGCACTACTAGGAAAAGGCCTACTAGTGGCGCACCAGTTTTGCCTACTAATGGCGTACTACTGGTGCGCCACTAGTACCACGACACTAATATGATATACTAATGGTGCACCACTGGTGCGCCATTAGTATCTGGTATACTAATGGCGCACCACGACGTGCGCCATTAGTATAGACCAACATGCGCCATTAGTATGCCTCCCAGGGGGCCATATTTACCCATGTGCTTTGGCATAGTTGTATGTCCATATATGTCTTGCCAAGGCCTACACCAACGAATTAGTATGTGTTGCCGTTGGTGGCGTTGCAATGGTCTACAACAACATATATGCATGTGTTGGTAAATTGCATGTAGATGCGTTGGTAGATAGCAACATATAGAGCTAGAGCTCAACAACACTTCATATGCGTTGGTGGTGATCGTGGATATAATAGACCATTGCTTGATATGTGTTGGTGGCAATCATGGACAAACATATTTTAAAATGGACATAACAGATTAGTAGCACAATTTTGAACTTGCAATGTCGACAGTTGCAGGCAAAATATAACAAACAAAAACTTCTCATGTTCCAAATTGACTATGTTGCATTACAAAGAACGTGATCCAAATATTACAAGAGGTGAAACTATCTATCTATAGCCCGATTCTTCACCTTGCAATCAACTATGATGTCTGAAACATTGATCCTAAAAATGAAATTCTAATTATCTTGTAGTAGCCTCATTCTTAACCTTGCAATCAACATGTGAGCCATGCATTGTCAATTTGTCTTCGTGATCTACAGCAGCAACAACAATAATAATAGTATTAGATGAGCAACTTACATTATAGAAATCAGGTTAATAGAGAAGTGCGATTTAAAGGAGCACCTTACAAATCTGATTTATCATGAAATAGATTTATTATATAGATAAGGGAATAATTAATAATCTGAATACAAAAAATGAACATGAATTTATTAAATAACATCTCAGATTATGCAATCTATCCGTGAACGAGTTATATTTGCATCTTGCATCAACTCAAAATTATATGAACTATCATTATATGTTCTTAGTGTTCCAGTCTATTTTCTCTTAAAAAAGACCAAAATTCAGATGTGGAAAGTTCACATACTTGCAATGTCAGTGTCATCACTCTGTAAAAAATAACAATAATACACACTAGCTATGGAGTACAAACACATAGACTTTGAGCACATAGACTTTGAGTCTTCACTCTTGTCCCATTCTTTGTAAACTGAGGACCTACTATTTATCTTAATTGCCTTGCACATATTCTGAATGTTCATGGCTCGTTAGATAAGAAACTGCATATTAATACAGCAAGCACCTTTGAGATGTGGTTGTTCATAATGAACAACCATCGGCTTGCATATACTACTAAACAAATCCAAAAGATATATTATATAAACAATGAAATGAATTCACCAACCAACTAAATGAAAAGTTGGTAACTAATAATACCGAATATACTGAATTCAATATTTCCATTTTCGAGAGGTCTCTGCATTAATTAGCTTTGCATTAAATTACTCCTGTACTACTCGTGCTTGGGATTATTTATTAGTCATGCGTGTTATAATGTATTAGGAGAAACCTCAGTGCCGACAACTCAAAAATCTTTACATAATCTACATCACACAAGAGATCGTAATTACCTGAGATTTACCAAGTCACATATTAGAATTTCCAGATCTATTAATAAAATTTGCAGAACCTGCAGAAGCAATAACACGAGAAAAAAATCATCAAACTTGGGACAGTAGGAGTTATCAACTGATGCATAGAAAGAATACATGCATAATGAATAAGAAACAGAAGGGGGGGGGGAGGAGCAGGAGAACTACGAACTCTCTAATCCACGTATGCTCATCATCACGCCAACCTGAGCCCCTGACTTGACCTTGAAGGTGTGCGGGGTCTAATTAGTATAGACAAGAGTGCACCCTAATTATAAACAAGAAAGGGCATAAAAATAATAATTCATTAGCAGTAGGGAAACATGAGTGTGCCAGACTGAGCCACCATAGGAAGTCTGGTTTCTACATGGGTTTGTCTTAAACTTAACTGGTTGTTCATGGCTTATAGAGTAGCATTATGTATAATGTCAAACAACTTTTGAGTTCTAAGTTCAGCAGGTGCCATCATGAGTTCATGACCGACATTCTGAACTGATCTGGAACCCCAAAAAGATCACAAGGTTAGATGTAAGTGAATTAGTTACCCCTACTCTAGCTAGGAGACCGATGGATGGAAGACCAATGCTTTTCTGGTTGATCACCACAAAATTATTGTAACTTCCTGAGAGAACATGCACGTCATAGAAACAAGCGAGCACAATCTTTTCTGAGAGAGATAGAGATAAAGAGCAGGGGACACACTAAGCAAAATACCTTATATTTCAATTCAATGATCTTCTTGACATGTTCATCAACTTGACGTCCCTCGGCAGAAACCATCTATTCTTCTTGTTCAATGTTTGAGTAGAAGAATTCTGCACTTATTTCACTGAGAAACTTATGTGTCAACGGTAACCTTTAGTGATGCGTGTGAAACAGTAAATATAAGGGCCCGTTAGGCAGTGAAGTATTTTCTCAGTATTTGGAAAATACTGTGGTTTCTAAAAAATACTATAGGTTTAAATACTTTAGGGTGTTTCTGTGGTGGACATACAAACAAATAGCAGGCCAGGCTGAAGGAAAGTTGTTATGCACTCATCCTAACAACAATTTTTCACTAGATACAGTTTCTTTTGAGGCACTGTGGATATGAATTGGAAATTTCACGCAGTCAGATTGTTCTCATGTTAACAATGCTTCATTCGATACAATTTACTCAGATTGATGTCATGCTAACCAGTGTTAACAAGAATTCTTTACTGGATACAATAAAAGCTGTAGAAATCAGTAATTAGATTAATAGACAATGTTGTAACTTGTAAGTGAAATTTCGGGATATGTCAAAGAATCAAAGGAAATTACCTGCACCGTCTTGCAGGTTCTTTTCCCCTTACGCAGGCAGTACTTAGTACTTACATCACTACACCTGCAAATCTCTCCTGCAGAAAAGCAGTACTCACATCAGTTGCAAATGATCTCCATGAAAAAGGGCAATTTTATCAAGACATATGAACAGTCGATACAAATCAGCAGAGCAAGTGAGCAACTCGCAAATAATACTAGCAGGGACTCAGGATTTTGGAGAGGTCGAGAGGAATTGCTCCTTTCCTTTGGGGCTGAGTCACTGGCTGGAAGTTGTGAGCTGCGTGGGTCAATGGGCTGCGACCAGTCGGCTGCTGTGCGCCGGTGGGTGGCCATCGGCAAGGAACAAACAAGACGAGCGAGGACAGGGGGCGTACCGCTGAGCTGATGCAGTTGAGGACGGGGCGTCGGTGCGTGCGTCGTCCCTGGCTATGCGGAGGAGGACGGCGGCCTCAGCATCTCAGGTCGCGCATAGGAGCGGCGGCGGCGGCACCTTCCCAGACGCGAGGAGGATGGCGACGACGCCGTGTGGGTCCCCGACGCGAGGAGGATGGCAAAGATGCAGTGTGCATCTCCGACGCGTGGAGAAAGTGGCAAGGGACGCGGCCTCGGCGAAGGAACAAGGGACAGCGGCAGTGAAGGCAAAGGGGACGGCGGCGGAAAGGGCAATGGGACGGCGGCCGATGCAGTTCGTTTAGGATAATTTTTTTAGGAGATAAAGGCCAAAACATAGGGAGAATAGGCTTTGTGCGCCAGCAGGGATTTTTTTAGGGATGTGCGGGAGTAGGTGGAGCGCGAGCGCTGACCAATGGATGGAAGAGGTGGAGGTGGGTACGGGGAGGTTAGCGCTAAGTGGGGAATATGGGAGGTTCAACCACACAACACATCATTTAGCTTCGTTGCTAGACATGCGTTGCTATATGGGGTTTTTTGTTGTAGTGACTAATGGCGCACTGCGGGGTGATGCGCCATTTGTATCTTTGGCATACTAATGGCGCACTGTGTAGTGATACGCCATTAGTTTCCTTTGGCATACTAATGGCGCACTTTGAGGTGATGCGCCATTAGTATGAATATTAGGTTTTTTTTACTTCTCTGATTTTTGCACAGATTACAAAATATATTATTGGACAGAATATAGACAGCACCACACAACAACAACAGATTAAATCGAATATAATAGAAGATTAGTCTCCGAATACAATTCATCATATTAGTATCCGAATTCAAAAGACCGAACAAAGATAGAACATTAAAAGTCACGAGACCGCGAGTTGCGAGTTTGTCTTCACATTACAAGACGATATCGATCATCTAAACTACCATCACATAGAAGAGAGATGCGGTCATCACGATGAGCATCATCACACTGAAACTGTTCTTCATCCGGTTGCTCCAACGCTCCCTCCTCTCTCCCGCTAGATAGCGGGCATATCTAGATTCCGCCTCCTCCCTAGTGGTGTACCCTTTGTAACTGTTACCGCTGAAATGGTGAACCTGTCTCCGACACTCCTCCCAGTCGTCGTAGATTCTGGGAACCTTACCCTTATACACGACATACGACGGCATCTCTATGCACAAGCCAAACAACAGACAATACATAAGCAATATATAATTATGCAACAAAAGGATCGGAAGAGAAAAGCAAGACATTAATAGCACGATTCATGGTCCTACTAATAAATAGCATCGATTACATCTAAGTTGAACGACTGTCCAAACCAAAGAGACATACAAGTTCATTAAAGTTTAATTACAACATGAGCCAATCAATGTTTCAGAACTACACATAGCATCACTACTTTCGACTCGACTCATGGGACCGGAGCGTGGATGAAGCCGCCATCTGTCGTGATGGTCATGAAATCGCGGGCGTTGTCAGCCATCAATTGTAGCGTTGTGTCTATCTCATTGTTGGACGGTTGATCTCTGAGGTAGAACTGCCCCGAGGTACGAAGGACATCTTGATGGATGATTTCCGCAAACTCCGACTAGATGCGAAAGAATTCTTGTCTGATGTCCGCGTCCTGGATTGCCGACAAGCTCGCGGCCCAATCTTTGAGATTATCTGGTAGCAGAAGGTGATGATGGTCCCGTACGATCGCCCGCATGTGATGGAGGGCGTAGTAGGCATCCTTCTGACCGCCAGGCGGCTGCTTGACGCAGGAGAACGTTGTATTGTGGGCGAACACGTGCCTGCCGTACCTACGAACTGGCCTGGTGAAGGTGCCTCCAGATTTGGCGTAGCCCGGGAGAACATCATCAAGAACTTTCTTGATATTTGTGTAGTCTATCTTGGAGTCATGGTCCGGGTCGAAATACGTGGCCATGGAATATTTCGGGCTTAAGAGGATGAGTGTGCAATGTGTGTCACTGCACAAAACACGGAATGTTAGAAAAAAAAGAACGATCGAAATCTAAGAAATCATATGTTACGGGGCGGTTAGGGGATGACTTACTCGGGAAAGTAAGGCACGAGGAAGTTATCCTTATCTGGGTTTGCCTGAATGACGCCTTCGAGGTAAGAACTCGCGACATGCCGGTCCCCAGCGCTGCCCAAGATCTTGGCACGCATGTAGAAGGGGTCGACTATAACGATGTCCGGGGTCTTGCCTCTAATGATCCGCATCTCCATACTCAGCGAAAGCAGCTGAACGAAGGTGTAGTGCAGCGGATGAAGGTTAAACATAGCAAAGATGTCATCAAACCGCAGGACGATCGTACCCCCGATGGCGCCATCCACAAAGCCCTTGCCCTCTGGCACCTTGGCCACGAAAACCGGGTATGCCACATCATTCTCTCTGAGACGCCGCTTCACCAAAGAAAGAACACTGTCATGCAGACTCCACATAGCACCGGTTGCAGCATTGAGCATATTTGGCGGTAGCATCGCCCCACCCGCCACATGCACCCTCCTCGAGATATCCTTAGGTGAAGGTGGGTTTATTGCCACCTATGTTGGGTTTATCATCTAGGGTTTATCGATGCTAAGGAGAATTCTAAGTTGGGCCTAATCACTTGGCTCTATTTCCACCTATGGTTTAATGCAGCAAGAATGGCGGGGCAGTTGATCCTACTTAACTAAGTACTAAGATACCCCGGCCAATGCATTAGTCGCAAGTACCCCATATGTCCTATTTTTAGCAAAGTCGTGCTAAAATTCACAGAAAATTTCAGCATGACCTTTGCTGAAAATAGGACATATGGAGTACCCGAATTTGCCGGAACGGAAGTTAATTGACATTCCGACAAACTCAAGGGCCTCTCGGGGTACCTACAAATTCATCACGACACAATGGTCGGAGACAAAACCCAGCAAACTAGCAAAGTTACTGACGTGTTTACAGAAATTGTTTTCTGTAAAAGATGATCATCATCTTTACAAGTCTTTCTCAATGTGATCAATTGATGGATCAACACGTAAAACATGTCCAATAAGAGCATATAATTCAACAACTCCACTAAAAATGAGAGCTGAAAGATGCAGGGAGCACAAACAGCTTAGAAAAATCAATCCATCTAGCATTTCAGGTTTTGCTAGAAATACCTTTAACGAGGGATACAAATAATTTTCATTTTCATATTTTAAGAACTATAAACACTACTAGGAAAAGGGCTATAGATGGAATTGACACTAATGGCGCACCAGACATGTGGTGCGCCATTAGTATATACTAATGGCGCATCACCATCTGATGCGCCATTAGTGTTGAAACTACTAATGGCGCACCCTGCCCACGGTGCGCCATTAGTACCAAATTTTTTTTTGAACTAGTGCGCCTGTCCAAACATACTAATGGCGCATCCGCTGGTGGTGCGGCATTACTAGTTGTAACTAGTAATGGCGCACCAGCCAGAAGGTGCGCCACTAATGTTTTTTTTATTATTGTTTTTATTCCTTTTTTTGCAAAAGTACTAATGGCGCACCACCAGGGGGTGTGCCATTAGTAACCTGGATTACTAATGGCGCATTTGTTGCTGGTGCGCCATTAGTAAGTGGGCAGCAACAAGATATTTTGGACAGCCTCTCCTCCCACACTCACTTTCTCCCCACTTCATTCTCTCCACCGCCTCCTCCTTGTCTCGGGTGCCTCCTCTTTTTCACCTCATTTCCACCATAGATTCATTCAAATTAAGTGGTTAAGTTACCTTGTTTTGCTAGGTAAGTAAGGGGGGAAGCTATATTTATGTTGTTCTCTACAACAATGTGCACATGCACTTTTTATGGCCTAGCTAGATCTATGTATGTTCGTGGTGTTGCATATGTTTGTGGTGTTGCATATGTGTTTGTGTTTGGAGGTGTACCGATATTTGAAATGCGATAGTTGCCAATATTTTGCCGGAATGTTGATTCATTTCCTTTTCAAGAGAATTTTGGCATTAAGCATTCTTTTGGTCCTATTTTTAGGGAAAGTCATGCCAAATTTTTCTTGGTTCTAAAATATCGTTTTGCTCTACCCCTTGAGCGACCATGGTCCGCACGATGACCGAAGGCATCGTGAATAGGTTTTGAGGTCCGCGAAGGCCGAGATGCTTCAAAAGAACGAGACGGAGATAAGATGTCCGTGTCGAAGATGCAAGCTGAATAGCCTTATTGCGGACCCGGATTCCGGCAGGTGCGGGACCACCTGCTCTTGCATGGTTTCATGGATGGCTATCGGTGGCAAGGTGATGAAGATGACTACGAAGTCGCCCATGGGGGCGAGCAAGAAATGAGGAAGGGCAGCAAGACAACCACCGCGCTCGGGGCGAGAAGACGAAGAATCCCTGGAGATGATCACGACGGTGATGCTGTACACAGTCATCATGTAGAAGATGCAGGACATGATGATGATGCGGCGGAGCGACGACGCTGGACCATCGATGGGCTGGGTGCAAGACCCTCATATTCAAGAGCTGCTTCTCAAGCAGACGGATAACGCAAGAGCTGCCGCCGAGAGAAAGCCAAGATGGATCAACTTGAGTTAGACGGGTTACTCCATTGTATGAAGGATGCAGGCCCGAGGATACCCTTTGAAAGTAACGCTCATGGCTCGGAGATGAAGGTAAAACACAAAATGACCGACGATGCTTCGACGAGAACATGTCATTTCGCACTAACGCCTTCCCAAGGGGAACAAGTGCCGACCAGTTTGGAGGAGGCGAAGAAAATCGTGTGTCCTCTGGATTTACCGCACGTGAAATACCATGTGTGCATGAACAATTGCATCATTTATCGGGACGAGCACGCGGAGTCTACCATATGTCCGGTGTGCGGTGTCACTCGATACAAGAAGAGGAAGAAAGCTCCTCGAAAAGTGGTGTGGTACTTTCCGATCACTCCTCGTCTGCAGCGGTATTTCGCGGATCCTAAGGTAGCAAAGCTCCTGCGTTGGCACGTGGATAGGGAGGAGAAGAAGCGAGAAGATGCGCAAATGATCCGGAGATAGATAAAAAGACAAGATGCTGAGTCACCCTAAGGATGCGAGCGGTGGCAAGCGTTGAACTTGAATACCCAGAATTTGGGAACGATCCAAGGAACATCGTGCTTGGGCGCGAGCACCGATGGAGTCAATCCGTTTGGCAGCCAGAGAAGCACACATAGCACCTGGCCTGTGTTTGTGTGGATGTACAACCTTCCCCTGGTTGTGCATGAAGAGGAAGTACATTCACATGAGTATGCTAATTGAAGGGCGAAACAACCAGGAGCGACATCAATCTGTATGTGGGGCTGCTGAAAGAGGAGCTTGACACGCTATGGAAAACGCCAGCCAATACGTGGGACGCCGCAGAGAAAGAATATTTCCCTATGAGAGCCGTGACTGCTCACGACGGTGCACGACTATCTCGATTACGGATATCTTGCGGGCAGGTAGTCCACGGATTTTACGGATGCGTAAGGTGCATGGATGACACAACGATCGCCAGCTAGATAGAGATCCGGGTCTTGAAAACCGTGTTCATGGGACATCGAAGTTGGCTTCACGACGATGACCCGTGGAGGAAACGCAAGGATCTGTTCGATGGTGAAACCGAACCCGAAAACGCCTGTACGAGGAGCGGCGAGGAAATAGACAAGCTGTTGAAAATTGGAAAGACTGCCCACCGCCGAAAGAAGCAAAAGGCGCCAGAGCCGGAAAGAAGCGAAAGGCGCCAGAGCCGCTGCTGAAGGTATGGAAAACGAGGTCTGTTTTACGGGACTTGCCGCATCGAAGATCCACGTGTGCCTCACAGCCTTGATGTCATGCATATCACGAAGAACGTGTGCGAGTCTGCTTGGTACCCTGCTCAACATGCCGAGAGGACCAAAGATGGGCGAAAGCAAGGGCAGACTTGAAATCAATGGGCATCGGCAGGAGCTTCACGCTATATATGATGATGATGATGATGATGATGATGATGATGATGATGATGATGATGATGATGATGAAGCAGGGACACAGAAAGTCGTCGCAAAGGCAAAAAGGCCAAGAAGACCGGAAATGACTACCCTCCCGCATGCTTCACTCTAAGTCAGGAGGAGATCGAGCAGTTTTTCACCTGCCTCCTAGGAGTAAAACTTCCTTACGGTTACGCGGGGAAGATAAGCAGATACCTAGACCCAGTGAAGCGAAGTTCAGCGGGATGAAGTCTCACGGTATCACGTCGCGATGACGCAGATACTTCCAGTTGCAATCCTGGGATCATGGACGCGCACGTCCGTGAAACGCTATTTGGCCTATGCAACTTCTTCGACGCCATCTCGGAAGTCGATTGGCGTGAGGCAACTCGAAGGCTACAGGAAGAGATCGTGGTGATACTATGCGAGCTTGAGATGTACTTCCGCCCGCATTCTTGACGTTATGGTGCATCTGCTGGTCCATATAGTGGAGGATATCATCCAACTCGGGCCGACGTTCCTGCACAGCATGATGCCGTTCGAAAGGATGAATGGTGTCATCAAAGGATACGTTCGCAACATGTCACGTCCAGAAGGAAGCATAGCCAGGGGCTTTCTGACCAAAGAGTGCATCTCCTACTGCACGAATTATCTAGGCATCGAGAACCCCGTTGGTCTGCCCGTCAACAGGCACCTCGGCAGGCTCGCTGGATGGGGTCACCGTGAGGGTCGCCGCGAAATGCATGTCGACTTCGAGGGTCGACTCGCCGACTTTGAAAGAGCAAACCTAGTCGCGCTACAACACATAGACGTGGTCGATCCTTGGGTGGTAGAGCACAAAACCTTTATTAAGAAGACGTACAATGACCGAGGCCAACAGAGGACGGACGGAGATACACTCAAAGAGCACAACTCATGTTTCACGCGTTGGTTCAAGCAGAAGCTTCTGTTGTACCCTTTACATGAGGATTCTTCCGCGGAAGAACAACTCATATTCGCCTTGTCACAGGGCGCCGAGCACAACCTGATGACCTATGAGGCGTACGATATCAAAGGCTACACATTCTACACCGAGGCCAAGGACATGAAGAGCGATGGTTATCAAAACTCCGGGGTAACGATGGAATCCTACACCGGTAACGACAAGGACAGATACTACGGAAGGATCGAGGAGATCTGGGAGCTGAGCTACGCTAGAGAGAAGGTCCCGATGTTCCGTGTCAGACGGGCCAAGAACGTCATAAAAGAAGACCGTATTTCACCACCATGGTTATACCGAAGCCAAATCCAAGATCAGGGCGCAAAAGTCACCTTGAAAAATGAGCCATGGGTACTGGCTTCCCAAGTGGACCAATGCTTCTTCATTACCGACCCGCCAAAGCCCAGTCGTGTTGTCGTGAGGAGAGGCAAAAGGAAGATCATCGGAATGGATGGAGTAGCCAATGAGCAAGACTTCGACAAGTACGGCGACCCAGGATCGAACATGACGACGATGATGAAGTAGCAGCATACACCACAAGAAGAAGCAGGACCATCCTACCTAAAGGACGTCCGTTCCACAGAAGAACTCCATTTGCGAAAAAGAAGGGCAAGAAGATTGTGAACAGATAGCTAGCTAAGATCGATTGTATTTAAATCGTAGCCTTCATTTCTCGATTGTATTTCATGGGTACTTTTGAACTATCATGAATATTTTAAATTTCATGGACACTCGATCTCGATCCCCTCCATCTCGATCGCTATCCCACCTCGCCAGATCCGGTCCCCCGCCGCCGAGCACCCCCACTCCACGGCCGCCGCCCGAACCCCCGCACCCTCGATTCCCCTACTCAACCGCCCGCCGACCCCCGCACCCAAGCACCATCTTATAAAAAAATAAGTATCAAACAACTTTTAAATGCTACTGTCTTATAAAAAATATTACTGTTATTATTTAAACAAGTTTGAACATATTTAAACACAAATAAGTATCAAACAGCTTTTAAATGCTAAAAAAATTTGTGGAGCCCACCTCGATCCCCTCCATCTCGATCGCTATCCCACCTCGCCAGATCCGGTCCCCCTCGCCGAGCACCCCCAGTCCACCGGCCGCCGCCATGAACCCCCGCACCTCGATTCCCTACTCAACCGCCCGCCGACCCCCGCACCCAGCAAGACCGTCTTATAAAAAATAAGTATCAAACAGCTTTTAAATGCTATTGTCTTATAAAAAATATTACTGTTATTATTTAAACAAGTTTGAACATATTTAAACACAAATAAGTATCAAACAGCTTTTAAATGCTAAAAAAATTGTGGAGCACAGGAGTCGAACCCGGGACCTCTGTGTGAGAAGCGGCTCTGTGTGAGCTAGTAGAGGACTTGATGTGGATCAGTTCTGGTTGTACATAACCTGTTGGCTCGAGTTGAAATAAAAAAAAATACTAATGGCGCACGCATGTGAGGTGCGCCATTAGTGTGGACATGCTAATGGCGCACCACGGTGAGGTGCGCCATTAGTATTGTGCCCGATCCCCCTTCCCTCTCCCCTTTGCCCGATCCCCCTTCCCTCTTCCCCGCAGTTCCTCTCCTCTCGATCCACCGCCGCCCGCCGCTGCCTGACCCCTGCTGCGCCCTCGCCTCGCCCTCTCCCTCCCTCGCCCTCTCCTCGCCTTCCCTCTCCCTCGCCTCTCCCTCGCCCCTAGATCCCTTCCCCTCTCCTCTCGAGACCGCTGCCCGCCGCCTCGACGCTGCCCGCCGCCCAGACGCCTCGCGCCACCCGCCCCCAGCCGCGCCTCGACGCCCGCCGCCCGACGCCCGCGCCGCCTGCCTCGACCCGCCGCCCGACGCCGCTGCCCCGCCACCTCGACGTCCAGTGACCTCGCCCTGCCTCCGGCCTCCCGCCCGGCTGCCACCGTCCGACCAGCCAGTCAGGTATTTCCCCTCTTCCCAGTGCTTCTTAATATTTGTTCTCTGAACTTAAAGCTTCAAATTAACAAGATGTATTTGAGGGTATTTGAAATTAAAGCTTCAAATTAGATGTTTTTGCTCTCTGAACTTGATGCTTCAAATTACCAAAAAGCACTGATTCCTAATATTTGTTCCAATTAACAATAAGATCGAAGACAAGATGAACAAAAGAACCAGGACAATGCCATCTTTTTTTTCAACCACAAAGCACCGATTCCATAGTAATACAAATTAACCGGCCCTTCAACTCGAGCAAGTGATGATGTTCCTCGTGTTACAACTCAACTTAAGCCCGGTTATATTGAGCCAGACCCTGGTAAGAGAATACCTATTGATAATTTGGATCCCGACATTAGAGATCTTGATAGAAGGGAGTACATTATCAAGGGCCCTTGCCAACCAACTGATCTTAAATATGAACGGAAATGGGTAGGAAAAGGGTTTAGAAGCTTTCATGATTCTTGGTACAAAAATCATCGTGGCTGGTTGGAATATAGCATTGATAAAAATGCAAGCCTTTGCTTTTATTGCTTTCTATTTAAGCAACCAAGAGTTGAGAACTATGGTGTTCAAGCATTAACTAAGAATGGGTTTAAGAAGAAAGAGGTGTTTTGTTTACCTTGGTTTTGTCGATTTGACTATTTGGAATTGTCTTTGAAACTTGCTGCACTGCAAAGATAAAATCCTGCAGATCGAGTAGATGGAAATAGAAAGTTGTTAAGGCTATTCAGTAATAATGAGGTAAAGCAAAGCAAATAAATGGTTTGACAGATGTGAACACCTGAGCAGTTAAAGTAGTGGATTCATATACCTTAGAATAAATTTCTAAGCAGGGCATGGATTTCTTGTTGGAGTATGTGATGATTACAGTATAAATGGTTATACTGTAATTGTCCCTGAAATTTGCTCCACCGCAAAGTGGATAAAATCCTGTATAGTAGATGGAAACAGAAAACTGTATGAAAAGAGTTGATTATAACGTGTGTGTGTTCAGTTTTTACTCTGAATCATCCTATCCATGCATACAAGTATTGTTGTTCAGTTGTTTGAAGTTGGCATGGATAGACATGCTGCTGATTGTCATAAGTACATTAAAAAACAAGTATAAGACCAACATCCAGAGATGCTAGCATGGACATACATGTTGCTGATTGTCATAAGTACATGTTGCCAATTGTCATATTCAGAGAAGTACTCTATATTTTAAACATCAACCATAACCAACAGCTAGAAGTTTATTTGCTTCCACTGTAAATTCATATTCAGAAAAGTGCTCTGTATTTGAGTGGAAGAACAAATTTTAAACTGAATTTTGAGGTGTAACCAAACTAAATTGATGATAACTCTTGTTGCCTAGAAACAGAGGTAGTTTACATATTGTTTAGAAGGGTGAGTTCCATGAATTCGAACTAGTAGGAAGTAATAGGAAGTAACTACATTGCCTTCTGCTTTTACTGCATTTATGTTCAGTTGTATGTTCAGTTGAACTCTGCTATAAATGGCTTCATCAAGACATGTCTAATTGCATTGCCTTCTGTTTTACTGCATTTATCGTGGGTACCTAACCATTCTTGCAGAGTTCCTCGGGTCAGCTAAAACTCATAAATACTTCTTAGAATTTTCCAGCAAAGTCTTGGTCCGGCATTGCTGGTGTTTGTTTATGTTAGGACTTTAAGCATGTGTAGTGTAGTGTAGTGTAGTGTAGTGAGCTTGTTCTAGTGTAGTGAGGTCTGAACCATTGCGCGATGTAGTGTAGTGTAGTGAGCTCGAACCATGTTCGGTGTTGAGTACTTCAAGTTTCTTGAACCGATTCATTTTGTGGACTTAGTGAACATGATAAAACAAGCGGATGCTCTATTTTTAATTAACAGTAATCCATGACCAGCAACAGTTTCTTTCACTAATTTTTAGTTAACAGCAATCCATGATTTTTTTCACAATGATCAACATCAGTTTTGTATTAAAATGAATGTACTCCATGAATTTTAAGTTAACAACTGAATTTACTCCTTTATTGGCATTGTCATGATTCAGTTAACACTAAATCAACTTCATTAATTAGCAGCAGCAGCACAACACGATCACTTGGATCAGCGGAAGAGGAGCATCAAGAACACGGGCAGAGGAGTAGCAGCAGCTAGTTCTTTGGTACAATGGAAAACAAGCAAGCTTATATCTGAAAAATGAGTTAGATAGGCTCAGAATTTTGAGTTGGCCCTTTACATAAGTTTTAGATAAAGTTTCAAGGTTTCTTTAGAGTATTTATTTGTGTCGTTTGGATGTACGGTTTGAGAGCAGCTATCAGTTTAGTTTGCTATATATACATTGTCATCTAAGTTGAGCTGATTTTGATTTCCGTATGTTATGGGGGGACAACAGATATTGCTATATGTTCATTCTTGAGGGTACAGACTTGCTAAACTATTGATGATTTTTTTTGGGTGACCTATTAGATCTGGAATGGAAGCTCACATAAGTTGAGCTGATTTTTGTCCATATGAAAGCAGAGGACCATATGGTCTGTGTCCTTTTCATCCATATGAAAGTAGAGGCACATTGTGGTGCTAGTTTACTGGGTTTTGTCTCCGACCATCGTGTCATGATGATTTTGCAGGTACCCGAGAGGCCCTTGAGTTTGCGGAATGTCGATTAACTTCCGTTCCGGCAAATTGGTACTCCATATGTCCTATTTTCAGCAAAGGTCATGCTGAAATTTTCCGTGAATTTTAGCATGACTTTGCTAAAAATAGGACATATGGGGTACTTGTGACTAATGCATGGGCCGGGGTATCTTAGTAGTTAATTAAGTAGGATCAAGTGCCCCGGCGTACTTGTGACTAATGCATGGCTTTTAGGGTGCCTCGGTGTCGATAAAAACCGAAATGATGAAAGGTTAGGCTTTTAGGGTGCCTTGGCGTCGAAAAACCCTCAATGATAAAAGCTTAGATTTTAGGATGCCTCGGTGTCGACAAACCCTAAATGATGAGACCATGATCTTGTTCCTTGACAATAACCAACTTTTTTACCAAACTTTGTTTGTATTTAGAGAGAAACATGGCCCACAATGATGAGGCCGGGGGTTCGGGCGGCAAGGCATTCTGGGAGCTGTCCCAGGAGATGGAGGAACAACCTCACTTGTATGAGGCCGCCGCCTTCCCCACCGATCCTGAGACCACGGATGGTGCCGCCGAGGATGACCACACTGATGCCACCACTGATGGTGCCGCCGAGGATGCCACCACTGATGATGGCGGCGCACGCACAGATGGCAGCCAACCGAAGAGGCAACGGAAGGACCGGCGCCCGATCATGCTCCGCACCCTCAAGGAGGAAGTTACTGAAGTGGACTCCAACGGGAATCCAACGGCGCCCGAACGAATAGTCAAGGGGTACTCGCTTCAGCTCGGGTGCATTGTCCGGAGCACCGTCTCGATCAACACCGAGAACCTGAGGCATCCTGACCGAGGGAATTTGCGCAACCTCCTCTTCACGAAGCTGCACGAACGATACAAGTTCCCCGCTGAATTTGAAAACACAAGCCTCAAAGGGAATAAAGTGAACAATGCTGCCCTCGCGAAGATGAGCAAGGCCCTGTCTACTTGGAAAAGCAATGTGAAGAGAATGATCGAGAAAGGTGAGAGTTATCGAGAAGATCAAGGAGAAAAATCCTTCGATCACGAAGATGACTACAACGACTTCAAGATCAATTGCTCGAGCACCGCAAGCTCCCAATCAAGTGAGTGGGGAAACAAATGCGGAGCTGAACATAGGGGAACACACACTCGGTCCCGGCGGTTTCAGAGTGGCGGAGCCTATATGGGACAAGGAGGAGGCGGACCATGCCGAGCAAGGCCTACCGCCTCTTCGATACATACGGTGACAAGCAGACCAGGAACTTTGTCGGGGCCGGTACAAGAAGGACCCAAAACAAAGGAGCTTACCACGGATCCGAAGACCAGGCAGCTTGAGCTTGTTACGTAAGGAATACACCCAGCGTAATTAGCTCCATATGGTTGCATTCTAATTAATGAAGCCAATTTCTAAATGGTTCACATTCCTTCCGCAGCGATTGAAAGCGATGGCAGCTGGGTCGACTAAGAGCAACCCTTGGGACACCACTCTAAATAGGGGTTGAATGTAATGAAGAACAAGGATAAGCTCGATGGCCGGCGTCGGCTGGTGGTGTGGCGGCAAAGGCTTGTCGACAAAATGGGGTCATACTATACCGCTGGTGTGCGGAAGGAGAAAAAGACCAGCTCGGAAAGCCAGCGCGAGAGGTTCAAGAACTCAAGGCACAGGTGGCGCGGATTCCGGAGATTGTCCAAGAGCAAGTGGAACAACGACTCGGAGCGACGATCACCGCCCTTGTGCCTACCTTGATCTCGGGTTGAGTCGTGGATTGTGGGCGCCAACAGGGCCGCCCGATTCCTAGCTTCACGGCCAGCAACTCGCATAATGCGATGGCGGGGCCATTGGTGCCTCCGCGGAGGCGGCATTGGTGTCTCCGACGCCGGCACGGGAGCTTAATGCACCCGGGTGTACGCCGGCCGGCACCTCTTCAGCAAGCGGCCCCTCCGTCAACTGCACGCCCGCCGTTGGCGGTGCGTCGACATTAGCCGAGCTCGACGCCATCATCACGGTAACTAATTAAGCTCTCTCGCCGAGGACTTCATCTCCTTGCCTTTGATGGGCATCCCTGACGCCCTACATGTTTTCGCAGGGCGCCGCCGACGTTCCGTGCACTCTCCTCCACTTCGTGAACAACGAGTTGGTAGATGTCGCCAAGGGCAAAATCGTTCAACCGGGCAACCCCTTGTTCCACGGTACCCAGATGCCACCCAACTTGTTTAGGGTTCAACTGGTTCGGGTGCTGCCAGGCTGCGACGACTTGTTACCTCCGATGCGACCCGTCGGGGCCGACGATGAAGACGTGATGACCCTCGGCGCCGCTGAGCTGGCCCTGCTTTGGCGAAGAGCCAGATTCGTTTGGGGCGGGGACACCACCCAAAGACAACACCGCCGGTCGTGCGGCGCCAAGTCGGCCCCATGGCAAGACTGCCGTAACGGTGCCGGACATCCTATGCCACTGGATCCAAACATGCATATGGCACAGGATCAGAACGACGACGACGACGACGATGATACATTTGGCAACGTCGATCAGTACTTTGCCGAGCATGGGTACGATGGCGACTTCATGGGGCCTCCTTCTCAAGAACCAAACCCAACAAAATACGTGTGCGATCTAGCTGGTACCGCGGAGAAGCCAAGTTGCAACAGCGCCGTCGGTGTTCAGCTCTCGAGAGACGCCCCGGCTGCCGACTTCACCGAGCCTCGGATAGGCGAGGTGCAAATATTATCAGCCCCAACACACTCAAGAAGGCGGTCGTGAGCAGAACTCGGTCCCATTACAGGAGAAGAAGAAGGCACGCAAAAGAAAGACTAAGAAGGGTGCGAGCCAGCCGGCACCGAGTACGATCCGTGCTCAGGACGGGCCACCTTCACCGCAGGATATCTCGAGGAGGGTGCATGTGGCGGGTAGGGCGATGCTACCGACAAATATGCTCAATGCTGCAATCGGTGCTATGCGGAGTCTGCATGACAGTGTTCTTTCTTTGGAGAAGCGGCATCTCAGGGAGAAGGATGTGGCATACCGGTTTCGCGGCCAAGGTGCCGAGGGCAAGGGCTTTGTGGATAACTCCATCGGGCGTACGATCGTCCTGCGTTTTGATGACATCCACGCTATGTTGAACCTTCATCCGCTGCACTACACCTTCGTTCGGCTATTTTCGCTGAGTATGGAGATGCGGATCATTCGCGACAAGACCCGGACATCGTGATAGTCGACCCCTTCTACATGCGTGCCAAGATCTTGGGCAGCGCGGGGACCGCAAGTCGCGAGTTCTTACCTCAAGGCGTCATTCGATAACCAAGATAAGGATAACTTCCTCGTGCCTTACTTTCCCGGTAAGTCCTCCCTCAACCGCCCGTAACATATGAATTCTTACATTTCGATCGTTTTCTTTTAACATTCCGTGTTTTCTGCGGTGACACACGTTGCACGCTCATCCTCCTAAGCCCCAAATATTCCATGGCCACGTATTTCGACCGGACCGTCGATCGAACGTAGACTACACAAATGTCAAGAAGGTTCTTGATGATGTTCTCCCGCCTCGCCAAATCTGGAGGCACCTTCACGAGGCCTATTCATAAGCACGGCAAGCACGTGTTCTCCCCAATACGACGCTCGCTGCGTCAAGCAGCCGCTGGCGGTCGAAGGGTGCCTACACGCCATCCATCACATGCGGGCGATCGACGGGACCATCATCAACTTCGCTACCGAGTAAACTCAAAGATTGGGCGCGGCGTGTCGGCAATCCAGGACGCGGACCTCAGACAAGAATTCTTTCGCATCCAATGGAGCTTGCGGAAATCATCCATCAAGATGTCCGCCGTACCTCGGGGCAGTTCTACCTCGAAATCAACCGTCCAACGGTGACATCGACAGAATGCTACAAATGCAGGATGACAACGCCCATTCTTTCATGACTCCCACGATAGACGGCGGCTTCATCCACGCTCCGGTCCCTTGAGTCGAGTTGTCTAGTTTTGAAACATCGATTGGCTCATGTTGTAATTAAACTTTAATGAACTTGTAGTATGTCTCTTTGGTTTCGAGAGTCGTTCAACTTAGATGTAATCGATGCATGCTATTAATGTCTTGCTTTTCTCTTCCGATCGTTCTGTTGCATACTTATATATTGCTTATGTATTTTCTGTGAATTGGTACTAACGTTTCGTTTGGCTAGTGCATAGCGATGCCGACGTATGTCGTGTACAAGGGTAAGGTTCCCGGAGTCTACGATGGTGGGAGGAGTGTCGGAGACAGGTTCACCGATTCAGCGGTAACAGTTACAAAGGGTACACCACTAGGGCCGAGGCGAATCTAGATCGCCCGCTATCTAGCGGGAGAGGGAGGAGCGTTGGAGGAACCGGATGAAGACGAGTTTCATCGTGATGATGCTCATCGTGATGACCGCAGCTCTCTTCTATGTGATGGTAGTTTAGATGATCGATATCGACTTGTAATGTGAAGACAAACTCGCTACTCGCGGTCTCGAGACTTGTAATATAATGTTCTATCTTTGTTCGGTCTTTTCAATTCGGAGACTAATATGATGAATTGTATTAGGAGACTAATATGATGAATTGTATTCAAAGACTAATCTTCTATTGTATTTGATGAATCTGTTGTTGATGTGTGCTGTCTATATTTTGTCAAATTATACATTTTGTAACCTGTGCAAAAACAGAAAATAAAAAATAAAAAACCTAATATTCATACTAATGGCGCATCACATGAAAGGCGCCATTAGTATGACAAGGCATACTAATGGCGCATCACTGGGTAGTGCGCCATTAGTATCTGTGATTACTAATGGCGCATCAGGTGGTGCGCCATTAGTATGCCAAAGCACTGGTATACATGGCCTGGGAGGCATACTAATGGCGCACCTGGCCTATACTAATGGCGCACCCGCGGTGCGCCATTAGTATACCAGATACTAATGGCGCACCAGGTGGTGCGCCATTAATAAAAATTACTAATGGCGTGCTATTAATGACGCACCACAGATGCGCCATTAATAGGCATACTAGGTGTGCCATTAGTAGGGGTTTTTCTAGTAGTGAAATAAACCATCCAGTAAGTATAATCAAGGTAATCAATCATTCCCATAAAACAAGACAAGTTTTATTCAGTACTGCTAATATGGTTGGAGATTACTATGAACATGTGGCAAGACTACTTTGATAACAAGGGCCACTAGTTGGCCAGTAGTTGAACTAGCAGCTTGGCCATAGCTGACGCCACGCACTGTTGTGACAGCTCTCAGCAGTAACCTCCAATGCTCCGACAACCGACACAGATAACATGTCTCAAAGATGAGCCTCAAGACAAGCTTGTTATTTCTTTTTCACATATTTGTTTGCAAGTTCTGATATGTAATAAAGATGAGCCTCAAAGATGAGCCTCCAATGCTGATTTGTTTGCCTCAAGACAAGATGAACCTCCAATGCAACAAGTAATAAAATGTTTGCAAGTTCTGATATGTAACTGGTCTTAGTAATCATGGATACTTGTAGGTGTTCTCCCAAGTATTGAGTTTTGGTTTCTGTTAAACACAAAATTGCAGGGTGAATCTTTTTTGTATTGTTTGATCATGAACACTTCACTACTCAATTAATATGTTCAATCGGAGCATTACTGTGATGTCAAGTGGTTATGAATTGTCTTCCTAACAAACAATAAGCTTGTCTTCACCCACTCAAATAAGTTCTCATGTTCCACAAAGTTAATGCCAAATCCACTGAATTCTTATAGTTCACAGAGAAACTCCCGGATTACATAGGTGTGTATATGATGCCACATGAATATCTAACATGCTGATAGTCTTAGACATTAGGACACTACAATGATCTACAACCTTATGTAAAGTGCCAACTCCACAGATTTCTTGTTCGTAGCTTTTATATTATATCTAGAAGCAACGCAACAGGGTTAAACACCAGAATCTTTAGTTTAATTTTTTCCAGAATTTTAGAGGCCCAACAAATTCAGTTCAAGTATTTTATACCATGTTAAAGATAGTAAAGTACAGAGGTTTAGCCCTGGTCCTTAGATTCAGTTTCCTAATCTTTTTGTTTTCTACAAAGATATTCCCAACCTTCATGATGTTGGTAAGAAAAGAGCTACTCTCTGAATCTTTTATCTATTTATACTTGTAAATTAGCACTCTGATGCTGGCCTTGACAAATGATCCCACTATGTTGTTTGCTGGAATCTGCAAAATGATCCCACTATGTTGACAAATGATCCCACTATGTTGTTATACTTGAGAACACTGTAACAAAATCAAAACCACAATAAACAGTTGTCTGATATAACAGGTACAATTACACAAAGCATCTGAATACACACATACTTCATCTATCAAGGTAAAATAAGCAGTTCATGTATGTATGTATGTATGTATGTATGTATGTATGTATGTATGCGGTCTCAGATTCTGTACATTAACATGGAGCAGTGGGTAAATCAGATGTCGAATTATTCGTCGCCCCGAGCAAGCAATGCTGTAAACAAATTCCAAATGCATGCTGAGTAGTGAAAATGCGGTCTCAGACTCTAGTCTGGTGGTGGTGCCAAGAAACAGAGAGCAGAGCACTCATCATGGTGTTTTGGCATCACATTCTTTCCTGCACAAATGGTCCATAGTACTAGTACCATACACTAGCTGCTGTACCCACCACTACAAGATGTGGAGACTTTTTACTAGAGCATAACTTGACAATACTTTCATCTACAGTAGAAGAATGTTGATTTCTACTGCAGTGCAGGTGCAGAGAAACTTTATCTACCACAGAACCTACTAAGCAGATCATTATGGATGAATGGAGCAAGAGGTGCTAAGAAACTTCCAGTTTTTGAGCATCTGGAGCACTGAGCCATATTGCTTGGTAGTAGTAGAGTAGTGATAAACTGGGCATTTCATGGCCATGTGGTGGGCTAAAACTATGGTTTTCCACGGGAGTATGCAGCATGAAACTATGGTTTTCCAGGAGGTGAGCGCGCCTGGATGCTGTAGTCGCCGGCGTGAGCTCGCCGGAGATGGCCGGCTGCAACGGGCCGTGCATGTATATCCGTCGATGTCGAGGTCGTACACGGCGCCGGGGTTGCGCCGGCGAGCTTGCCACCCACCTTGGAGCCGGAACCCTAGGGCTCGGGGCCTGCGCAAGACCACAGCCAGGAGGCGCAGCCACGCGCGGACGGCGAGGTCGGTGAAGAGAACGGCGACGGTGCCGCAATGAAGCCGCGTGGGCTAGCGTTAGTCAGCCGCGGGTGGTGGGGGGGCGCGGGGCGCGGGGCGCGTGGTCTTGAGAGCTTGATCTTTGCGGGGCTGGGTAGGGGCGGCGTGGGCGAGCTGCGGTGGTGGGGGTGCGGGGGCGCGGGGGCGGCAGGGGTGGGCTTGATCTGGGCCTGGACGGGCGCTTCTTCGCGGTTGGTCGCAGTCGCAGTCGCATGGAAGGAGAGGGGAGAAGAAGGCACGGAAGGAGAGGTGGCGGCGTCGCCGACGGCGTGCAGGCGCGGCGGACGGAGGGGGCGGAGCAAGGCGGGGCGGCGGTGTATGGTTGGTGCGGAGCAAGGCAAAGTTAGGTCGAGTGGGGGATCTGGCGAGGGTGGGAGAGAGGCCAGAGGGGAATAGGTGGAGTGTGGGGAGGGTTAGCAATGGCGCACCTCCCCCTAGTGCACCATAAGTACGATGACAGCGATGGCGCACCTCCCCCTGGTGCGCCATTAGTAAAAAAAATTATTACAGTTCGAGCACTCAGGTTATATTCCACCTAACCGTATCTCCATCAGAACACACACACTAGCCCGACTGTTCAACACGCACACACACACTAGGAGGTCCTGGGTTTGATTCCCAGGCTCCCCAATTTTTGTTTTTATGCATTTTTTTCTTTGCACATATCTTTTTATCCATGCATCCAAATATAACATGTCACATATGCTAGATGCTCAGAATTTCATGTAAAAAAATAATATGCAGTTTGTTGCCATGTTAACAACATTTAAAATGTTGTTTGATATTTATTTGTGTTTAAATATGTTCAAAATTGTTTAAATCATAACTAAATATCCATAGCTCCAAATTTGACAAACTTTATATGCTTTTGGGAGTAACATATAACCAAGCACAACTAGTCTTTTTTTGGAGTTTTAGTTGCATTCATTTGTGAATTGGTAAAACATTTATGAATATGAAAAAATATCATCAAATTTGAAGAAATATTCATGAATTCAAAAAAGTTCCCATGAAAAAACATTTTTGAATATGTCGAAATACAATCGAGAAATGAAGGCTACAATTTAAATAAAATCGATCTTAGCTAGCTATCTGTTCACAATCTTCTTGTCCTTCTTTTTCGCAAATGGAGTTCTTCTGTGGAACGGACGTCCTTTAGGTAGGGTGGTCCTGCTTCTTCTTGTGGTGTATGCTGCTACTTCATCGTCGTCGTCATGTTCGATCTTCGGGTCGCTATACTTGCCGAAGTCTTGCTCATTGGCTACTCCATCCATTCCGATGATCTTCCTTTTGCCTCTTCTCACGACAACACGACTGGGCTTTGACGGGTCGGTAATGAAGAAGCATTGGTCCACTTGGGAAGCCAGTACCCATGGCTCATTTTTGGCGGTGACGTTTGCACCCGCGGTCTTGGATTTGGCTTCGGGTATAACCATGGTGGTGAAATACCGGTCTTCTTTTAGGACGCTCTAGGCCCATCTAACACGGAACATCGGGACCTTCTCTCCTGCGTAGCTCAGCTCCCAGATCTCCTCGGTCCTTCCGTAATATCTGTCCTTGTCGTTACCGGTGTAGGATTCCATCGTTACACCGGAGTTCTGATAACCATCGCTCTTCATGTCCTTGTCCTCGGTGTAGATTGTGCAGCCGTTGATATCGTACGCCTCATAGGTCATCAGGTTGTGCTCGGGGCCCTGTGACAAGGCGAATATGAGTTGTTCTTCCGCGGAAGAATCCTCATGTAAGGGTACGACAGAAGCTTCTGCTTGAACCAACACGTGAAACATGAGTTGTGCTCTTTGATTATATCTCCGTCCGTCCTCTGTTGGCCTCGGTCATTCTACGTCTTCTCAATAAAGGTTTTGTGCTCTACCACCCAAGGATCGACCACGTGTATCTGTTGTAGCACGACTAGGTTTGCTCTTTCAAAGTCGGCGAGTCGACCCTCGAAGTCGACATGCATTTTGCGGTGACCCTCACGGTGACCCCATCCAGCGAGCCTGCCGAGGTGCCTGTTGACGGGTAGACCAACGGGGTTCTCGATGCCTAGATAATTCGTGCAGTAGGAGATGCACTCTTCGGTCAGAAAGCCCCTGGCTATGCTTCCCTATGGACGTGACATGTTGCGAACGTATCCTTTGATGACACCATTCATCCTTTCGAACGGCATCATGCTGTGCAGGAACGTCGGCCCGAATTGGATGATATCCTCCATGATATGGACCAGCAGATGCACCATAACGTCGAAGAATGCGGGCGGGAAGTACATCTCAAGCTCGCATAGTATCACCACGATCTCTTCTTGTAGCCTTCTGAGTTGCCTCACGCCAACCGACTTCCGAGAGATGACGTCGAAAAGTTGCATAGGCCAAATAGCATTTCATGGACGTGCGCGTCCATGATCCCACGATTGCAACTGGAAGTATCTGCGTCATCAGCATGTGACAGTCGTGAGACTTCATCCCGCTAAACTTCTGCTTCGCTGGGTCTAAGTATCTGCTTATCTTCCCCGCGTAACCGTAAGGAAGTTTTACTCCTACGAGGCAGGTGAAAAACTGCTCGATCTCCTCCTGACTTAGAGTGAAGCATGCGGGAGGGTAGTCATTTCCGGTCTTCTTGGCCTTTTTGCCTTTGCGACGACTTTCTATGTCCTGCTTTGCCTCATCATCATCATCATCATCATCATTAGCATGAAGCTCCTGCCTGATGCCCATTGATTTCAAGTCTGCCCCTGCCTTCGGCCCACCTTTGGTCCTCTCTGGCATGTTGAGCAGGGTTCTTCGTGATATGCATGACATCAAGGCTGTGAGGCACACGGTGGATCTTCCAGTAGGACAAGTCCCAGAAAACAGACCTCGTTTTCCATACCTTTAGCAGCGGCTCTGGTGCCTTTCGCTTCTTTCCCGGCTCTGGCGCCTTTTGCTTCTTTCTCGGCAGTGGGCAATCTTTCCAATTTTTCAACAGCTCGTCTATTTCCTCGCCGCTCCTTGTACGCGGGCATCTTCGGGGTTCGGTTTCACCATCGAACAGATCCTTGCATTTCCTCCACGGGTCATCATCGCGAAGCCACCTTCGATGTCCCATGAACACGGTTTTCGAAGACCCGGGATCTCTATCTAGCTGGCGATACTTTGTGTCATCCATGCACCTAACGCATCCAGAAAATCCGTGGACCACCTGCCCCGCGAGATATCCGTAACCGAGATAGTCGTGCACCGTCGTGAGAAGTGCGACTCTCATAGGGAAATACTCTTTCTCTGCGGCGTCCCACGTATTGGCTGGCGTTTCCCACAGCGTGTATAGATCCTCTTTTAGCAGCCCCAGATACATATTGATGTTGTTCCCTGGTTGTTTCGGCCCTTCAATTAGCATACTCATGTGAATGTACTTCCTCTTCATGCACAACCAGGGGGGAAGGTTGTACATCCACACAAACACAGGCCAGGTGCTATGTGTGCTTCTCTAGCTGCCAAACGGATTGACTCCATCGGTGCTCGCGCCCAGCACGATGTTCCTTGGATCGTTCCCAAAATCTGGGTCATCGAAGTTCAACGCTTGCCACTGGCTCGCATCCTTAGGGTGACTCAGCATCTTGTCTTTTTTATTTATCTCCGGATCATTTCCATCATCTTCCCGCTTCTTCTCCTCCCTATCCGCGTGCCAACGCAGGAGCTTTGCTACCTTAGGGTCCGCGAAATACTGCTGCAGACAAGGAGTGATCGGAAAGTACCACACCACTTTTCGAAGAGCTTTCTTCCTCTTCTTGTATCGAGTGACCCTGCACACTGGACATATGGTAGACTCCGCGTGCTCGTCCCGATAAATGATGCAATTGTTCATGCACACATGGTATTTCACGTGCCGTAAATCCAGAGGACACACGATTTTCTTCGCCTCCTCAAAACTGGTCGGGCACTTGTTCCCCTTGGGAAGACGTTCCTGCCAGAATGACATGTTCTCGTCGAAGCATGCGTCGGTCATTTTGTGTTTTACCTTCATCTCCAGAGCCATGAGCGTTACTTTCAGGAGGGTATCCTCGGGCCTGCATCCTTCATACAATGGAGTAACCACGTCTATCTCCAGTTGATCCAGCTTGGCTTTCTCTCGGGCGGCAGCTCTTGCGTTATCCGTCTGCTTGAGAAGCAGCTCTTGAATATGAGGGTCCTACCACTACAAAAAAAAATACACTTCCGTGATGATATGTGTTTGTCACAGTATGTCGCGTTTTTTGTCATGCATGTGCATCCATGACAAATTTATGACAGAATCAAGATAGTCATACCTGTGCTGTCGTAGAAGTGTTCCATGACATTACCAAAATTATCATCACGGAAGTGTCCACTTCCATGACGATAAATCGCGCGTCACAGAACTGCTTTCGTCAAGGGTGACTGACACGTGGCATCCATCGTAACGGAACACCGTTAAGCTATCGGGTTGGGTTTTGCATCCGATAACCCGTTAACAGCCCCGACCAATGGGGATTTTCCACGTGTAAAATCATCATTGGCTGGAGGAAACACGTGTCGGCTCACCGTTGGGTCAGATGTCATCCGCTCATTGGACCGAAGGCGCCTATGATACGGCGACACGTGGCACGCCCAACAAAGGCCCATTCCTATGAAAAGGCCGGCCCGTTTGACTTGGTCAAAAGGTGGCGGGCCGGCCCACGGAAAGCCTGTTAACGGCCTGTTCGTATATAACCCATTTACAGCCCGCTAACCCAGGGCCCGTTACGCCCTATCTGAATCAGGCCCAGTAGCATCATCTGGGCCATCCAATATGATTCAGCCCGTTTTAACTTCCGGCCCGTGTGTGGCCCATGACTTCTTTCGTTCCATATGAGGACCTTTGTAACTCTTGGCCCATTAATGGCCCGTGGTGAAACTGGCCCGTAATGAATAGTGTATCACTTTATACCCATTAACGGCCCGTTATTCCATTGGGCCGTTTCCAGCCCAAGTTATCTTTCGGCCTTCTCAGGGCCCATTGATTCTTGGGCTCATTTGCAGATTCGTTACATCTGACCCCACATCGTCATTTTTCGCTTGTGGGCCAAATTCAGCCCGTCGTTCTGATCGGCCCGTTTGCGGACCGTTATCGTTGGGCGTTTTCATGTCAAAAAAAAACCCGTTTGGCTGTTTTCATAGAGTTATCAAATACGGCCTATTAACGGCCCGTTATGGTCCATGAATAGTACGGCCCATGATTGGCGAAATGATGATACGCCCCGTAGAAGGCCCATGGATCCTACGGCCCGTATGAGGACCATGGATAGTATGACCTGTAGAAGGCCCATGGACCCTACGACCAGTAGAAGGCCCATTGATCCCTAAGGCCCGTATAGAAGGCCGATGGATCCTACGGCCCGTATAGAAGGCCAATGGTCCTACAGCCGAACGAAGGCCCATGGATCATACGGCCTGCAGGAGGCCCATGGTTACAATAGTCCGTGTGTTGCCATGATTATTTTGGCCTAGTTACCAAAAATAGGCTATTGTGGCCACTAGAAAAACACAGAAAAAGAACTGCAGTGACTACAAGCAAACAACTAAACAAGACAATAAGGAAATAAATAAGCGAGCAATTAAGGCTAGCCTATTACCGTTATTACACATATTACATCCACTGGGCATCAAAGTTCACCACCAGTTCAAATATAGGGAACAAAGCAGCATATTACATACACTTGGCCATCAAAATTGGCCACCAGTGCAAATAAACGCGGCAGCAAAACAAGAACATAACTGAAACAACTTCAGAAGAGCTAAAGAAACGTTATCCTGGGTATCCACCATGCTGGCAATAAGCTTAGCAAGCTGATTAGCTTTGTCCTGTTTGGCGCTAAAATCCTCCAACGCTTGTTGTTGCACCGAAAGTATGCATCTGAATGCTCCAGGACTTGACAGTCCTTCCGCTTAGATGTCCTAAAACCCCTTTAAATTTTTTTCTTTTTTTAAATTTTAAATTTTCCCCCCTTTTATATTGGTTCCCAACCTTTTGGGTCCCCCAGGTTTTCCCCTTTTGTTTTGTGGTTTGGGTTAACTGGGGGGCCCATAACCCTTTTTTTGAAACCCCTTTTTTCCCGGAGGTTGAAAATCCCAAAGGGGTTTTGGGTCAAAACACCCCGCCCCTTTAAATTATTAAGGGGAAATTGGGCTTCCCTTTCCTTCCCCAAGGGAATCCCTTTGCCCATTTCCAAAGGAATTTGGGTTCCCCCATTTTGAAAAATTTTCCCTCCCTTACCCAAATTTTTTAATAATGCCAATTTCGAGGGCCCCTTTTTTACCCTTTGGGGGGCCCCAAATATTTTTTTTTTGAAATGTGGAAAACCCCCCAATTTTCCCCGAAAAATTTTTTTTAACCCCTTTTCCAGGTAACCCAAAAAGGGTTTTCCTTTAAGGGATTTTAAAAATAGGCCAAAAATGGGAAAATTTTAAACCCTTTTTTCCGGGGAAAATTTCAAAAAAACCCCTTTTAAATTTAAAAAATTTTGGGTTTCCTAAACAATTTCCTTTTCCCCAAATGGGGAAAACCCAAAGGGAAATTTTCCAACAAACCCAAACCGGGGGTTTTTTTTTCCCCAAAAACCCGGGGGGCCCCCCTTCCCCGAAATTTTTGGGAAAATTTTTTGGGCCTTTTCCCCCCTTTTTTCCCAAAAATTTTTTCGCCCTATTTTCCCACATTTCCCCAAAAAAAAACAAAAACAAAGTTATTTTTTAAAAATTCCCCAAAAATTTAAAAACCCCCCGCCCCTTTAAAATTACACACCGGCCCCCTTTAATTTCCAAACAAAACCAAATTTGGAAGGGCCCCCCCTTCCCGGGCCAACCCACCCCCTTTTCCCTCCCCTGGTGACCCCCCTTAATTCTTTATTTAAAAGCTCCCAGGGCCCTTTCCCAAAAAACGGAGGGGGGACTTTTCCAAATCAAAGAGGGAATTGGGAAAATTTCCCTTGGGGCGGGGTTTTTCCCCCTTGACTCCCCTTAACCTTTGGAACCAAACCCCTTTTTCCCTATTCTTTTTGGGGCCTTTTCCCCCTTTTGGTTCCCTTGAAGTTATTTCCCCCTTGGGAAAAAGGGGGTTAAATCTTCCAAAAATAAAAATTGGGGGCAAAAAGGGGTTTGTTTTACCCAACTTCACTTTTTAAAAAAGGAAGGGTTGCCCCTTTCCCCAAAAAATTTTACCATCCCCTGGGGAAAAAAAGTTTTTTAAATTTTCCTCCTTGGGGTCAATGGTTTAATTTTTAATAAACCGGAATGAATTGAGGGCCCCCCAAACCCGGGCCTTTTTTGCCCCAAAATATTCCCCGGGGCAGAAAAGTTTATCAACTTTGGTTTCCAAATTTTTTCTGTTTCCAAGGGTAAAATTCCCAATTTGAAAAATTTTTAAACAAAAGGGGGGTTGGTCCCAAGGTAATGATTATTTGAGCATTTAAAATATTTAATAGCATTTAAATGCCCAAAAGCAAATACTATATGATTTAATTCAGAGCCCAAATATGTCATGGAAAAATGTTTGACACTTCTGGTTATTGTATCTAGCAATTTCCAGAAATGATGAACATTTTTAAAGCCATTTGGATTAACTGAAAAATATTTTAGTTGAACCTGGTGGATTCCTTTTTATGCTAGGGTTTGAACATCCCCCATTTCAAGTTCATTTGAAAATTCAAACATGATGCACACATGAAGGGCTAGCCTAGTGCATACCAGGACTAGGGATGTGACAGCTATTGATAAGAGCAAACCTGTTAAAGAAACATGCGTGAACATACCTGCAGTGCCATTGGAGTTTCGATTGGATCCTTCAATTTAAAAATAAGTTTGTATGAGTAAATACAATGATACAAGAGCAAAGCAATCATAGTTAAAAAAAGCGCCTAAGCGAGCGCTTAAGCGCGCCTAGGCTCTAGGCGTTGGCAAAACGCATTGCGCATAACTACGCTTAATCTGTGCATAACTGCGCATAAGCATGCGCTTTGGTCAGTAAAGTGCAAGGTGGTGGCAAAAACGCACAATTAACGCCTAGCGCTTTTTTGAACTATGATAGCAATGGAATCTTAAATTAGAACAGTTGTTCTTCAGGTTTAGGGTTCTTCATGAACAGAGTACAGTAAGACGCAAGAATATAATACTTAAAAATAGAAAATGAGCTCATAGACCTTACCACATTCTTGGTTCCGGACCAGTACAGGACAAGGCGTTCCCAGTCATCGTCCAGTAAATGTGTCTCAGGAGAACGTAAGGGAATTTGATGAGTTTCTTTGCCGGTGAAGTACGTTTTCTTCAGGTAATTCTGATACTGCCACCAAGCATTCTTGAAGATAGCAGAGGTATTAGCACAGGTTACCTCATCCTGAGTTTCCAAATCGGTCCTTCTCTATAGAGAAAAATGGGAAAATTTGTTGTATTATAACCATCATGGAGGTAGGATGTATGGGACAAAGCAAAGTAATTGCCATGAATAACATTACTTACACATAACTCCTAGCATTTTCCTTCATCTTCAGTATAGTATTTCCAATATGGGAAGATACGCACATATGATTTAACAACATCAAATGCGATAGATGCTAAACTACGACTGGCTGGTTGTGCTTCCTCCACGGGAATAGGCGTACTAACTGGTGGAGCTGGGGTTCGCCGTGATAGTACTGGCCCTTTGGGCACTGGAGCTGCCTTACTAACTGCTCTTGTTTGGGAGCTCTGTGGTGGAGATGGTGCTGTGTCAACAGGAACTGGGTTACTATCGGCTGGGGTTGGGGTTAGATTGGGTGAAGCTGGTTCTCTGTCCATCGCAGTAGGGGTACAATCTGCGAGAGTTTGGGTTATGTGTGGTAGGGCTGGTTCTTGTGCATGTACAACCGGGGTGCTATCTCCACCAATAGGTAGCACTGTTTTATTTGAAGACCGTGTTTTTATTCCGCTAGATACTGGCATCACCCGCTCCAATTCAAATGGCTGATAAACAGGAAACATAGTTGAATGTACAGACATTGTATGAGAGATAGATGCAATAGATAGTGTGGAAAAAAGAGGGCATGAAATAGTTGACATGTATATTGTTTAACTAAAACTGATAGCATGACATAATTTCACATATATGATGTCTATCTAAACTGGATAGCATAGCATGACATAATTTCACATATATGATGTCTATCTAAACTGGATAGCATAGCATAACATAATTCAAAGATATGATGAATAACAAACATGATCGCATGACATAATTCACCTACATGTTATCTAAGTAATCAGGATCGCATCATTTAATTCACATATGTGATTTATATGCTAAACAGAGGGCATTCGATATGATGTCTGAACTAAGAACATGGTGTTGAATATTGTGTATATGATGTATAAACTATGCAATGCAAGACACCGTATGCATGATATGAGCAGTATAACCGTGCCAAGTTAGAGCATACACCTCAGTAGGGGAATAGGACTGGTCATCTCTCTCTGAATCCATCTCTGAGGAGCTATCGGGACCCAACAAGAGATCTGCTTCGACAGGTAGCATTGTCTGCTCTGAAGGCCTTGTTTTCACTCCAGATTTTTCCATCTCCCACCCAAATGGCTGATTCACATGAAGAGTAGTTTAATATACAACCATTGTCGAGAAATGGAAATGTAATTAAGAAAAGGATGGGCAAGATATCACTCAAATATATGATGCCTGGTTAAACATGATGGCATTGCACATTTCACATATATTATGGCTGGCTAAAAGACATGAGAATGCATATATGATATAGAAACTAAACAGGTGGCATTACAGAACATGTCTAAACTAAGCAGATGACATATATGATGTCAAAAGTAGGAACTGCAAGGCAACATATGCATGATATGACTAACATCATCATGCCAAGGTAGATCAAACACCTTGGGGGGTAAATAGGAGTGGTCAGCGGCGTCTGAATCCGCCTCAGAACAGATATCTTCCTCTGGATTACAATCTGGAGAGGGGTGGGGAGGGTTTGCCATTGAACCCACCATCGAGCGATGTCTGCATGACATTGTATTGCCGCGCAAAACTCTTCTCTTTTTCTCTACATGTTGAGCATGATTGTGTACAATATCTGACATGCATACGAAAAAATATGGTGAGATTATGTAAGGAGAGCATGCAGAAATTTAGAGTGATGGTAACAACTAGTGGATGGATCCAAAAATAATGATAGCAGGTTGATGATTGCTTTAAATTAATAAAAAGACAGATGATGATTGCTTTACTATTTGTTTCCCACCCAAGATGAAGAACATAGGCATACCCTAGGTGAACCAGATATTAGACAGACATATTATTCATTGCTGTCTCGATATGTGCCCCACAACTAATTTAGAACTCAAGTTTGAACATGAATTTGGACCTGAGTTGGGAGTCCAAGAGCTGAACAGGACGATAAAGTAGCAGGTAAGTTTAAGCAATGCATAACATAAGCAGAAACAAAAGAGTGCGACCTCTCTTGTGGACCTGTGTACTCCTCAGGTTCATCTGCTGAGTCGATGATGGTGATGCCATTGGGGTGCGTGCCGGCGGCAGGGAAGGAGATCTGAGGCGGCGAATGACGGTCAGGAGTCGTGATGTCTGGTTTGGTCGATGATGGAGCAGCTCAGGTGAGGTGGACGACGTCGCGGCAGGAGCAGGACAAACCACACAAAGTTCCCTTCGACACATACCTGTAACTGAAGTAATTCTGTAAGGGCTCATTTGGCTTGCATGATTCTTAAATCGCAGGGATAGGAAAAACACCGGAATAGGATAGGAAAATGCACATGGTAAACAGAGCATTTGTAAACACAGGATTTCTATCAACTTGGGTGTTTGGTTTACAGGAATTGGAAGAGCAGAGGAATGCAAAGAAACATGGCCAAAATAAAGAGAAACCATATGAAAGCGTGTACAGTTAGAATGTTATTCTGGCAATAATGCACTTGGTCTTGTTTTCATGCATAGGATTTTGAAAAGTAGGTCCAGGTGGATGTTTTGCTTCATTCCTTTCAACAAAATGCATGAATAAGTGAATAGTAGAGTGCCATTGGAAAATTCCCTATTGCTATGTTTTTCCGTTGAACCAAAATAGCCCTAATGGATCGACGTGAATGTATAGTAATAAGTGACGCAACAAGTGTACAACCTCTTTGCCGTAGCCGTGTCGACCTCGGCATCATTGGGTTGGTCGCTGAAGCAGTTGAGGCAGAGTGGCTGTCGAAGGTGTGGAGAAAGATCTGACGAATCTGTAGACGGCGTCGAGGGCACTACTCTGTTGTGATGGATCGTTTTGTTGTTGGAGCAGCTCCGGTGAGCCGTAAGACGTCAAGGCTGAAGCAGCACAAGACAGACATCGTCAATCTCAAGTAGGATTCTAATAGCATCTCCAATAGATGATGAAAAATGGATGTAAAATTAACATCACCAAAAACCACCTGACTACAACAGATGAGGTAAAACTGTTGAATCTGAACTTAACTGTCAAAACTGAAATTAACTGTGGAATCTGAATGCTACTGTTGAAATTGAACGCAATGGTAGCAGAGAGACACTTGACATGTAGTTTAGGGAGGGCATGCAGTTCATCTTCAACCTGCACACCCCTGAGCCGCCTGCCACCACTGGCCGAACCGCCGGCCCCAGCGCCGCCTTGCCGGTTCGAAACAACTCACCACCGCCGCCCCGGCCAGCCCTCTAGCCCCCCACCCACCCACCCTTAACCCTAAGATAGATAGTGGGGTACCTCTCCGTGAGCCCCGTCCCGCCATGGGTGGTTCTTCCTTAACTCCGCGAGCCCCCCCCAACCCCTGAAAATCGACTCACAAAAAGTCGATTCATTCGACTGAAGTGTGGCTTAATTGGAGCAGAGCAGCATCACGACCAAGGGGAGAGCAGCAGCAGCAGCGCGAGCGAGCAAGCGAGAGCCAGAGTAGTAGCAGCAGCAGCGCGAGCGAGCGAGCGAGAGCTAGAGCAGCAGAAGTAGATCCGACTAGTATGGACGCCATCGCCGAAGGGGCCTCGCACTGGGGGAGAGCCGCCGTGGAGATGTCGCCCGCGGTGCCGGCTTCAAGGTAGCCGCTCCATGGCGGTGAGGGATGGAGCACCATCGGTGTCGGGAGGTCGAGTTATGGAGAAGGTGCGATGCGATGAGTGTACAACCTCTTTGGTGGCGCCGAGTAGGCCTCGGCTTCGTCCGAGGAGTCGGTGAGGATGCTGCGGTTCCGGTGGAGCAGGTTAAGGCGACACTGTGGGGATGGAGCAACCGCGATAGACGAGGCGATCTTCGGAGCAGCTCCTTGGAGGTGGAGGACGGGGCGGCTGAACCGGCGGGATGGCGAGATGGACGACGGATCCTCATCCAGGGAGGTGGACGAGGGACGTCGAGTTGTTGCGGTGGACGACGTCGTCGGTGAAGAGGCTCAGGCTGGGCAGCGGTGACGTGGCGGACGGAGGAGGGTGGGGTTTCGCGGCTGGAGCGGAGAGGTTATGGCGGCCTGGGATTTCGAATGGCGAAAAGGGGGCGATGGGAGGGGGTGAAGCATGACTTAGGGACGTGCTTGTCCAAAATGTAGGGTGTGTTATAAAAGTACCCCCCCCCCCCACCGATTTGAACTAGCGGCCCTTTCGGCTCAGGGTTAGAAGGGGGATTTCGCGTGTCGCGATTTGGCAGCTGGAGGGAGTTTTCACGCGCGTTGTAATTTTTGGATAGCAAGGCGCGGGTTGTGAAGGTGCCAGTTTTGGGAACACGATATCTGAATTTTCGGGATATAACAAGACGCGGGTTGAATTTTAGGGACAAGCCTAACGTGTAGTAATATTGTACTTGTACGTACCAAATCAATTCGCACTTCCTCAACCAAAAAGAAAACGAAAAAATAAAACTATTCACACCACACAAAGAGAGAGTCTTGCCCGTTTTACTATACAAATGCTATTCAAAGCTACTCCCTCCTTCCATCTATATAGGGCCTAATCGTTTTTCGATGCTAACTTTGACCAATTATTAGAGCAATGATATATGACATGCAACTTACACAAAGTACTCCGTTAACTTCGTCTGTGAAAGGTTCTTTCAATGATATAATTTTCACATTGTGCATGTCATGTACTATTAATCTTGTCAATAGTCAAAGGCGGTCTTAAAAATCTCATTACGCCCTATATAGATGGAAGGAGGGAGTATGAATCCATGTTATGTCTGATTAATTTTTTTCGCTTTGCTGTATAATGCATGTAACCTACTCATACCAACATTTTAGTGCATTCCAAATGTCTATACTACCGCTGCAATTCGAACTAAATTTGAATTTGTTTCTCTATTTCAATAAGAATATACAATCATGATTGTTGCCAACTTCGACCATCATTCGTGTATTACCTTAATAACACACCACATGATTACTGTAGAGATAGATATGAACTATGTGTACTACATGAACTCGAATTCTATTTTTTGAATACACTTGATGTTGATTCCAAATAATGGTACATTTGATGTACTAACTATATATTCATAATCTAAACCATGTTCCATACGTACACCGTGTTTATCACACAAAGTATAGTGCCCCGCCCCCTACATTATGACAAGTATTTAGACTTGAGTTGCAAAAGCCACACATTAGCCCAAATTATAATCAATGTTGTACATTATGATATCTTCTTCAAGTATCCGTATCCACCTTTTTATAATGAATTATGATCTTCGTTCGTCTTTTACACCTTCACGATCCTCTTCTATTTGTAGCTAGCTAGCGCTAACTTTCTATCGTGCATGCACACGCCCGCCCCCCTCACACACCCTTAGCGTCCCCTCCATCGCGCATGTTCATTATTTCTCTTTAGGTCGTCCACCAGCGGTCTGTGTAGGCCCTCGGCTACTTCTTTCTGGCACACACCGGTCGATATACCTCTCTAGCCAAGTGTCACTACTAGGGAAAAGCCTATACACAGATGTCAAAAAAATAAAAGAAAATAAGTTTCCCATGTGATATGTGGTCTAGTTGTTGGGAAAATTTGCAAATATGAATTTCGACTTTATTTGCAAAATCTCTCGAGAATTTGTAAAAATGGGCATAACTTTTGCATACTAATTCGGATGCAAAAGTTTTTTATATGAAAAATCATCTACTCGAAAAGTTACATCCAAATTTAACTGGGGGAACCCCGTTAAACATTTTCAAAATTCTCAAAAACCAAACAGAAAAAAAGTTACGGGGCTTTTAAGATCTAGAGTGGAAAAAATCGAAAAAATTTCAAACTGTGTGGTCAAACTGTGGTCAAACAATGGTCAAACTAATTATTCTAGAATATTAGTGTTACTAAATAATTATTTTAGTCTTTTTGAATTTTGGTCAAATCTGGTCAAAGTATGGCCAAACTGCAAACTAATTATTCAAGAAATATTAGTGTTACTAATTTTTTAGAACAATAGTTTCAAACTCAAATAGTGAAATGTGTGACTTCATGCTCAAGCTAAATTCCTGAGGTTAATAGGATTGACATCTTACTATTGTCGGAAAACAACAAGTGCAGACTTGGAACGAGGGACAATAGAACCCGGAAGTTAAGCGTGCTCAGCTGGAGTAGTGAGAGGATGGGTGACCGTCCGGGAAGTTAGATGATTTGGAATGATGAGGGGTGATTAGAGATTAAATTGAGCAGCGATGAGGGGTGATTAGAGATTTGAGGTTAAAATAATTCAGAAATTTGAAAATTAGGGAAAAAATTCAAAATATTTTTTCGAAAAAATTCAAAAAAAACCCGCGCTAGTAGTAGTAGCGCGGGTTTTTACCCTCGCTACTACTAAAGGACGTAGTAGTAGCGCGGGTGGCACCCGCGCTACTGCTATACGTTAGCTGCAGCGCCTTATTAGTAGCGCCGGCCCCCGTGCTACTAATAGGCCCAAAACCCGCGCTGCTGCTAGGCTTTTCCCTAGTAGTGTGTGCCTACAACAAACACATATATACTTCCCCTCTTCTCTTCTCAGTATCCATGCCCCATATGTCCAATACGATTCCACGCAGGTGCACACTCCCGCCCCTCTTTTCATTAGTCACATGATCGCACACTCCTCCCCCCTCGACATGGTAGGCCTCTCGCACCACCTCCTAGCCACACTCTCTCCCCCTGACTGCCTCTCCGGACCTTATTTGCTTCTAACACATGCAGGCGTGTATATGAACTGATCTCCCTACATATAGCCAGGTCGACTATAATTCGTTTTCACCAAGCACTGATACACTTACCTCGCTAGTTATGTCTCTCCTTTTCTCGGACACACGACGGTTGTTCTTCCTATGTAGTTACGCATGCTTACCACAATCATATCTTCTCCCCTCATCATCCTTCAATACCTCCCGACCCGTCTCTCACACGCACGTGCATAGACAGACAGACCTCCCCCGCCCTCTCTTATTGATATTGCACTCATACCCTCCGTTTGTCTAGCAGGCCTCTCCCACCATTTGTGAGACGCCACTCCACCACCAACCATCCGACGCTCTACCTTTGTCTTTTTCCCAACCTTATTCCTCTGCTACACATATCCATGGATGTCGATCGATCTCCCTCAATACATAGCTAGGTCTCTCTCCTTCCCCATACATATACTAGTCCACTGGTCTCTACCCCCCCCCCACACACACACCGATAGTCGAACGTTGTAGGTAGGTATCCATTCGACGGAGAAGAACTGCACCTCTGCCCTCTCAAATTCCAGTAGGCCAGCCGCCCTGTATCTTTGACGTGGGCAAACACAAATTCGATGGCACTCTTTATCGATCGCGCAGCCACACACTTCATCCCTGTTTTCAATTCTATCGATATCTCACGTCCATGACTCCGTTTCACACACATTGCATATGTTACGTTTTTCTGATTGAGATATCATCAACACATTGCCTCTGTTTCGCACAAACCATCTCTCTTACACCCACCCTCGTACGTACCTGCACCTAAAGAAGAAGTGCACGCAGGACGCACGTACTCACGTCTCGTTCACGGCCACACCCGCGCGGGTACACGGTGGAGTTCATTTCTGTACGAAAAGGCAGCCCATGTGATAATTTGATGCGTGTAGCGGTTTTTTACTCGAAGGAGGGTCGGGTACCACACCTAGAATATAAAACGATTGCCGTGGGGAAAATGGAAAAATGGGTTTGTCTCTTGTGAGTCTCGTCACACAATCTCACACAAGGCCGCCGTGGCCTCTCTCTCTCAGTGTTGGTCAGTGATCCGGCCGCATCCCGTCCGCCGGCAGAAAGGGAGGATGTGCATCCTCTCTCCGTTCGACGGCGTTGAGGCAGCTCGTCCCGATCTGCGGTACCCGCCGTTCTCTCTGACCAAGCACTAGTAGAAAAAGGGTCATATGTGAAGCACAATAGTGCCGGTTTGAATTTCAGCCGGCACTAATGTGTACACTAGTGCCGGTTCGTGGCGAACCTTTAGTACCGGTTCATGCCACGAACCGGTACTAAAGAGGCTGTGTCAGCCTGCGGTCAGGCTATGGCCCCACCATCACCATTCAGTGCCAATTCATGCCACGAACCGGTACTAATGAGGTTATTGCAAGCTGTTTTTAGTCCCACCTCGCTCCCCTAACAAGCCTTTTACCACCTTAAATATATTATTTCTCAAACTATCACAAGCACTTGGTCTTCATTGAACTCTATGTGTAGAATTTGTGGCCGCAATATGAGTATTCATCGGTTTATAAATCGTTGATGACTCATATTGACAATTCAGATTGTACACACAAAGATCATTGATGATCAAAGTATTTTGATGTTATAAGATCATATTGACAATTTAGATGTAAAGAAATATAAGATCATGATCTAAATGCTCTTATATTTTTTATGTTCAAGATGCACCATTTAAAGCGACGCCATCAACTTTCAACCGTTTATGCCTTCATTTGCTATTTTTCATGCATTTAATGATTTGTTTTGAGAACTAAATGACCTGGTAATTGAAAAGCACTACAAATGAACTCTGAAAAAGTTGAAACTTGGCATGGTATCATCATTTCACCCACATATCATGTTCAAAAAAGTAGAGAGGGTTACGGCAAAAACTGGATGCACTTCGTTTACAAACTGGACAATATCTTTCGAAGTATTCGGGTTTATGACGAAATTAAACTCATCTGTTACAAAAGCATTTCATTTTTTAAACTTATTACAACTCCAGACTTTTTGTGCATTCAGTATGCACCATTCAACTGCTAGGCGGGAGGAGCTCTTAAGTACCGGTTCCAACTGCTAGGCGGGAGGAGATGTTTAGTACCGGTTCGTGGCGAACCTTTAGCACCGGTTCGTGCCACGAACTGGTACTAATGAGCTTGTGTCAGGTAAGGCTGGGGCCCCACGAGCACCTTTAGTACCGGTTCATGGATGAACCAGTACTACAGTTTCTTATTAAGCTGTTTTTTAGTCCCACCTCGCGAAGAGAGAGGGACTAGGAGCGGTTTATAAGCCCCGACTGCAGAGACGATGAAGAAGAGGCTCAATGCTCACGTTGCTTAGCTTCAAGCCTTCAGGAATATGGTAGACTGCACGGAGCTATGCGCAGTGCAGTTTACACTATTCCGAAAGGCTTGAAGCAAATTAACGAGCATTGCACCTCTTTTTTATTTTTAATAACTTATTACAACTCCGGACTTCTTCTGTTATGGCAAAAACTAATTGCACGTCGGCATTTTTTTTAAACTTTGGTTATAACTCCAGACTTTGACCATCAAGTTTTGCAGAAAAGAAAAATAGCAGAAAAGAAAAAATAGCAGAAAAAAAAACTATAGCTGAAAAGAAAAAAACTATATAAAATGACCGTGAAATTGAAAATCACTACAAAATGTTGAATTTTGGCAAACTAGATGAAATATAATAGAAAAGAAAAAACTATACAAAAAACTACGCAGAAATAAATATAAGAAAATAAAGCAGAAAAGAAAAAAACTATAAAAAATTAGGGCGCTGCCCTGTGGGCCTCCTAGGCCACGGGCGTGCAATTACAGGCCTTAAAGGCCCAGCAGACTCACAGGGCAGCGTGCAGATTTTAGGCCCACAAGCCAGCTATATAGAGGAGTTCAAAGAGGTAGCCGCGGCTGGGTTTATAAACCAGTGCGGCTGCCTTTCGCCCAGCGAGGTGGGACTAAACTTTGGGGTGGCAGCGCGAGGCCTTTAGTACTGGTTGTTGGCTCCAACCGGTACTAAAGATCACCCTTTAGTACCGGTTGGAGCCACGAACCGGTACTAAAGGCCTACTCTTCCCGCCTCTTGGCCTGGCCAAAGTTGGCCTCTAGTAACGGTTGGTGGCTCCAACCGGTACTAAAGGGCCATCCTATATATATAGCACTTACGAAAATTTCAGTTACATCTCCCCACTTCGTCTCCAACCTCTCGCGACATCGCCGCGCCGCCGATCCGTCGTCGTCGCCGTCTGTCGCCGTCGTCCGTCGTCGTCGTCGCTGTCCCCGCCGCCGCCGTCGTCGTTGTCATCTCGCCGCCGCTTTAACGCCGCCCATGTCCCAGACGTCTCGCGCCCCAAGATTGTACGCGCGGCGCCCCGCCCCAGCCGCCGCCCCTTCAGTCACGCCGCCGCCCGCCAGACAAGACGGCGGCGAGCGTGGGTATGCACACACACATACACATATACACACATATATATACACACATACACACACTACACACATACACACACAGACACACATTTTTTTACTTATTTTCTGTTTTCTGTTTTTTAAAAAATTTAATTACATATTAATTAGCTAGGTATGTGAGATTTGAACTAGTTGAATAATTAATATAACTAGTTTATTTTTAGTAAGAAAATTGTCGAACTAGTTTATTTAGGTATATATATGAGATTTGAACTAGTTGAATAATTAATATAACTAGTTTATTTTAGTAAGAAAATTGTCGAACTAGTTTATTTAGGTATTTGAGATTTGAACTAGTTGAATAATTAATATAACTAGTTTATTTTTAGTAAGAAAATTGTCGAACTAGTTTATTTAGGTATATGAGATTTGAACTAGTTGAATAATTAATAGAACTAGTTTATTTTAGTAAGAAAATTGTCGAACTAGTTTATTTAGGTATTTGAGATTTGAACTAGTTGAATAATTAATAGTAATGTCAATTGTTAGAGATGAATATAGTTAGATATATATTTGAATTGGCTAGATATTAATTAATGTTAGATAGTAATAAGTGTTTAATGTTTCACCTATATGAACATATAGGAAATGTCATCTGATTTACGAAAAAGATTTCATTATGTGTGAACACTGTGAAGACCAGCGCGGCCTGTGCGACAGAAATTTCCGTGTTGATGGTAGGCGCTTCAGCATCAAGCTGAATGAGACATTCGAAGTGGATACAGTAAGTCACAACGGCAATTATTATTTGAATTCAAAACATATGCTTCATTTGCTTCAACTTATAATTTTAAAGCATGACTTATGCTTCATTTGCTTCAACTTATAATTTTAAATTTTCACTATTCTACTAGCGCATCCCCTGCCATGCAAGAATTTTTTGTCTAGGATAAGATAGGTTTTAGTGCTATAGATGATATGGAGGTAAAGAGAGTTTACTTGAAGACGGAGCAAGGGTATACTTTCAACGTCAAATTATATAATGGAGACACATACACCCATTTTGAATGCAAAACTTGGCAAGCACTATGCAAGGCTTATGCATTTGAGCCTGATATGGTTATCACCTTTGATATTCGTCCGGAAGATGGTATTGAAGGTAATATAGACATCTGGGTTGATGTGCAAACGCCTCCAGTTCTACCATTATGTGAGTTTTTCTCAACCATGCATGCATATGTTTATGTCTTTGATACAGTTTATTCAAAAATAGTTGACAACTAATTTGTATTGTCAGCATATTTCGGTTCAAGCAAACATGTCCGGCGCTTGGTAGACAGGACCTACTACTGCCCCGGGGCTCAACTAAACTGCGAGGAGATAAGTCATTATGTTTCATGGCTTGAGGATCTTAATACTGTCAAGACAATTTTTTTCCTGAACTTAGAAATGTTAGTACTCAAAACGTGCGACCAATGGTGATCGTATTGAACTACGGTCACATCTATAATCGAAAGATGGTAAGATTTTAACTATTTGTCCTTAATTAGTGCATCTTTGCATACATTATTTTTGAAGCTAAACTTTCATTGCTTAGTATATTAATTACTATACGATGTTCTTAATTTCATCAACAGGGACTTCCGATGACAGTTGTGCCTCAGTGGGTCGAGACAAAAGGTCGCATGTCAATGGTTAGCTTACGACCAAGATTTCCTACATTACATATGAGTGCATTCAGGATTTCTGAAAGCGAAGAATGCTTAATAGTGAAAGATTGGAGCAAAATTGTAAACGATCGCAGAGAAGTACTAGGGGGCAGCAAGGAGAAACGCAACCCAAGATTAGGAGACAGATTCATCTGCATGCTCGAAGATGATGAAGATGGAGAGCTATACATGTTCTATGCTATTCTACCGAGAGGGAGCAACAGGAGTAGCTAGTTCATGCTCTTAATTAATTAGTACTTGTTCTCTCTCATGCATGTCCGTATTGTCCTGAACTTCGATGTTGGTGATGATTATGTTGAACTCGATGATATCTTTGCTTCATTACAAAGTGAACTCGATGATTATGTTGGTGATTAGATAGCTAGCGGTAATGACTATGATGATTAAATAGTAGTGGTAACTATAATGACGACTATGATGATTTTTAGCTAGCTAAAGTTTATTTATTTATTAATATGCGATGATGATGATGATGATGATGATGACCACTACAACTCACTATAACGTAAAACAATCCTAAATTAAATTGATAACACGAATTTAATTGAAAAATAAAAAATAAAACAAAAACCCACAAACATTTAGTACCTGTTGGTGTTACCAACCGGTACTAAAGGGCTCCCGGCCCCCAGAGCTGCCTCGTGCCACGTGGTTAGCCTTTAGCACCGGTTCGTGCTGAACCGGTACTAAAGGGGGGGGGCCTCTAGTGACCACACTTTAGTGTCGGTTGTGGAACCGGCACTAAAGGGCCTTACGAACCAGTGCTATTGCCCGGTTCTGCACTAGTGAAGCTCCGGCGTGGTAGGGCCTTCGCCACTTGCTCGCTGCCGCAGTATGGGCAGATCCCGGCCGCCGGCGCCCTCCTAGTAACATCTCGACGACCCTAAGGTACAGCTTCGTCCGGCCTTGCTCCACTGCCCATCTTCCCACGTTGCTGCATGTGGATCTTCTTTAGTTGTTTGCTTAAATCGTATCTCGGCCGGCGTACTTTCCATCTTGCAATCTCGTCCTCAAACCATTTTTGATAAACCACCATGTGCTATCTTTCCCTTTTTACAAGGAACATGCTTCTTTTTTGTCGGCGTATGTGTCTTCAACTCGTGTTATTGGGCAATAATTGTTTCCTTTCGACCTCCTTTTGCAAACAGGGCTATCCATTTTCACCTCGTTGCTGTTGCGACCTTTTGGTGAACTGCACAAATCACTTTTCTGAAGAGTGTTTTGTGCAGTTCCGCCAAAATGTCACACGGACAACGTTTTTACATTTCTGTGGGACTGTGGAAAGGGAGATTGGTTTTGCTATCCTCCTCATCCAACTCCGTGCCTAATCTTCTCCGACAAGAAGTTAGTCCTAAAGAGAGATCGTAGAGGTGATCAGCTTCTATTTATGTATGTTATGTTTCATCATCTACTTCCACTATTATTGTAATCACACTGACTGGATATCTTTGCAAACAGAGATGGTCCGCCTGATTTTAGTGGAGCTAAACAAAATGATCGGATTGTGGTGTCCCTCATACAACTCTTTTTTGGCTACAGAGCTGGGTGAAACTAGCTGCCAAGCAATGAACACTGTGCCAAGGAAACGGAGCCATGTCTACGAACAGCATCGATCAATTATATTTTTTCTTTATTTATACACCTTCTCACAACTTTGTCTTCAGTTGTGATGTGAATATTGGCTCTGATCTGCGAACCATTGAGATGCATTAGCCATGGTAGTTTCATTTGTATTTGATGGAATGTTGTAACGAGATAATCTCGAGGCAAGACACATGAATCCTAAGTTGAAACCTTTTTTTTTCCTGCGGGAACCAGAGTTGAAACCTTCATAGCATCATAGTACAATATCATCAAAATTATGCATACATATAAATAAATCCTGAAGGATTGATAGCAATGCCAGAAACAATTCAACTTCGTTTCGCCGACATGTTGGACATCCTTCATCCGGCTCCACCTGCCATGCAGCAATATTGAGTGCACAACACAACTTCAGGGAAAGATTCACCCGGTCGCTTGCGCGCGATAGTAATGACTAGTGAGCAGTCAAATCACAGAGCCCCACCTTCGCCACAGTAAGTTGCTCGGACGAAGCAACCATCATTTCTCTGTTCCTTGAATTCGTTGGTACTCCCATATTCCCACAGTAAAGATGCTCGGGCGAATCAACCATCACTATATCCGCTCACGTGTGATGACCACAAAAGCTATCCATTCAGATTGCATGTTAAAAAAATAAAGGTCGATAACTAATGCGGCAAACTTTCAAAAAAAAACTAATGCGGCACTTCGGGCCAACGCGGCCAGATCGCATTTTGCACGAGAAATTACACACCATGTTTCGTTGACATGTGGTCCCGTTCCAACATATCAGTGAGACGACGGCGAGTAGTAGGAGTATTTCCGAACCGACGTGTAGGCCGGGGTGCCCCTTCGTGAACCGTGGCAAACTGGCAACCATCCACCGACGCTTCGCCTTTCCCTCTCGATTTGGAACTGCTGTCGCACGCTCTTCCTCTCCCTCCTCCATTTTCCTTCAGCCCTTCACGCTTTCTTCTGCCATTGTTCGATCGTCTTCTCCATGGAGGGAACAGGACAGAAACGACCCCGTTATTCTTGCCCCGATCTGAAAGATGAAGTGGTGGAGGAACTCATTGATCGGTGCGACGTCATCACCTCGGCTAGCATGGCAGGTTCGTTCAAGCCCATTCTTGACTCAACTAATAACATCATTACAAGGAACCGAAGAGTCAAGGAACGGTTTGATCTCCCCTATCTTCTTCGTCGTGACCCTGATGACCGGCGCCGTCACGACGGAGGCCTCGCCCTGTGCAAGTTGATGCCACTTGATAATGATACGTATGATGTTAAGATGCCATCGCTTGAGGGCAAGGCCTGGGCAGGCGTAAACGGAGATTGGGTTGTTTACATTGGGTCCAACTGCGAGTGGGAACTTGTGAATGTGTACACTCGTGACAGGGTTCCACTTCCAAAAATCTCAGCAGACTGCCCAGAGGTTGAGCACACCGGTATTGTACGCACGTTCAAATACAATCATGGTGACTGTCTTCTACGGAAGATAGCAATTTCTCGAGTTCCCACCCGCTCTTGGAATTACAACAACTATGAAGTTGTTGCTATCTTCGACAAGCTTGTTGCCATCGTTGCTGGTTTGACTCAATGGACATTGCTCAAAAATCAGTTTCTGTATACAGATGAGTACTGTGATGCAATTGAATACGAGGGCCTTGTGTTTGCTGCCACCACTTGTGGCACTGTTTTTGCATGGAATCGTGATTTCGATACGTTTGTCTTCCACCGTAATTATAATTGTTTCATCCACATGCATGCGGGTTAGCAAGTTTCCCTTTACTAATTAACCTTCTTCTTGTGTTTCCAAGGTCCTGTGAAAATTCCACCACCTATACTTGAAAAATTTTATAACCAAGGGGGAGATGACGATGGTGATGATCACGAGCATGAGGACGAGCAGCGCCCATATACTCGTTGACGCCTGGCAACTAATTCCGATGAAACGTGCATTGCAATAGGTTATCGGATGAGGCAAATCATCAACAATAGTAGTACACTATTTGTACTAGCTTCACATGCTTCGCGCGTCGTGCGGGTGTTTTTACTGTAGCCATATTGTACTATGTAACCAGCACCTCGAATCCTCGATTCTAGTAGTACTATATAGGAAGTAGTAGGAGTAGTAGGGTGGCATGGGCCAGAACAAGCATTCACGTCCAGGAGTACGACACACGCCACCAGCACGACTTCCATCTGACACCATATTTCTTGGAGTCCGTGCTAGAGCAATCTCTTCAACCTCATCGTTTCTCTAACTCAGCCATCGTGCGGCGGGCGAGGTGGGGGTTTGCCGATAGTCGGTTTCCTCAACTGCGGTCCCACTTGTAAGGCCAGCTCCAACGCTCTATCAATATATGGATGTACTCTTTTTCCCAATACAAAAACTTGTCAAAATATATATGTATCTAGACATGTTTTAGTATATAGGCACATCCATTTTTGGACAAATGGAAGTCAAGTATTTTGGAATGGAGGGAGTACACAATAAAAATTTTAAGTTAGCACAACTAGTCTAATCCGAGAGCACAACCGAAGATTTGGTCGGGTTCTTCCTCCTTTTGCCGACACGTGGGACATCCAGCATCCAGGTCGTGTCATGAAAGAAAATAGAGTGGTAGTTGATAAGTTGAAGCCACGAGATGTGCATCTTGGGTTAAACTGTAAATAGAATCTTACTACTCTTGAGTAACTCCAAAAGCGGCCACCGAAGATATTTCTTGGATTTGTTTTTCATCACCAGCACGTCGATCTCCTGCCTCCCGTGGCCCGCTGTGATGCCGCGGAGGCCTCACTGCCCCCTACTACTCCCGGCGCTGGCCAGGCCATCCCTCTACTCACCCACACCCCTGTTATTCTGCGGCGACGGCAGCCTCACCCTCGTACTCCTCTTCGCGTGGGCATCCACTGCTGCGTCTTCCCCGGCTCCGCGTCGTCCCCTTCCTAGGCCTCGCCGTCGTCCACCGCCGTGGTGCTCTCGGCGCGGCGTGGTCAATGTGGTCAACAACCGACTTCCATCGGAAGAGTACTGTGCGTGGAGAGGCTGACAGCTGGGTCCACGGTGGTCGCAAGGAAGTGCCTCCTTATTACGCGCAAAATAATTATTCCTCCACCTGACAGCGGGGAACCACCAGACGGGCCACCATATTTCGCGAAAAAAAAACGTTTCCCCCTGACTGCTGGGACCCGCCAGCTACATCTTCGCACGCAAGGAAGTGCGTCCGGGCAAAAAAAAAGTATTCGCCCCCGACTGTTGGGACCCACCAGCTACATCTTCGCACGCAAGGAAGTGCGTCCGGGCAAAAAAAACGATTCGTCCCCCCTGACTGCTGGGACCCACCAGCTACATCTTCGCAGGCAAGGAAGTGCCTGACAGTCGGGACCCACCTGGTCGAAGCGTACGTAGCGTTGTCATTCTGGTCGCGAACGTGTACGTATATACTGGTCGATGTAGAGGCGCGCTCGTGTCGTAGATGTAGAGGCGCGCACGTGTCGTAGTAGAGGCGCGCACATAGCATGTACACGTACGTACAGCGGCGAGGGTGCAAGAAAGAAAATACGGCCACGTACGTACATACGGGTAGCGTCTCTAACGCCTATCGCGCATACGTACATGGCTGGGTCGGAACGGAGAAACAGCGTCGTCATCGTGTTCATGGGGAGCCAACCGGCTGGGTCGGAACGGAATGCGTGGTCGTGTTCATCGGGAGGGCTTAGACGGAACAGGCGATGGAAACGAGGCCTGGCGTAGCGCACAACGGAGAAAACGGCCTTGTGTTCGACCGGCCACGTTTGAAACGGGGTCCTGTTGATCGGGAGGGGCCTTGCGTACCGTAAAACGGAGGAAACGGACCTCCTACGGTCGAAACGGGGGTCCTGTTGATCGGGAGGGGTGTGGCGTACCGTAAAACGGACTAAACAGACTTGTGTTGGAGCGCTACGGTCGAAACGGGGGACATGTTCATCGGGAGGGGTGTGGCGTACCGCAAAACGGACGAAACGGACTTGTGTTGGAGCGCTACGGTCGAAACGGGGGGAGGGGTGTGGCGTACCGAAACCGGGACTTCACGGGATACTATTCATCTCCACCGTCGACCTCCTCCAGCCTCCACGGGCTACCGTCGACCTCCTCCAGCTTGCACGGGATCCTGTTCATCCAGCCTCCACCGCGCGCTACTCCACCGGCTACTGTTCAACCACGCCTCCATGGGCACCCCTCCACCGTCTACTGTTCATCCAGCCCTCCACACCACGGGGTCCTGTTCAACCACCCCTCCACGGCCACCCCTCCACCGTCTACTGTTCATCCAGCCCTCCACACCATGGGTTCCTGTTCATCCAGAGGCAACGCCACCGCTCACTGTTCATCCAAACCCCCCTGCAACGCTCACTGGTCATCCAATCGATCGGGTTCAGTTAGCAGCATTAGCGAAGGAATCGCTCCATCGGGTTCAGTTAACAGCCATCGATCGATCGCTCGGGTTCAGTAACGCGTAGCCTGCGGTGCAATCGCTCGGGTTGATTAGAGCCCAACGCCTCGCTTCGGCTTGATTAGAGCCAACGCCCACACACACGCAGCGTACAGACGAGAGAAACGCGCATCGCTCTCCCACCGTAACCGGCAACTCCCCAAAATTTTCCTCCCCCTCGCTTCTACCACGGTTTTTTCCGTCATGGACGGCCCAAACAATGTCATGCAGCTGCGTCTCCGGCCCGCCCAGGACGAAAAGCCCATTTTCTGTCATGATTTTTTGTCATAGAAGTAGGAGCCCACCACATCTATGATGATACCGGGTTTTGTCACAATTATCGTCATAGAAGTGTCATATGTATGACAGAAAAAATTTCGTTCGGCCCAAAATGTCACGGATGTGTCTTTTCTTTGTAGTGTGCACCCAGCCTCTATCGTCGTCTGCTCCGGCATCTTCATCTTCATGATCGTGCCCTTCGTCTTGATCTTCCTCATCATCATGTCCGGCATCTTCTACATGATGACTGTGTACAGCATCACCGTCGTGATCATGTCCTGGAGATTCTTCGTCTTCTTGCCCGCCCTCGCCGTGATGGTTGTCTTGCTGCCCTTCCTTATTTCTTGCCCGGCCCCCATGGACGACTTCATACTCATCTTCATCACCTTGCCAACGATAGCCATCCATGAAACCACGCAAGAGCAGGTGGTCCCGCACCTGCCCGGAATCCGGGTCCACAATAAGGCTCTTGACTTGCATCTTCGACACGGACATCTTATCTCCGTCTCGTTCTTTTGAAGCATCTCGGCCTTGGCGGAGCTCAAAAACCTATTCACGATGCCTTCGGTCATCGTGCGGACCATGGTCGTCATGGGTAGAGCAAAACGATATTTTAGAACCAAGAAAAAATTTGGCATGACTTTCCCTAAAAATAGGACCAAAAAGAATGCATAGTGCCAAAATTCTCGCCGAAACGGAAATGAATCAACATTCCGGCAAAATATTGGCAACTATCGCATTTCAAATACCGGTACCTGCAAACACAAACATATATGCAACACCACAAACATATGCAACACCATAAACATACACAGATCTAGCTAGGCCACAAAAAGTGCATGTGCACGTTGTTGGAGCGAGCTAGGGAGAAAAAAAGTAGATCTACAACATAAAGATAGCTTTCCCCTTACTTACCTATCAAAAAAAAGGTAATGAGGAGGAGGCAGCCGACACAAGCTTGGAGAAGGAGGTGGAGAGAATGAAGTGGGAAAAGTGAGTGGGTAGGTGTAGCTGTCCAAAATATCTTGTTGGTCCCAAGTTACTAATGGCGCACCACCTGCAAATGCGCCATTAGTAACCCTGGTTACTAATGGCGCACCTGCTGGTGGTGCGCCATTAGTAGTTTTGCAAAAAATTAAAAAAATATACACTTATGGCGCACCGTTGCACTAGTAATGGCGCACTGTGCAACGGTGCGCCATTAGTAGTTTTGCAAAAAAAGAATAAAAAAACAACAGTAGTGGCGCACTGTTTGGCCGGTGCGCCATTACTAGTTAGCACTAGTAATGGCGCACTTTGCCAGGATGCGCCATTAATATGTTTGGAAAAATAAATAAAAAACTTTTTGTTACTAGTGGCGCACCATGTGCCTGGTGCGCCATCAGTGTCTTCCACACTAATGGCGCACCTGCACATGGTGCGCCACTGCTATATAGTAGTGGCGCACCACATGCCAGGTGCACCATTAGTATCCATTTCTTCTATAGCCCTTTTCCTAGTAGTGAAGGCTTCAAAAGCAGACAATAAGTAGAAGCTAGTTACTTGAGGTTCACGCTAGCGCGAGAGAGGACTCGTAACCGTCGACTCATGTACTGCATAGTTCCGCTCTCACTCATAGTGATAGCTCTTCTCGCGTATACCTTTGTTTAGATCGATGACGTTGTAGTTGCAAGTATTCGAGACTTGCATGTATCCCTATTTTCGAGATGATGACAAGATACCACTTTGTGTTAGATGATGATTATGATGAGACTATTTGTATGTATATGCTATGATTACATTTGTGGTCTTGCAACCATTTGTATGTGTATCATGATGACATTTGTATGTGCTAAAGATTCTTGTACAAAGCCTGTTTAAATACAAAACAAATATGCATAAAAAAATCAAAAACTACTAAAATTAGCAGTAGCGAGTGGAGAAAAGTTAGCAGCAGCGCGACAGTAGAAACAGCGCGCACAGGAGAAGCGCGCTAGAGCTATTAGCAGTAGCAAGCTTCCTGGAAGAACGTTGCTGCTACACTTGTATAGCAGTAGTGTGGGCGTGCACGCACTGCTGCTACGGGTTAGCTGTAGCGCCTTATTAGTAGCGCCCGGTCCCGCGCTACTGATATACCTAGAACCCGCGCTGCTGCTAGGCTTTTCCCTAATAGTGCCAGCACGGCCTCGTCAACACCACCGTGGCCGCGGCCAACGCCGGCTCATCCGCGTTCCCTCGGATCGTGCTACCCGACTCGCCCCGCTCGTCGGCTCTCACCCCAATGCCCGGCTTCCACGTCTACCCACAGGCCTCCCGTCTCTCCTCGGAGTGCTCGCCTGAGGTGAGCGTGGTCGCGCCTTCGACGCCCGCGCCCGCGCCCGTCGACCTCAACGCCACACCGGTGGCCGGTTGCTCTTCATCCGGAGGTGCGAGGAAACGCGTGCGGTAGATGCTAGCCGACGTGCTGTCGGGCGCATGCAACCTGATCAACGGAATGTCGACCGCCGACGACAAGGACTACATGAAGAACATGATCTTCAAGGGTGGTGCACAGGCTGCTGGCTACGATCTCGACGAGACACAAAGCTAGGATGACCGAGGGGCGTTCACGTTGTCCGCTGGCTACAATGAAGATCAGGTGGCCTTCATGTGTGATTAGGTCGGCCTGGCCCTCGACGGCTTCCCACTCGACCACGAGTTTCCAGAGGACTACGGGCAAGAGGAAGAGGACGAGTGCGACATCGAAGGGGAGCCTTTGTTCGAAGACGAGCTCACCAACCAAGCCGCTGGGGCGATGCCGAAGCGCAAGGGCAAGCGGACCAAGGCATACACGGCGTCCGAGGACAAGCTTCTTTGCGAGTGTTGGAGAGACGTTGGGCAAGACCCCAAGACGGGCGCCGAACAAAAGCATTCAATTTTTTGGATTCGTGTCCACTGTGAGTTCCATGAGCGCAAGAAATTTCCACCATTCCAAACAGTAAGCACGCGCGGGTGGGTGTCCATTTCGAAGCGATGGAGGGTGATCCAACAAGAGTGCAACAAGTTTTGTGCCACTCTTGAGAGCGTCAAGGCCCGCCCCGTGAGCGGCATCAGCATGGAAGACATGGTATGCTAGCAAGCCACCCTCTTTTGTGTTATCAAGTTTATGCTTGCGTGTCCGTTTTCATACCATTTGCTAATATGCTTGCATGAAATACATTTTCTGGCATTTCAAGCTTTGGAGGCATTCAAGGTCCAACACAATGGCAAGTGCTTCAACCTCTCCCATTGCTTTAGGGTCATCAAAGACGAGGAGAAGTTCAAGGCGTAATGTGTCGCCCTCAAGTCGCGTGGGGGGAAGCAAGCTGTGGAGGAGGTTGGGGACGACGAGAAGGCTCGGCCGCGGGGGAAGACCAACTCCAAGAAGGAGGAAAAGCAGGATGCGGGGTCGATCGCCTTGATCGCAACAGTGGAGGGCATGATGACCAAGAAGGACTCAAGGGAGGAGAAGGCAAGACAAGGAAGAGCAAATGAATGCCTTCATGGAGATCCAAAGGAGGAGGCTTGAGATGGACGCGGAGAAGCAAGCCAAGATGCTAGAGATCGAGGCCGCCAACGCCAAGACCAAGGCGAAAGAAGTGGCTCTCGCGAGCATGCTGACCGGGGTGGAGATCATGAAGCTGGATCTCAACACCGTGTCACCAAGGAAGAGGCCCTGGTTCGAGAAGATGCAGGCCAACATGCTCAAGTTCAACAACGAGTGATCTATGACGGCGAGTGCCATCCTTTTTTAGGTATGCCGGCAGGTGTGCTGGCATGACCACGGGGCCGCGATGGCGTGGTCGAACTCAAGTCCCACCCCTTTCTTGTGTGTGTGCCAGCCGCTGGCGAGTGCGCCAACATGAACTGTGGTGATATTTTTTGAAGCCGGCATTGTATGTTGGCGCTGGCATGGTGCCGGCATTGTATGCCGGCGCTGGCATGACATACGGCCGCGGGCCTTTTTACAAAAAATTGAATGTGAACATGAAATGGATCGGCGTATTGGGCGCACTGCCGACTCAAATCTAAAACAGAGCGGATACCGGGCGAGCGGCCGACCCAAACGGATAAAAAACAGACAAAATTTCCGTCCATTTGGATCGGGCCTGTTGGAGTTGCTCTTAATTACCTAGTTGATGGCTGTAAAGATTCGGCAACAAATTGACTATCATACATTGGTATTCGATCATCGGTGTCGACCTCGCATAAAAATGTAACTGGAATGAAGTAACTTGCGAGAATACATGCAGTTTCAGTATTTGAGGGTTGCCACATAATAGATACAAGAAACTGTATGTACAGTGGTAAAAGAAAATAAATTAGTGGAAAACGGTGCCTAGTCATGTGCATAAATGAGGGAGGAGGCCACTGCACTGGAGCGCGTTTGCACTGTCAGAAACTGCATGTGGCCACCAATACAAGCTAGTATGGGACAAAAAGCACTCGCATCTTTCCTGGTTTGAATCATGCCACTAATTGTTTCAAGACCGAGCGAGTCACGGGACTGAGTCGTGCTAAATATACATTCTTGCCCTGAGGGGGCTTAGGAGGACCCAATCACCGATGTCAACCTTAGATCAGCTGGATCGTGCATTAAATATGAAAGGGTTGTCAGGCGCATCTAAGGCCCCAACGTTCTGAAAGCCATAGAATGGAATTAGTATATACAGTTGGCGCAGGAAATTAAGTGGAAGACGGTTCCTAATCACGTGTGCGTACAATTTAGGTGAGAAGCCATTGGAGCGCATCACCTGCAGCTCGCAAACACACACACACATAGAGAGAATGGCGCAATGGTGGGAGGAGTGGCAGCTGCGCATCCTCGTCCAAGCCAGCCTCTGCGCCCAATGCTTTCTCGCGTTGTTTCCCTTCATTCGTAATTATCATATCCCACTATGGATTAGAGCTTCGTTCCGGCTGGTGCACACCATCTTCGCCCTCGCCATGCTCTTTAACCGGCGAAAAGGTGGCCCGGGGAGCCACTACGCGCCTGGCAGCCACGACCTGGAGCTGCTATGGGCGCCGATCTTGCTGATGCACCTTGGCGGACAGCGCGTCATAAGAGCATCTCCGGCCGTTGGCCCCCCGGAGGCGTGAAAATAGCCGCATGGGATGAGCCGGCGCTAAAATCTGCACTGGGTGTTGGAGCAGTTCGAGGAGGAAGAAGACTCTCAAGTCTAGAGGTTGAAGAAGATACACACAGAGACTCTTGGCACACACAACTTTGCCTTTTCTCTATTTCTTCTCCCCTGATGCAACTGGGTACAAGTCCTATTAATAGAGATACATGCACACGTACTGGTACTGCTTGTTGGAAACGATTGTTTTGGCAATGCTTCACGATGCATTGATCGGTGCAAAGCGCACGTATATATGGAGTACAAAGTGGGCCACAACCTCAACTATACAAAGACTAGGAGGTGGGCCAGGCTATACAATATACATGCACAAACCATATATTCAACACCCCCCGCAGTCGAAGCGTCGCCGGAGACGCAAAGACTGGACCTGAACTCCTCGAAAACAGAAGTAGGCAGTCCTTTCGTCATGACGTCGGCGAACTGCTGCGCCGTCGGGACGTGGAGGACCAGGATGCGCCCAAGAGCCACCTGCTCACGAACGAAGTGTATATCGAGCTCAATATGCTTCGTTCGATGATGATGGACCGGGTTGGCGGAGAGGTAAACGGCGGAGACGTTGTCGCAGTAGACCAGCGTAGCCTTGTGAACATCACAAAGCAACTGCTGGAGCAGCTGACGGAGCCAAGAGCATTCAGCAACAGCGTTAGCCACTGCTTGATACTCAGCCTCGGCACTCGAGCGGGAGACGCTGGGCTCTCGCTTGGAAGACCAAGAGATCAGGGACGGCCCAAGGTAGACACAGTACCCTGAGGTGGAGCGCCGTGTGTCCGGGCAGCCAGCCCAGTCCGCATCAAAGTAGGCGACGAGGTCGGTGGAGGCGGAGGCCGTCAACGTAAGTCCCAAGGACTGGGTGCCGCGTATGTATCGGAGGATACGCTTCACCAGAGTCCAGTGAGAGTTGCACGGAGCATGCATGTGAAACAGACCTACTGAACGGCACAAGTCGGGGCGCGTCAGGGTCAGGTACTGCAGGGCGCCCACAACGGAGCTGTAGAAGGCCGCATCAGATGCAGGCGAACCCTCCAAAGCGGAGACCTTGGCCTTGGTGTCGACTGGCGTGGGAGCGGGCTTGCAGTTAAGCATGCCAGCTCGGTCGAGAAGCTCATGGGCATAGCGCCGCTGATGCAGGAAGAACCCATCTGGCCGTCGAACCACCTCAATGCCATGGAAATAATGCAGAGGACCCAAATCCTTCAGGCAAACTCATCACGAAGACGAGCAGTAAGCCGCTGGAGGAGCACGGCAGTGGATGCCGTCAGAATGATGTCGTTGACGTACAACAACAAGTAGGCCGTGTCAACTCCGTGATGATACACGAAGAGGGACGCATCGGAGCGAGTCGATGCAAATCCGAGCGTCTGCAGGAAGGCGGCGATGCGCTGGTACCAGGCTCGAGGTGCCTGCTTCAACCCGTAGAGCGAACGGGAGAGCAAGTACACATGATCTGGATGCGTGGCATCGACGAAGCCGGTGGGCTGCTCACAGAACACCTGCTCAGCCAGGTGGCCGTGCAAGAAGGCATTGGACACGTCCAACTGATGCACATGCCATGCTTGGGACACGGCGAGCTAGAGCACGGCCCGGATCGTGCCCGGTTTAACAGCCGGGGCAAATGTGTCGGTGAAGTCCACGCCCGCGCGTTGCCGAAAACCCCGAACCACCCAGCGAGCTTTATAGCGCTCGAGAGTGCCATCCGGACGAGTCTTGTGCCGAAAGACACACTTGCCCGTGATGATGTTGGCACGGGCGGCCGAGGGACGAGCTGCCAGGTACGGTTCCGCTGGAGCACGTCGAATTCTTCCTGCATCGCAGCGAGCCAATGAGGATCCCGAAGGGCGGCTCGAGCTGACGATGGGAGAGGAGACGGCTCAGAGGCGGAAGTAGCGAGAAGATACTTATCGCTGGGGTACCGCGTGCTCGGGCGAAGGGTGCCAGCCCGAGAGCGAGTCATCGGGCGGGCAGCGGGTCCGGAGGGGAGGCGGGCGAGGACGAAGACGAGCCCGCCTCCAATGTGACCGCCGCGGGCGAGGCCGCCGGCGAGGCGGCGGGCGAGGCCGCCGGCGTGGCGGCGGACGAGGCCGCGGCAGGGTCGAGGCCGGGGACGCCGGGCGTCGCGGGCGTCGAGGGAGGTGCGGCCCCTAGGGCAGCCAATCGGGGAGAGACTCGACCCGTGGCGCGGGGGGCACCCTCAAAGCCGGGAGGCGGCACAAGAGAGGCAAGTGGGTGGCCATCACCGGGAGCGGGCAAGGCCGCAACATCCGAAGGTACCTGCTGGAACGAAAAAACCATCTCATCAAAGTAAACGTGTCGTGAAGTGATCACCCGATGAGAGATAGGATCATAGCAGCGGTAGCCTTTGGTGTTAGGAGGATAGCCGAGAAAGATGCAGGCCACAGACCGAGGTGCGAGCTTATGAGGAGCAGTGGAAGCGATGCTGGGGTAGCACAGGCAACCGAAGATGCGGAGCTCAGCATAGGAGGGTGGCGTGCCAAACAAGAGGTGATGAGGTGCAAAATTCGCGCGAGTGCGACAAGGACGAATGTTAATGAGTAGTGATGCGGTGGCAAGCGCGTCGGGCCAAAAACGTGGGGGCACGTTGGCGTGAAAGAGGAGGGTGTGAAGGCAGTCATTGAGAGTGTGAAGCACGCGCTCAGCGCGGCCGTTTTGTTGCGAAGTGTACGGGCAAGTGAGATGAAAGATCGTGCCGTGTGTGGCGAGAAGGTTGCGGATCGCAAGGTTATCGAACTCCTCCCCGTTGTCTGTTTGCAACGCATGAATGGGATGTCCAAACTGCATGGAGACATAGGAGTAGAAGGCGGTGAGAGTGGCAACAGAGTCTGACTTTCGCCGCAACGGGAAGGTCCACACATAGTGCGAAAAATCATCAAGTATGACAAGGTAATAAAGATAGCCCGTGTTACTTGCAACAGGAGAGGTCCAGACATCACTATGAATTAACTCAAACGGGTATGATGCGACATGCGAGGAATTGCTAAAAGGAAGACGAACATGTTTGCCGAGGCGACAAGCATGGCAAGTGTGATCGTCGATCTTATTCCACGTGAATGAAAAACTCCGAAGAATATGACGAAAGGTCCACTCCGGCGGAAAGCGCCATGGGTGCAGCAACGGATGAGGTAGGTGAGTGGACCGGGTAGAGCTCGTCGGGGCTGTCACATCGGTGGAGCACCATCCGGGTATGGGCATCCTTGATAGAAAGGCCAAACATGTCAAATTCAACGGTAACAGGATTTTCACGTGTAAGGGAAGGAACGGAAACAAGATTTTTAATGATGTCAGGAGAAACAAGCACATTAGAAAGATATAATGGCATGGAGTTAGAAGGAAAAGTAGCATAGCCGACATGAGTAATGGGCATGGAAGAACCGTCACCCACGGTAATGCGAGCAGCGGTGTGAACGGGGTGAGCGGCAAGAAGGTTACCGGGGTTGGCGGCCATGTGAGTCGTGGCTCCGGTGTCGAAGGCGGGAACCGGGCAAGGATGTTGAGGTCGTGGATGACGGCGGGATCGGGACCTTCGAACGGGTTGGTGCGGCGGCTGCGGGTGGTACCAGTGGAACCGGGGGAGGCCATGTCCTAGAGGGGTGGTGCGGCGGCGCTTGGGCGGCGGCGTGGCAGGGAAGAAAGCGGCGCTGCTTGGGGCGGCTGTGGCGGGCGGGCGAAGCGCGGCCGGCGCTGGGCGGCGGAGGTTCGCGGCGGCGGCGGCGGCACGAGGTGGCGGCAGCGGCGGCGGCGGCGGTGATGGGATCGCGGTGGCGGCGACGGCGGCACGGGTTAGGGTTAGGATCGTAGGTATGATACCATATTGGAAACGATTGTTTTGGCAATGCTTCACCATGTATTGATCGGTGCAAAGCGCACGTATATATGAAGTACAAAGTGGACCACAACCTTAACTATACAAAGATTAGGAGGTGGGTCAGGCTATACAATATATATGCACAAAACCATATATTCAACACTGATCCACTATTTTCTCTCCACTAGCCGGTACCTAAAGTTACGAGTAACAACCTCCAGATAAGGCCACACTATTCGACCGGCTCCGTCCTCTTCGTGGCTGATTACTCGGTCACATCTGAGCTAAACCAACGGCCATGCAGCTTGGTCATGCAACAGCCTGCGTACGTGCGTGCTACTACTCTGCTGGATGCCCGCACATGCATGATGCAACCACTCTCCGCTATCTCAACTAAGGACTAACCTAACTAACTAAACACACTTAGCTTGCTTGTGTACCCGTGCTCACATCTCTTTGTGCACACACTGCCACAGCCTCGTGTCTATGCAACTCAACTACATGCATGAAGGAACTAATACAACGAAGTAAACATGATGAATGCCTACACAACAAAGGTTAACTCTATCACTGGGGCGATTGGGTTTCCGGCCGCCGTCCTCAGGTCGCCCACACGCGGCGATATCAGCCCATATTTTCGCAAATCAATCGAAATCAAATAGTTCAACAACAAATAATTCAACGCAAATTATATAGTTCAACGAATAAAAATTCATATTTCATCACACGTCGAGCTAGGCGTTGCCCTTGAGCCTCCATAGGTGCTCCACCAGATCCCGCTGCGGTTGTTGATGCACCTATGGGTCTTGGATCTCCTGACGCATATTGAGGAAGGCAGTCCAGGTTGCTGGTAGCTGGTGATCAACTTGCGCAAGAGGACCCTGCCTGTAATATGGTTCAGTATCAAACACTGGCTATTCCTACTCGCTCTCAATGATCATGTTGTGCAAGATGACAAAACAAGTCATGATCTCCCACATTTGATCTTTCAACCAGGTCTGAGCAGGGTACCGGACAACAGCAAATCGAGATTGGAGCACACCAAATGCCCACTCGACATCCTGCAAGCCTCCTGAACATTTGCAAAGTGGGAGTCCTTGCCTCCTGGCACAGGGTTTGAGATAGTCTTCACAAATGTAGACCATCTCGGATAAATGCCATCAGCTAGGTAATACCCCTTGTTGTAGTGCCGCCCATTGACCTCGAAGTTCACCTGAGGAGAATGACCTTCAACAAGCTTGGCAAATACAGGGGAACACAGCAGCACGTTGATGTCATTGTGAGTTCCTGGCATATACCAAAGAAGGAGTGGCAAATCCAGAGGTCCTGTGTGGACACTGCCTCAAGTACCACACTGCAACCGCCTTTGGCGCCTTTGTCCATCCCCTACCAAGCAAATGGACAGTGCTTCCATTTCCAATGCATGCAGTCGATGCTTCCAAGCATCCCAGGAAATCCTCTTGTTGCATTATGTGCTAGGATCCGAGCAGTGTCTTCAGCATTGAGTGATCGCAAGTATTGCGGTCCAAACACTGCCACCACTGCCCTGTAGAACTTGTAGAAACGTCCAATGGTCGTGGACTCGGCCATGCGCCCATAGTCGTCGAGTGAATCACCGGGAGCTCCGTATGCAAGCATCCTCATAGCTGTCGTGCACTTCTGGATTGAGGTGAATCCAAGTGTGCCGGTGCAATCCTTCTTGCACTTGAAGTAGCTGTCGAACTCCCGAATGGAATTCACAATCCTGAGGAAAAGCTTTCGGCTCATCCGATAACGGCGCCGAAATACTTTGTCGCCATGCAATGAAGCGTCGGCGAAGTAGTAGGAGTAGAGCATGCAATAGCCTTCCAGACGATACCGCTTCTTTTTGCTTTCAGCCGCCCGGTGCCGAGCCACCTCGCCGCGGATCTTCATTGCTCACGAGCAGGCCGGCGAGGGCGACGAGGACCATGAGATGCTCCTCGTCCTGGGCGTCGGCATCAGCTTCCTCCTCCAGCAACACCGCGAGCGCCTCCTCGTCGTCCGAGTCCATCGTCGAGCAGACAAATCACCGAACAACTGGCATGCCTGGCGGGCGCACAGCCGCCGGTATACCGCCCTGCGCGGCCGGAGCGCCGAAAAACTCACCCGAAAGGTTCTGGAGAGGTAGCCGCGGTGAAACCTTCTCTCTTTTTCGGCGGGGAATGGCCTATCTAGCGGTGCTGGGTGGTGGGCGGCGCCGGGATCGGCAGGGTAGTGGCCGAGCGCGGGGGGTAGGGGCGAATCTGGACGATTTCCTTGACTTTTCGGCTGACAGTGTGGCCCAAGTGTGTTTTTCCCTTCTACCGGAGCCCCCGTGCGCCCCCCAGCGCGCTGGGTTCGACCTGGTGGGTGCAAAAAGGGCTGAGCCGGAGGATTTCGGCTTCTTGGGGGCGCGACTGGGGTTTTTTTTGGCGCCGGTGCGAAAAAAGTCGCCCCGGAGGCCTCTTGAGGGCGTGGTTGGAGATACTCTAACCACCTACAAGATTGAGGACAACGAGCAGTGGAGCCGGTACAGCCTAACTTCTCTATCCAAGGTAAGTGCAAAATATCCTAGCCCCGGTTTTCATTATTTCTTTAGTCATATAGAGAGAATGACGTTTTGGCTCTCGGCCTTCATGGAGGCCTATATTTTGAAAAAATTATAATTCAAAAATTCCTGTTTAGAAAAATCTGAAAAAAAATTGTACAAGTAACCAATGATGTGTGGCCTATGTGTGTAAAATTTTGGGATGAAATATGTTCAAATGCGACCTGTGCAAAAAAGAAAATTTCCGTGGTATAGTTGGATGAATAGTATCACGTGTTAAAAAGACTCAGATTTGTATTTTTTACACAACCCTCATTTAAACATATTTCGCCATGAAAATTTACAAACTAGTGCACTATGCCTTCATCTATCTTTGTATTTTTTTTTACATAATATTTTGAAATGTAAAAATATGAATTTTTCAAGAAATTTGAATTTTGCATTTGGAGGCCTCCATGGAGCTCGGCCTTCAAAAGCAATTTCCTGTCATATAGATCTCTATGAAATTTCACCATGGCGGTCTCTTAAGTTTCCCATTGATTAATAATGATTTTTGGTCTCACGAAGAAAATCTTGAACCAATCGCCATGTCCCAGGTTAACACAACCACACGGGAGAAGGTCCTCACATACCGAAAAGAATTTTCGTCCCGCTTTATAGATAAGCAACAAGCGATATAGAGGTAGTACAAACACCGTTGCGAGCCCATCCATCTTCCCTCCGCCGCGCCCGCCTTTTTTTCAAGTGGTAATTGGTATTGTTTGAGGTTGGGTGTTGATTAAGGGGGATCGAAGCGGGTTTTATGTACGCATCGCGGGGAATCGGAGGTCGGGTGGCTTTTGCGCCGGAGTTGTTTCGGGCAGAAGGCGCCGGGGCGAGGGCCGCTGGCGACGAGCGTCCCCCAAGGGGGCGGGAAGCCCAGGTGGCGTAGCCTTGCCAAGAGGCGGCTAAAAGAGTAAGGGTCCTGATACCCCGGAAAAGGGAGGGGCTACCAGGAAGTTTTATCCGTTGTCCTTAAAAGAAGGCTGTGGCAAAGAAGCGCTCGGGAAGGAGGAGCGCAAAGACCGGTTTTTGTTCGGGGTTGGGTTTGCCAATCAGATGTACCCCAGGCTTGCTTTTCTTGGGATCCGTAAAAGCTCGGCTTTTTCCAGGGTCGCCAACAAAGTTTGGGCAATTTCACCCTTTTTGGGTAAAGTTCACAACGGAAACCTTGGGTTATTAAGCAATTGGTTTGTTCACAACGGGTCTTACATAACTGCCGCAAGATTTTGTAGGATGGAAATTCACCGGGGTTTAGCCTCAAGCGGCATGCAGGAAAAGCTCGGCTTGGTTGGATAAAGCCCGCGCGCGGAGGCTAACGAAAAGGGTCCGAGGAAAGGAGCATTGGTTCCACTTTTGGGCAAAATTTCGGGCCCCCGGGCGTTGGGCCCACAAGACTTGGGGTTTTGGGGGAAATTTACGATTGGCTTAAGGAGGGACCGGGGTGGACGTTTTACCATGGGTCATTTGAAGGTGGGTGGATTATACGAAGGTCAGTGTCCCTATTCACAAGGAAAAAAGCGGCCCGCATTTACTAGCCCGTGGCCTGGCTGAAACTCCACCTTGGCCATGGTGGTCCTCAGTGTGGGTTGAGGGTCCCCGTCCTTGGCTCCCGGAAGGGGGTCGCGCTAATCGGGGGGCAAATGGGGAAACTCTTTAACTTTAAAAAACCCCCAAAACGGGGTTTTTTCAACCCAACAAATTTTCCCTTTCCTCCTTTGGGTTAAAACCCCCCAAATTCCCTTATTTTTCCCCCCATCCCCTTTCCCCCCTTTTGGGGGGCCCGCCAAAAACCCAGCCTTTCCCAAATCCCCCCTGTTTTCCGCGGGGAAAACCCATTTCCGGTTTCCCTGGTTTCCCCGGCCCCCAAACCCTTTCACAAAACCGGGCCCCCCAAAAAAAGGGCCAAAGTTGGGGTTTTAAAAGGGGGGGAAAAAAATTCCTTTCCCCAAACCCGGGGCCACCAGAGGGCCACCATATTTAAAAAAAGCTCCCACCTTGGGGGGAAAAATTTTGGGAAAAGGGGAATTTCCGAAAAATTTTTCCCCCCGCCCCCGGGGAACCCCGTTACTTTGGAAAGGGGCCCCGGAAAAAATTTTTTAAAATTAACATTTCCCGGTAAGGGGGCCGCAGACCCCCTGTCCCGGTAAAAACCCAACGGAGGGGCAAAAAGGGGCCCGATTACGGCCGCCTGGGACGCCAGGGGAAAAAAAAACCCCCATCTGTCCGGGCCAACGGGGTAAAATGCGCCCTAAGGGGACGAAAAATGGCGACCACCCGGGGGGCCCCCCCCGTGGGGTTTAAAGCCAATAAAGGAAGCTTTGGGTTCCGGGGGCCCTTAAAGGGGGGAAACAAGAAAGAGTGGGCCCAAGGGAAAAGGCCTTTTTGGGGTGGGTTGAGCAAAGGGCGAAACCTTTTTGGGAGCCCCGGGAGGGGCCCCCCAAATTTTTTCCCTTGACCCGTGGGTCCAAAACACAAAAATTTTTGGTAGCCCGTCAAAAACCCCCCCCTTTTCATCAGGGGAAACCCGGGCCGTAAACAAAGGGGTCGCCAAACCCCCTTTAAAGGGTTCCTTTAAACCCCCCGCCACCCTTTAAACCCCTTGGGGCCCACCCGGGCCCTTAATTGCCGGTCGCCATCCGGGCCCCGCCCTTTTCCCCGGCCAAGCCGGGCCAACCCTCCCCCACGGGCTCGGCGCACCACATCCACGGTGCGCCATTAGTAAAAAACATTTCAAAAAAAATTCAATTTTTTTAAAACTAGTAATGGCGCACCAGGGGATAGTGCGCCATTACTAGTTTTGACTAGTAACGGCGCTCCACATCCATGATGCGCCACTAGTAATTTTTTTTCAATTTTTTTTATTTTATTTCAAAACTAGTAATGGCGCACCGCGGGAGTGGTGCGCCATTACTAGTTGAACTAGTAATAGCGCACCACATCCATGGTGCGCCATTACTAACTTGGCCCAAAAATTCCACTGAATGCACACCCCCCTGACCGCCTTTTCAGTTTTAAAAAAAATAAAAGAAAATGATAAAAATGTCAAAAAAATAAAAGAAAATAATTTTCCCATATGATATGTTTTCTAGTTGTTGGGAAAATTTATAAATATGAATTTCGACTTTATTTGCAAAATCTCTCTGGAAATTTATAAAATTGGCATAACTTTTGCATACGAACTCGGATTAAAAAGTTTTTTATATGAAAAATCATTTACTCGAAAAGTTACATCCAAATTTAACATGGGGAACCCCGTTAAACATTTTCAAAATCCCCAAAAACCTAATAGAAAAAGTTACGGGGCTTTCAAGATCTAGAGGCGAAAAAATTCATAAAATTTCAAACTTACTAGTGGCGCACCGTGGATGTGGTGCGCCACTAGGAACAGAAAAAAAATTGGTTTTGAATTATTTTTTTTGATTTTTTTTCAAAAAATGATACGCAATATTACCAGGAAGTTTGAAATATTTTTCAAAATTTCATCAAGGTGCGCCATTAGAAAAAAAATCTAACGGCGTTGTGGTAGTGGCGCACCTGTAGTGCGCCATTAGTAGCGAAAACAGGTGCGCCACTAGCAGCCCTTTTTGTAGTAGTGTAGGGCCCACCTTCTCCAGTGACCAAGCCCACCCCCTCCTCACCTTATCCTCACAGCCTCTCTCTCTTCTCACCACACACCTGCGCGCTGCCAGCCAGGGGAGAGGCCCCGACGCGCTCGCGCTACGCCCTCCACCATCACCCGTGTCGGCCGTTGGCGCCCATGGCTACCACTGCCGCTGCCTCGCCTTCCTCCCGTCGCCACCTGGTCCGCGTAGCCGCCCGAGCCGCCGGCGCATCCACCGATAACCTCCCGCATCGTCAAGCATCCTCCACCTCCTGCTTTCTCGCCGTCCGAGTCGTCCGCGCATCCGCTGATGACCTCCCGCGCCGTCAAGCATCCTCCACCTCCTGCTTTCTCTAGCCGCCGGCCACGAACACCACGGCGGGCATGGGGTCCTCTGACCCAAGCCGTTGCTTCCCCTGCAGTCGACCGTCACCAGAGCGCCTCTTGACCGAGCACGCCCGAGCCACCTCATCGCCCGCTCCTGCAGAAGACCGGCGACCCCCCCCCCCCCCCTCAGCAACCATGGCCATGGCTGGCTCCCGTCGTCCTCGATATCCATTTTAAAAGGAAAACACATTTCGTTTTCCCCACTTAATGATATATTACAGGTTCAATTACCTAAAAGTACAGGGACTTATTAGCAAAAGCATCGCAACAGTGCATCCGACAGACTTAACCCGTGCTTTATTATTAGGGAAAGATTTTTGGTCTCACGAAGAAAACCTTGAACCAATAACCATGCCACATGTTAACAGAACCATACAGGAGAAGGTCCTCACTTACCGAAAAGAACGTCCGCCCCGCTTTACAGATAAAGCAAAACCGATACAGAGGTAGTACGAACACACCAACCCTGCTGGGGATACCAGCTTACAAGAGGAGCTCAAACAGCTAAACACGAGCCACAGAACAAGGACAAAGCCAAGCTAAGATGAGCACTAGACTATAGGACCTCGCTATATCCTAGCAATGAGCAAAAGTCTTCCTGGGGCGCATTGACACAACTCACCAAGCAGCCAACACTTCCAAAGCATGCTCCCAAGCGACGGGTCAGGCGATACACGATACCAGCAGTTTGAAGGAGGATCTAATAGATCAACGCCTCCAAGGAGAAGAACGACGTCCACAGACATCGTCATCGTCAGCCTGATAGAGGTCAACCACGACTAGAGGTCAACCACGACATTTGCCGGTGCCCAAGCAGCCAACCCCAGAGGCCATCTTGGCCACCGCCGACCACACCCAATGAACACTTGCAAAAGATACCACCGGTCGCCTGCCGGCATGACACCGATCCCAGCAACCCCCTGGTCCTGGGATGACCTCGCACACCAAGAAGAACATCGTTTAAAAGAGGCCAAGCACCGATCGCGGTAAGCCATCAGCGACAAGAAGGCTCTGCAGCAACCTTGGACTCGAGGAACACGAAGACACCACCGAAGGAGACGTCGAGGAAGGGCGGACGCGACAGCGCCAATGAATGGCCTAGGGAGGCAGGGTGGAAAGCAACACCTCCGAGGAGGAGCACGACGTCCGTAGACGTTGACGTCGCCAGCAACAACCAAGGTCTTGCGCACCTTCCGCTGGCACCACATCCTCCCTATGCACTGCACGTGAACGCATTGTCGAGACAGAGTGCAAGCTCGCTGCCCCATGAAGACAATCGACCCTTATCAAGCCAACCGGCGAAAGCCGGCACGGGACCCAGACCCCAGCCATCCTGTCAGAGTTCGACGCAATGCTACCCCTACGTAACACACTGCAGCCCCAAACCCGCCCGTACGGTCGGCCACCTGCTGGACCACCGTCGAGAAGCTCACAAGAGGGCACCAAAACCGGCACCACCCAAACAGGACGACACCGATCCAGCCCCAAGCCCTTTACATCACCGCCGGTCACCATGAAATTCGCGCATTGATGGAAAACCCAAGACCCCGACCGGCGCTTCCCAGGGGAAGGGAAGGCACCACTGGGCTGCAGGAGCACTGGCCCATGAATGGACGGTTGCCACCACATGCATCCATCCGGATCTGTGATCCCCAACATGCCCAGACCCGGGCAGGCGTGAACCTCGGGCCGCTAGCCCCCAACCCACGGTCGGTCGAGCTGGCTGCCGGCCCCCTAGATGCACACCCCACGAGGATGATGACAACTGCAGTCCCCCGAGCTGAGCCGCCACGGCAAATCTCGGACCCCGCCGTGCCCCAAATCTGGGCCAGACTGGCTCCCGGGTAGGAAGCACCTGACCAAGGCAGAGGGAGGTGCCGACCCTCTTGGCATGACCACCATCCCCGGCTCGGCACAACCTCGACGATGCAACAGAGGCGCCCCATTGGCAGTGATGCAGGCTAAGTTTGAGGGGGAGAGAAGGGGGAAAGGAGAGGAGAGGACGAGGGGGGCGTCCCTGCCGCCGCCTACCCATGGTTATGCTTCGTCAGCTGGGGCCTCTGGTAGCGGCGAAGAGGAAGGGGGGTGAGGGGTGTGGCCGGCGGCGCAGATCTAGGGCTCCACGCATGTCGCCGTCGAGAGGACAACGCGGGGGCGAGAGGGGGGGTGTGAGTTGTTCTCAGCTGTGTTGTGAGCACAAAGCATACTATTCTTTCGCCTTTTACTAAAGAAGGCCTTCAAATACGACCCCTTTTCGACGACGGAGGTTTCATAATGTAGTATGAAGGGGATACAAGCATAATCAATACACACACAAGAATGAAACTATGCCTCAAATGGGGGGTATTCATAGACTATGCCACCACTCATGTGGGGTCAAAACATCCGTAGTCACCTGCTCTAACCGTGTACGTAAACCATAGCGACCAAATCAATGATGACGCTTCCACCCCCATGAATGTGCTAAACTTGCAGGGTATACCATCAAACCAGTGACCAAACATGTTGGTAACACTGCATGGCACAAATTAAACATGAATTGGATGATTAACCATGTAGCTCACGCAAAATTGCATTGAAAGAAAATATATTTATTATCTCAACATCGTGATAAAAACAACATTTTTTTACTTCCAAGCTTGTCAAGATCAAGCATCGGCTAAGTTACCGGCGTACCGATTAAAAAATACTGGTACTTCAATATTCAAATCTTATTATTTTCGTCCACTAGTACATCAGAGTGTGTGAGCATCTGATACATAGAGTCTACCGTGAAATGACCACTTCGAGTTATATTCCAGCGAAATTTGTTCCGACCTTGTTCCCAATTTGATCAATGCCAACCATACCAAATGGCATGCCATGATACAAGGTGAGGCACGATCAAATCCCGCCTGAAGAAGACATCATGTGGTGACGTGCTCATGACTTGTTCAATTGTATCACTTTTGTCGCGGGACATGACTAGATCCGAAGTGAAAGAAACGCTTCCTAGTCGCCATCAAACCCACGCAAAAGTGCGAGTTCCCTTTTTTCAATACTGGGACAGGACTTTTGAGCCAAGATATTTATTGCGCAAGAGAGTTTTCGTATGTCGGGGCGAACTTATTGCGCAAGAGAGTTTTCGTATGCCGGGGCGAACTTATTGCGCAAGAGAGTCTTAGGCAACAAAACAATTTCTTCATTTTTTTTAGCCTGGATAGGTTAAGTTGTCTGGCGTGCAGAAAATTAAACATCCCCATAAGGTTCGTCTTCATGAGATCGCAAGTGATAGCATAAAACTGTCACAATTCGTGTTAGGGTTCCCAAGAAAACTACCAAAACTTTGTTTGTGACTGATAACTACCAGAATCGGCGTCGGTTTCTTCAAAAGACCCAAAGTGCTCGTTGCTAGAAATTAAACCAGTTTATGACAGATCGGCCCACACCTAAACAAGCCGTCTGTTTGACAGTTCATTTGACGTTAACTGACCAGTGGGGTCCACATGTTAGTGTCTCTTACTCTCTAATAAAAAAATATCATGTAAAAAATTTCTTCAACCCCTTAATTTTTTACGAATATAAAAATATGCCTTTGTGTTTACACAATAACCCCTATAAACATTTTTTAAAAGCAATCGGGCCCCTCAATCATTTAAAAAAAGCAATCCAGGTCAGGGAATCCCGTCGGTATCCCAAAGCTCCTCCCTGGCCACGTCGCCACCATGCACCAAGTCGCCGCCTGGGACCTGCGGGGCCAGCGAGATCCGGCACAGCCAGCTCTCGGGCCCGCTCCAGCCCTCCACAGTTGTGCGGGAGGCCATGCTCCGGCCAGAGGGGCACCGCCACGCGTCATGGAGGGGTGCACCGGCCACCTCCACTGCCCACCTCCGCAAACAGGCCGGACACCTTCGTTGCCTGCCTCCGCGGCGAGGTCGGCCACCTCTACGGCGAGGCTGGCCATACCACCATCATCTCGAGCCAGAGCCACCATGGATCGAGATCGTTGCCCACGTCGAGGCCCGCCTCCGCGCCGAGGATGGTCACACCCGTCGCGCCCATGCCCGTGCGCTCGCCCTCCTCTGCGTCATGGGACGTCACTGTCGACCGCTACCTCGCAGCGCCGCGAGTTGTCGTCCTCCCGCGCCCCGCCTGTCGATTGCGCGACTTCAGGATGTTTGATTTTCAAGTGAAGAACATTCCGTGTTGCCTTGAAGACTTCAACAAGGGCATCCCGGAGGATGACAACGACAAGGTTGGCATGGCACGCCGCCTCCAACGCCGTCGGAGTTAGTTTTTTTGGATTTAGTACTGTATATCGATTGTATGAATATAAAGTCGCAGTGTGACTGAATGAAAGATATGGTTTGAAAAAACTTGCGTTTTTCTCTCTGAATGTACAGACTTGTCAAACGATTTTTTTAAAAGAGGTCAATGGCTTTTAATTTAAAACACTCATCGCATACGTTTTAGATATAATACCCATATGCAAACCGACATCTTCCCTAGTAAGCCAAGGGAAAAATATGCCGAGCAGGATTTGTGCAGCTCTTCATCGTAAACATTTTAGATAGAACACCAGTATGCAAAGCGAGAGCTATGGTCTTCCCCAGTAAGCCAAGTGAAAATTTATCGCGTAGGATTTATGCATCTCTTCATCGCAAACAGTTCAGATTGAATATGGTATGCAAAGCGAGAGAAAACCTGGCACCCAGGATTTGTACGTCCCTTCAACACAAACGGATTTTTCGGATGACCCGTGTGCAACCATGTACAGACAATTTGTTAAGATTTGCATCTGTCATATTGGGTATATTGTCATTTGTCAAACCGGAAAGATTGACATTTGTTGATCTAGTAACATTGCCCTTTGCCAACCTTGTAACACTGCCATTTGTGAAAATTTGCACCTAAAAATCACTAGCACTATCTATTTTTTGTATCTAAAATTCAACAAGCATAGATTTTATTCGTAGATTAAGCAGTCGTTCTTTATACAAACAGTTCAACTCGACAGCTGAACCGACCAAACTTTTTCCCAATTATTGCCAATAACGTACTGAAATAATTAGTTCAATTATATATACTAGCTAATTTTAAGTACGTTGTATAGTTCAATCAAATTTCCGACATGTAAATGTTGTACTAATTTTAAGTACGTTGTACAGTTTAATCACTTAAAAAAATATGTTGATATATTTGTATGTGGTATTAGTAGTTAAGTATAACATTTACATGTCAAATTTGTTGTCAATTTTTTTAAGTGGACCACCCTGTTGTTCAATGCTACATCTGCCACTGCATGCATTGCACACGTAGCTATGATCTGAATCGTGTTTGATGTATGCGCCATCGCAAACAGTTCGTCTCATTTTTCTACGGTTTTCTTACACCACCGTTTGTGATTAATGCATCACACATAGTTTTGTCGAAGGGTCTCTAATTGGACTGTCGCGTTTGGACCATCCTGCAGTAGTGCTAATGGAGTCATCAATTAACGTCATGAAGTATTTCTTTCCACACTTTGTCAAAACACCATTCATTTCACAAAGATCTGAATGTATGAGCTCTAGTGGTACAAGATTTCTTGTTTCCGCAGTTGTGTGAGACTTGTGAGGTTGCTTAGGTTGCACACAAACTTGACACTCAGATTCCTTGACAGCGGTGAATTAGGGATTAAGTTCAACTTGGCTAGCCTCATCATGCAACCAAAGTTAATATGACAGAGACATGAATGCCAGACAATTTGATTCACTATTGTTGCAAACATGATTAACAATTTTATTGTAAAAATCTAACAAGGATACACGGAACAAGCCTCCTGATTCATAGCCTTTACCAACAAAAACTCCACACTTGGTTATTAAAAATTTATTAGACTCGAAGACAAGCTTGTAGCCATCTCTATACAGAAGAGATCCACTAACAAGATTTTTATTGACAGAGGAGACATAATGCACATTCTTCAGCCGCACGATCTTTCCCGAAGTAAACTTCAGATCGACCGTGCCAACACCACTAACAGAAGCACGTGAACCGTTGACCATCAGCACGGTGGAAGTCCCTGCGGTATGATAAGAAGAAAACATGGAAATATCACCGCATACATGCACATTAGCACATGTATCAATCAACCAATCAGGAGAATGACAGTGAAAGAATAGTGAGAAATATACCATACCCATCATCCTTCATTTCAATGTCACCAATGAGAACTGTGGCGGTCTTGCCGCCTTCCCCGTATTGACGCTTTTCATATCGGTTAGGGCAACTAGGAGCCCAATGATCATGGTCTCCGCACACATGACAAAACCTTTCTTATTTTCATTCGTCTTCTTGAAATTGGTGTGCTGTACAACCTTGTTCTTCCATCAAACTTTTCCTTGTTCTTGAACTTGTGAGGCTGGAAGTTTTTCTTCTGTACCAGACTGGCACTAGAACCTCCCTCAATATCTCGAGCATGTGTGTCTTTTTCTCTCGCCTTTTATTCCACATCAAGAGTGCCAATGAGATCCGAAACGAAAAAATCCTATCTCTTGTGTTTCAGAGAGGTAGCAAAGTTCCTCCATGAGAGAGGAAGCTTAGTGATGATGCCTCTAGCAACAAACTTGTCCGGTAACATACAATTGAAGTGCTCAAGTTCTCTAGCAAATGACTCTATCTCGTGATCTTGCTCAACGACGGAGTGCTCAGCAGTCATCCTGTAGTCATAGAATTGTTCAATGATGTATAGCTCAGTGTCGGCGTCCGAGACCTCAAACTTGGGCTCGAGCGAGTGCGTCCCACATATCATTTCCATTATGAATTGATGCATAAGCATCAACTATGTTCTCACCAAGAACACTCAAGAGAGCAGCCTTAAACAGGGTGTTAGTTTTCTAAAAAGCTTGTTCCTGTTGAGGATTAAGATCTCATTCACGTTTGCCAAGAGTAGCGTCACAACAGCTCATGGTTTGAAACCATAGAACAACTCTCACATGCTATAGTGCACACCCTCAAACATAGGAGGCATCATGGATGCAGCAAAACCACTTGGGGTAAATTGCTTATAGCAAGGTTTTTGGATTGTTGGAAATATGAGCAATTTATCATATGATTTTATTAATGTAAAATAGTAGATAAAACATGACTACCATAACAGAGATAAGGCAAGTCATGCAATCCGACAGAGAGTATGCAAATGGCATTTGAAGTAGTGAATATGAACATAACCTATCTGGAACAGAAACTAGAACAAGAAACTATAGCAGGATTTCAAACAAAAATAACACGAAGATGTACTGAGCCATGGCAAAGCATTGGCATTGGGGTTGATGTCTTCGCCGGCCATGTCATCGAAAGGTTGTCGACGTCGGGGAAGAAGTCTTTGTTTGGGAAGTTGTCGTCAGAGTCCGTGGCTTCCGTGATGAAGTAGTTGGTAGTAGCATAGAGCGCTCCCCCAAAACCTTATCGCCCTTCTCTCGTAGAGACTCAAAGAGGTAGAGTTTCAGAGACCTACTATCCCGACCTACGGTGCATGCCGCATGCCAGGAGGGGGACGATCGTAGCAGTAGCTAAGAGACTGGAACTCGGTGGCTTGAGGAAGATGATGTTCTGGTGTGTCTCTCTTGAGAGGAGCGACCTCTCTTTTATAGGCACAGGAGGAGGGGGCGAACATGCAGCGACAGGAGGTGAAAAGAAGAGGGGAAGATGAAACGAACAACCAACAACCGAAGGGGTGCGCCATTCGTATTCAACCTCTACTACAGCAAAACATTTCAGCTCCCATGTAACCTTTCGTATACCAGTCGTGCGTGGCAAAAATTTAGACAACGGCTCGGCTCATTCCCGCAACCCATGGCGCGTCATGGCGAGGCGAGCGGCGGAGGAGCGCCCGTAAATGTCTCTCTTGTTTTCATGCTTATACATGCGGGGAAACATCCTCCCTTATAAGGAGGTCCAATTCCTACCAAAGTAGCAATGTGGGATTAAACTTTAGCACCATCTCTTGCCTTGCATGAATGGGCTACGTGTTCCACTAGGATTTATTAGGAATTTCTGAAATTGCTATCGGGCTGGCCCAAAATACACTAAATTCCAGCAGATGGTCTTATCCGTTACGAGTGTCTACTCGGGTGCAGTGGGGCGCATGACTTGAAGACCTAGGGCCTCTCCCAATGCTTCACAGTGTACAAGTGCTAAGAGTGCCACATAGACAAAAATAATAATGTGGCAAAGCAATTAAAGAGGAGAGAGAGCATTATGATGACCCAGCCGCCGCTTCAACATTGCCAGTTGGGTCGCCCTTACGCTTCTTCTTCTTGTTGGAGTTGTTGCCTAGCTGACTGGCTTATCTGGCTCCCCCGTTGCCGCTTCACAGTCGGTCTTCCTTTTTGCCGCTGGCATACCGACTGGCTATTTCCATCACTCGGCTCAGGGTCAGGACCTCAATCCGGCCAAACTTCAGAATCAACTCTCGGTATCTGATACCTACGTTGAAAGCGCATACCGCCTAGTGCTTGGTGACATTCTTCACAGAGTTATGCAGAATGGTCCACCACTAAATGTACTGACGAGAGTTTCATTGCTCTTCTGGACGCAATGCTCCAATTCTGTCAATCCACCCGGCCGTTTGTATGTGACTTCGAATGTTTTCACAAAGACTCGGGCCAAGTTGTCCCAGCAATAGATATTGTTGGGCGGGAGCTGACTGAGACAGGCTCTCGCTGATCCCTCAAGCATCAACGACAGATGTTTCACGGCCACATTATCGATGCTACCGCCGATATGAACAACCACTCAGTAATCTTCCAACCAAGTTTCTGGCTTTGAATCGCTAGTGAACTTGCTAATCCCCATCGTCAGCCTGTAGTGGGACGGGATATCAGCGGCGTGGATATACCTGCTGAAGCTTTCGGGCCCTGAAGATGTGGATCAACTGGGGGCGTCTCTGTCCAGGCCCTCTCTCCAGCTTGGCCTCTGTCAACCAGGTTCTAGGCGAGAATGGATCTCGCGTTGAACTGCGGGTCTTCGAAGCACCGAGGAAGCTCAGGAGACTTGGCCTCCTATCATCCTCGTGCGGCCACCTGTCGTCATAGGGCTGGCACCCGTATGCGACATCCTGCGGAGGGGGCGTCCGAGAGCTGCAATAATCATCAGGCTGGTTGTAATGGGGAGTATCATATACTAGTATCATGCATATGATACTAGTGTATGATACTACCTTCCTAATGCATAGTATCATATCTTAGTATCATGTAGTACTCTATTTATTGCCATGCATGACACAAAGTAGTATAGCATTTAATATGATACGGTATCATGATATGATACTACACCCTCTCTTTCTTCCTTTAATGCTATGACACCTCATCAAAATTGCCTAGTTGGCATGCATGATACTAGCTATGATACTACCATTACAACCAGCCTCACGGCACCGGGGAGGAGGGAGTTGCCCACATCCCTAGTCTCTTTACTGATCTCTCTCAGAGTGGGCGATGGTCAACGCCTCCCAGAGCCGAGCAGGCTATGTGCCGACTAGACTGTCTCGGCGCGGACTGACACGCTACGAATTTGATCCTTAGACTGTGACACAGGCGTGTTTTGCGACAGATCCGTCTTCAAGAAAGCTCGAATATGACAAATTCCTTCCCCGGCCAAGGAGCTTGAGGGCTGGATAGAATCAGCAATCCTGGTCGCCGCTGCCAAGTTCTACAGGGGTGCGTTGAGCATTCGGTAGTTTTGAGATTGATTGCTTGGGAACAACCTGCGCTTGCTCCGACTGGAGCTTGGTTGTTAACGGGCGCGGTCATCCAACTCTTTCTGCAGTCGCTCGAGGCGTTTGCGCTCGTCCAGGGTGGCCAGACGCACTGACTCCACGGCCGGGGCCTCGGGAGTCGTCCCCGTGATGCGAGTGTGTAGCGCTTGCTCGTTCCTCTACCGAAGCTTCTCTCTCTCTGCTCCTGAGTGAGAGCCTGGGGAACGTATGGCTCGTGGTCAGCGGAGTGGTCATCTCCTTGGTCGCCACGGGTGTGCCCTCCGAAGTGCCTGCGTACCCTAGGGGACCATGCTGCTCTGTGCCAGCCATAAGAACTTTCGCTGCGGACTCAACACTCTTGTACTCGAACTCATCTGGGGAGTCCCCATGGAGACTGGGAAAGAGATTGAGGGCGGGTTCGTCGTTCGAGAACCGCCACCTGCACAGCCGCGCCCTGGAGGATTATGTCGTGCTTGACCCAGCGCTGGAGTCGAGAGCGCTTGCGACGGCGGCCAGCGGGAAGTGGCGGAGTCACTCGGTACGTAACCGACAGCTGACGGAGAAGGACTGCGTATGACAATGCGCCGCGGCACGGATTGGCAGTGACTCCACGTCCAGTGGGGCTTCCTGAAGCCACGCCGAATCATCGATGATGAAGATAAGAGATCCGAATCGGATCTCACTGCCGAGGATCATTGTGATCAAAAAATTCCACCTGCGGAGGATTTTGCTAGACGCGCTACCCCATGGTGGGCGCCAACTGTCGAGGCAACGAACCTGACAATGAGTACTAGGGGTACGAACAAAGGGCAGAGCCTAGCTATAGCGCAGATGTATCACTCGGATTTAGCGACTTCAGGCCCCTCTCTGAGAGGTAATAGCCCTACATCTCGTGCCCGGAGGCTTGCGTTTTCTCTTAGGGTGTATGATTACAATGAATGGTGAACCCTCGCCATGGAGTTGAGAGAGGCTTAAATAGATTGCGCCTCAGCACCTTGATGCCACGTTACAAGGGAGATGAATGAGCATAATACTACGACGGTTATAGGTAATAGCAGCCATAACTACACTTGAAGGCTAACATTAAGCCAACCGACCGTTGCGGTTCCCGCATCGCCTATATGACTTCCTTGTCCGAGTGGAGCAGGTGAGGCCAACTGGAGGGAGCTCGTTCGAGTGGTTTTGGTGTATCAGAGTGGATCTCCAGGGGTGCGGATCGAAATGCGCCTGTGGTCCAAGGACCTTCCAATGATGATGTGGGACCCTAGGTGGGCCCTAGATGTCAGGCATATATGTGACCCTACACTTAGTAGATGACCACATTAGCTGCCACTACTGCATCTGTGGCTGACCACCATTGAACCCTCCCAATCCTGAACATTGCAGCTGGTAAGGGGGGTTACCTGAGAACTGAGACTGTTGTTGTTGTTGTTGTTGTTGTGGCTGCACTTGCGGGGGTATTGGCGGCTGCAGATTTGGGGCCGCAAGGATGTGGGGCGCCTCTCCTGACGCCAGACCTGATCCCCCTTCTTCCCCCGCCACGGTTTCCACCAACCATCCGAGCAACAACTTCTACGTATGTAGCACGCCCCTTCCTTAGACTCCACTCCTTGGCAAAAGAGAAACGCACTGGGACAGGAAGTTGATCAGAAATTCCGGCAGGGAAGCAATCCGCCGCCAAAAACTTCCTCTCCCGGAACAGATCTCGTCCACTCCGACGGCGCGGTTACGTGCCCGTCCAACCATCTGAGACTTGAACCTCAGACTGCGGCTCTCGCGATTCACGCCTAAACCTAAGGTGAATCGTATATTAATATTGCCATTAGATTTGTACAAACTGCAGATTCGGTTTTTGTTGGATTGGTTAGGAATTACTATACAAGCTAGTTCGCTGGGTTTTTTTTGCAATATACTGAAGTCATATCATTTATTTCTAATATTTGTAATGCTTCAAGAATGTAAAGGAAACAACTCTATTGTTGAAAATGCAAATCTAACCAAGTGGACGGAGCAATCTTGGATATAATAGCTACTATCTCGATTCAATTGATATGTAGAGCTTTCGGCCGAAATATCGTGGCACTATCTTTTTGCATCTTATTAATTGGATATCATTCACCGTGTCAGGTCACAGGTGCACTCTACGTGTTTTACAAGTCATGGTCGTCGGATAACAAAATGTTATTGGCTGCAACGATATTGGTTTTCATCCTGATGATTATCAGATGCTTAGAGAAGGCCATGGGTCTTAAGAACAGCAGCTTTAATGCCCTACGGAAGGCCAGCTTGTCCAAGGTAAACACCAACGTCACAGAAGAAGGACAGCTTCTTGACAACTTTATAGAAAAGGCAAAAGATGCCGTGGTTAATGGTCGACAAGATATAATAGAAGACGTCGAAATACATCCGTACCAGATATCTTTGGACTTTCCTTGTCCCGTCGATGATCGTGTTAAACTCGTGGAGAAATTCTGGAAGCTTGACAAGAGCTCAGCTTATGGCGCAATAGAAGGTGCGTTGTGTGGTTTGACCAGATTTCTCTACACCAAAGAAGAGAGAACAACATTCTTTGATGTGTTTATGAAACGAGGAGCATTGTTCAACCTCCGTCGGTGCATACAATTACTATTCACTGTACCGATATGCCTAGCATTATTGTTGTCTGCAAATAGTTACCGTTCCGGTGAAGATGGCCGGACTACAGAAAGACTGTTTGACGTCACTCTTATCCTGGAGGTTGTTTACTGTTTGACAAGTCTTTTTTTCCGGTACAAGTTTTCTGGCAGAATTCTCCAACACAACCTTATTGGATTATTAGCCCGTAACAGATGGCACTCCAAGTTAACGAGGGTTGCAGGATGGTTACGATGCAAGGACTTGCTGGTCGCCAAATACACTCCGCACATGGAGCCAATATATTCGTGTGTGGATATTACAGATTTGGTCCGTGAGCATGTTAGAGAAGTCTGGAGGTACATAAGTGACCATGACACTTACAGGAGGTTTAATGAAAGAAGGGGAGACTGGACGCTCGCCATGTATGGTGGTTTGCCACAACTGGGTTGGAGCACTCGGAGGCCATTTGATGAGAGCATCATTCTCTGGCACCTGGCGACAGATTTATGCTTTCACCATCCGGATGTGGCACATATCCATCCTCCTGGTGATGTAAAACACTGTCCTGCCCATCAGTGCAAAGTAATGTCCAACTACATGATGCATCTCTTGGTTGCTAATCCTGAGATGCTATTGCCAGGCAGCAGAAAGATATTGTTCACAATGGCCTACAAGGAGCTCGAGGACATCATCAGCGGTGAGGAGACACCGCTGGACGAGGGAAAAATTGCACAGAAAGTAATTGAGAAATGCAAGGCGGGTAGTATTACTTCCCCTTTTATTCAGGACGCTTGGAAGCTTGCTGAAATCTTGCTGGGTCATGTTGGTGATAAGGCCACGATGTGGGAGGTGATCCAAGGCGTGTGGGTAGAGATGCTCTGCTTTTCTGCTGGCAGATGCCGAGGATACTTACACGCAGAGGCTCTCGGAATGGGCGTGGAGTACCTCTCCTATGTCTGGGTCCTGTTGACATTAAGCGGGATGGAGACATTTCCAGAAAAGCTTCAGAGCAGGGAGAATCAGTCATTTGGCAGCCATGAGCTTCCGGTTGCTGACAAAAGTCGAGTGTGAAGATGCTGCTGCTACCACTACATTTGCAGGATGTCGTCCTTCAGGTTTGAGCTCGAGGGTGTTGTGACGAAATTGTGTTTAGTCCTTCGGTATGTATCGCCTGAATTGTTTTCGTGTTAGGCATCTCTACTTTCTTTTTAATTAAGCGGCTCCATGGCTGCTGCCTAATATGTTTGCACTCCTATGTCTTTCTCATTGTTCGATGCAAGACATGTATGCCCCATTTGTTATGCCAACTACAAACCCATGTAATAAGAGTGCTTAAATATGTACCTTCCTTTCATTAGCCTGTCCATGTATCCTGGTTTTACTGTCTGCACTCAGCTAAGGTTTCCTTTTTGAAATTATCCAAGGTTTCCTTTTTATGTACCCAAAGTCCTAACCATCCGGTCCGGCTCTGTCTTTCTCGGACCTCTTTATGAAATGATAATTTTACCAGCAAGTGTTCCACTGCATCTTTTGTCGCAAAAAAGAAGTGTCTGCCTGCATCAGCAACATTCATGATGCTCTTAGTGCAGAAAGATGGCTTAAATTTGTACTACGAGAGTATCACTCTAGGTGATGCAATCCATAGGCACATGGTGCATCACACCCAATTAAACGAGGCCAGCAGTTTGTTCACATGCAGGACTGGTGATGGAGCATTTCCAATTCCACAACAAGGGAGCGGCACAACTGCACCATGTTGTTACCAAATACTGCGGTTAATTCAGTCTGTAAACCTTCCCAACATTGTGAAGTCCGTAAGATGCTCCCTCAGAGATGGTTAAGAAACCTGAGCGCAAGGATGTGCAACTTGCTCGGTCGACAGCTGCAGCTTAGGATAGATCGTTTGAACTCTTTTAGGATCGTTTAGTTTTCTGCCTCTACGCTTCCAGTAGCGGAGGTACAGATGAATGATGGCGAACGTGGAGGTTGTGTACATATTCAGAATAACAATCCGGAACTAGATTCAGACTAACCTGGCGACAGTGTACAGATTCAGAGCAACTCTGTTCTACCACTTCCGCTTTCTTGATTTTCTTATGTCTGCTTTGTTTCCAGCTCTCTGCGATTGTGAATCATGGTGTCTGATGAGATCATCATAAATCTGCTGTCAAAGCGCCTTGAGGAGGGAGGAGAGAAGGGTGAATTGGGGTTCATACTTGATGGTTTCCCGAGAACTATAAAACAAGCGGTGAGCTAGTTATTTGACCTGATTGTAAGTATGCAAGACATATATACTTGCATCTTAGTTCGACTTTTACCATTGGGGGATGGAATCATCGAAATTGTATATAGTTTCAGAACAAATGTCGAGCTTGATTCTACCGATAGTATTAATGTATGGTAGTTCACTGTCTATGGTTGAGATCAACTGAGTCTTCAAACTTATCCGCAGCTCCTTTTTTGTTAAAAGAACTTATCCGCTCATATTGTGTGGCAGTTCGCAAACTAAATTGTATTGTGTGGTGCGTTAGGAAATGCTCCCAACAGCAACATGGAGCATAGGGCCAGGGAGGTTTTCTCCCAACATAGATGACGGTGTAATCTCCGGATAGGATTTGCCCCACCCTATGCTGGACTGATTTATTTTTTGCTATAAAATGATATTTATTTGTAGGTTTGTTGGACTTTGTCATGGTGGACGCACGACAGATGCCAAGGGATGGCTAAAGAGAAGAGGAGGCTCGAGGGCACTGGTGGGCTCCAGAGGCGAGGTTGGCATGAGCGAGCACGGGACGCAAGACATACCCAGGTTCGGGGCTCTCCGAAGAGATAACACCCCTAGTCCTGCCGAGTGTGGTTGATATGCAACAGTACAGAGTTGCTCCTAGAGCTGTTTAGAGGAAGAAGGAAGGCTAGCCTGGGCTCAAGCGGCTCCTTCTCCCTGTGTGTGTTTGTGTGTTCTACTGATCGGTTGGATACTTCTCTGTGTGCTTGCCCGTATGCATGAGGGGCTCCTGGGGGGTTTTATAGGCCAACCCCCCAGGGGTACAATGGTAATGTTATAAGGCCGTGGGGCGGGGTTGTCAGTGTCTGGGAACCCGGCGTTGGGACCCAACAGGTGCTAGGGTTCGCCGGGTTCTCCTAGGCGCGGGCCCCGCTTGCCTAGGGGCACTGTTCATCGTCTTGTCGATCGTCAGGGAGTGGCCGAGTCGAGTCGGATACAGTGGCGCTCCGTCAGGACGCCGCTTGCTGGCGTCAGTGGTGACGATGGGGGCACTGTTGCCACGCCGACTCTGGTCAGCGGGTAGGTGAGGGGCACTGTTGGCACGCTCCGACTGACCAGAGGTATGGGCAGAGCACTGTTGCCTCGGTCATCGGTAGATGGAGACTCGTCCCATCGTACGGCCTGGATGGGATGGGAGCTGACCCGTGGCTGGGTTGAGGACCACACCAAGGATGGAGCTGGCTTGTTGGGGAAGTCTTGACGTGCCGGGTTTGGCCGCCTTCAGCTGGTTGTTGAGGCCGAGTCGAAGAGTACGACCGGGTTGGAGGGCTGGGCCGGGTCGAGCGACCTGGCCAAGCGCGAGCCGGCTTGAGGGGCGATGCTGACCCCGTTGTTTTTGAAAAGGATCCGGGTTGCATTGCCTGCCCGGGGTTCATCCCCCGACAGACTTGTTGGCTATGTGTGTCATTCTATGCAGAGGCCGGACATTCTTTTAATGCGGTTGTATCATCTCGATATATCTATTAAATGGAATGTTTTTTATATAAAAATGCAAATACTCGATGGAGTCATAGATATTGACTAGCGAACCCCGCGCGGCGGCACGCCGCGCCCGTTGAGAAGAACGTATTATCTGCATTGGAATATTTTGCATGCATACCATTTATATCAGAAGGAAAATAAGGGAAAAAAGATTTCATTCATAACTACCTTACATATACGGTACAGGTAAAATGAAAAAGGGATAGTACTACATTCTGGAGAGGATTCTCTTATTTTCACTTAACATGGTTTACTAAAAAGAAACAGACGCGACGGAAATCCCTACGGTGGCAAGACACACACAAGATACCACGGCAGTCCAAACATGATGTAACTTGCAGCAACCGACGACATGAGATAGCTCTATTTAGGCAAGATGGAGCGTAAGTGACATCGGAGTTTGAAATCAAGTCATCCTAGTGTAACCCCCCGCGGGATTAATGCCAATAATGAAACACTAGTAGAAAAAGGGGCTTTCGTCCAGGGCAGTTTAGCCCATTAGTCCCGGTTCAATCCAGAACCAGGACCAATGGAGCTATTTGCCCCGGTTCATGAGTCCAGGGGGCCGGCCGGGCCACGTGGGCCATTGGTCCCGGTTCGTCCGGAACTTTTGGTCCCGGTTGGTGGGACGAACCGGGACCAATGGTCCTGGCTCCTGGCCCACCACTATTGGTCCCGGTTCGTGGCATGAACCGGGACCAAAGGCTTCCCTTTAGTCCCGGCTCATGCCACGAACCGGGACCAATAGTGCTGCCTATATATACCCCTAGCTCGCGAGCAGAGCACTCCATTGCTATGTTTTTCTCTTGCCGGCGAGGGGTGGCATTGTGGTGCTCTAGCTCACCTCCTATGCACATGAGGTGTTCGATGAAATGCCCGAGCCACACTACTTAAGCTTTCTCCTCTCCAAGCTCGACCTCCAACCTCCATTTTCCTCAATATTTGTCTAGGTTTAGCGGTCCGTCACGCCCCGTACCCGTCTTCACCGCCGTCGATCACCCGCGCCGATCTCATCGCCAGCACCACCATGGTGAGCCTCTTGTTCTTATCTTCTTTCTGAAAGGAAAAATATTCTTACTTGTATTATTTTCTTACTTTTATTATTGCATCTTATATAGTGCGATGGTTTTGGTATCCGCCCCCGTCGGCCCTCGTCCTGTCTATGATTCGGATGTGGTATATATTATCTTTTCATAACTATTGGTTCATTCATTGTTTATGAAAATTATGCCGACCAACATGACATAGATTTTATTTATCTAGGAGGTTGTTGAACCGGAAATTCCAACCGACCCTATTGTCGAGAGGTTAAATTTAGTTGAAGAAGAAAACAATTTCTTGAAGGAAAAAATTAAAAAACTTGAGGAGGAGAAGATGATATTGGAGTTGCATGTTGCGGATGTCGTCGATGATCACAAGATCAAGATGGATGCAATGCGCTTGAAGATGAGAAAGATTAGAAAATATGCCATTCATACCGAGGCTTGGTATCATTATGCCGTTGGATCAGTTGTTACCTTGGTTGCGATTATGATCGTATTTGTTTTCACATTGAAATGTTTTACATAGTTTCAATGTATGGTTTAATTAATTTAGATGCTCTGCAGAGCTTTATGTTGTTAGATGAGAACTATGTATGTACTTTAGTTTTTATGTGGTGATGAACTTCTATTAATTTGGTCACTTAATTATCTATTCATGATGTTCTGTAATGATTTTTGACACACTTAATTATATATAATGCACGCAGATGAACCGGCAATGGATGTACGGTGACAGACACACCTCCGAGTACATTAAGGGCGTGCATGCTTTTCTCGATGTGGCTGAGGCAAACAAGCAGAATGGTTTTATGTGTTGTCCATGCCCTATATGTGGAATCTGAAGTCTTACTCTGACCGGAAAATCCTTCACACCCACCTGCTTTACAAGGGTTTCATGTCACACTATAATGTTTGGACGAGGCACGGAGAAATAGGGGTTATGATGGAAGACGGCGAGGAAGAAGAGTACGATGACAACTATGTGCCCCTGAATACGGTGATGCTCTTGAACATCAAGATGCACTGACGATGTGCACGATGGTGCTGCAACGGGCGAAGCTGCTGAAGATCAAGAGGAACCAGACGATGTGCCCCATGATGATGATCTCCACCGGGTCATTGTCGATGCAAGGACACAATGCGAAAGTCAAAAGGAGAAGCTGAAGTTCGATCGCATGTTAGAGGATCCAAAAAAGGGTTGTACCCCAATTGCAAAGATGGCAACACAAAGCTCGGTACCGTACTCGAATTGCTGCAGTGGAAGGCAGAGAATGCTGTGCCTGATAAAGGATTTGAGAAGCTACTGAAAATAATGAAGAAGAAGCTTCCAAAGGATAACGAATTGCCCGACAGTACATACGCAGCAAAGAAGGTCGTATGCCCTCTAGGATTGGAGGTGGAGAAGATACATGCATGCCCTAATGACTGCATCCTCTACCGTGGTGCCTACAAGGATCTGAACGCATGCCCGGTATGCGGTGCATTGCGGTATAAGATCAGACGAGATGACCCTGGTGATGTTGACGGCGAGCCTCCCAGGAAGAGGGTTCCTGCGAAGGTGATGCGGTATGCTCCTATAATACCACGGTTGAAACGTCTGTTCAGAAACGGAGAGCATGCCAAGTTGATGCGATGGCACAGTGAGGACCGTAAGAAAGACGGGAAGTTGAGAGCACCCACGACGGGTCGTGATGGAGAAAAATCGAGAGAAAGTACTGGGATGAGTTTGCAAAGGACCCAAGGAACGTATGGTTTGCTTTAAGCGCGGATGGAATTAATCCTTTCGGGGAGCAGAGCAGCAATCACAGCACCTGGCCCGTGACTCTATGTATGTATAACCTTCCTCCTTGGATGTGCATGAAGCGGAAGTTCATTATGATGCCAGTTCTCATCCAAGGCCCTAAGCAACCCGGCAACGACATTGATGTGTACCTAAGGCCATTAGTTGAAGAACTTTTACAGCTGTGGAATGGAAACGGTGTACGACGTGGGATGAGCACAAAAGGAGGAATTTGACCTAAAGGCGTTGCTGTTCGTGACCATCAACGATTGGCCCGCTCTCAAGAACCTTCGGGACAGACAAACAAGGGATACCACGATGCACGCACTGTTTACTTGACACCGATAGTATATACCGGGAAGCTGCAGGAAGAATGTGTACACGGGCCATCGTCGATTTCTTCCGACCAACCATCAATGTCGAAAGAAAGGCAAGCATTTCAAAGGCGAGGCAGATCACCGAAGAAGCCCGCCATGCGCATCGGTGATCACGTACTTGCTATGGTCAATGATTTACACGTAATCTTTGGAAAGGGTCCCGCGGACTAGCTGTTCGAATGACGCCGAGAATCACGCACCCATGTGGAAGAAGAAATCTATATTTTGGGACCTACCCTCTGGAAAGACCTAGAGGTCCGCTCTTTGATCGACGTGATGCACGTGGACGAAGAACCTTTGCGTGAACCTGCTAGGCTTCTTGGGCGTGTATGGGAAGACAAAAGATACACGAGGCACGAGAGGACCTGCAACGCTTGTACGAAAAAGAGGGCATGCCTCCAAGTAGTATGAAGGTCCTGCCAGCTACTCTCTACGAAAGAAGAGAAAGAAATATTCTTTCAATGCCTGCTCAAGATGAAGGTCCCGACTGGCTTTCGTCGAATATAAAGGGAATAATAAATATGCGGAGAAAAGTTCCGAACCTAAAGTCTCATGACTGCCACGTGATTATGACGCAACTGCTTCGGTTGCATTGAGGGGCTTCTACCGAAAACGTCCGATTAGCCATTGTGAAGCTATGTGCATTCCTCAATGCAATATCTCGAAGGTGATCGATCCAGAAATCGTATCAACGCTAAGGAGTGATGTGGCGCAATGTCTTGTCGGTTTCGAGCTGGTGTTCCCACCATCCTTCTTCAATATCATGACGGACGTCCTAGTTCATCTAGTTGACGAGATTGTCATTACGGGACCCGATTTCTACACAATATGTACCCCTTTGAGAGGTTCATGGAGTCCTAAAGAAATATGTTCAGTAATCGTGCTAGGCCGAAGGAAGCATCTCCATGGGCCATCAAACAGAGGATGTCATCGGGTTTTGTGTTGACTTCATTCCTGGCCTTAATAAGATAGGTCTCCCTAAATCGCGGTATGAGGGGAGACTGATTGGAAAAGGCACGCTTGGAAGAGACTCAATAATATGCACGGACGGATATTCTTGGTCTCAAGCACACTACACAGTTCTGAGAACTCTACCTTGGTGACCCCGTATGTCGATGAACACAAGAATAGTCTGCGCTCCAAACACCGGAGAAAGTCGACGATCGGATTACATGTGAACACATCAGGACTTTCAGCAGTTGGTTGGAAACAAGTCTCAGAGGTGACAGCACTGTTTGTGATGAGTTGTACTTGTTGTCCAGGGACCATCTTCGACTGTAATGATTTGGAAAGGATGCGAGATAAATGGGAATACATTTTACACGATTGACCAAGATGAAAAGAGCACCAACCAAAACAGCGGTGTCCGCTTTGATGCAGCAACCGACAAGGAAATGACACATATTATGGTTACATAGTAGACATATGGGAACTTGACTACGGAGTAGATTTTAAGGTCCCTTTGTTTAAGTGCAAGTGGGTCAATCTGTTAGGAGGCGGGTGCAGGTAGACCCACGATGACGGAATGACAGCAGTGGATCTGAAAATCTTGGGTACACTAACGAACCGTTCGTCCTAGCCAATGATGTGGCACAGGTTATCTATGTGAAGGACATGTCTACCGGACCGAGGAAAAGAAAAGATAAGGAAGCGAATACATCATACAATGAGCCAAAGCGCCACATAGTTCTTTCAGGAAAAAGGGACATCCTGGGAGTGGAGGGCAAGACAGACATGTCTGAAGAGTATGAAAAGTTTCATGAAATTCCCCCCTTCAAAGTCAAGGCTGACCCAAGCATCCTGATAAACGATGAAGATTATCCATGGTTACGGCGCAATAAGCAAACGACACAAGCGAAGAAAAAGTAAAGACTTTCTCCCGCAACTATTATGATGATACCATGCCAACTTTGTAAGACACGAGTATGATACCATTGTCCGTTTTGTTCATGAACATGCTATGCCAACTTTTCAGAGTTCATTTGAAAACTATGAATTTGAAAACCTCGCCAACGAAGAGGGCGCCACACCGGTTTATAAGCCCGTCCCTCTCGCCTTGTTGAGCTCACAAACTTGTGATTCACACAAATTTCAAAGAATTCAAATTTTATAAAACTAATGGCACAAACAGAAAGTTTATAATTGTTCTAAAACAAATGGCACTAACAGAAAGTTTATAATTTTGCTGACCTAAAAGCAAAAATAATTAAAAAATAAAGCAAAAACCAAAAGAAAATAAATAATGCAGAACACAAAACAAAAAACTTGAAAAAATAATAATAATAGCAACAATAAGCATTTTGTTGTAAGTAGAAACAAAATAAAATAAATAAAGCAACAAAGAAAACAAAACAAGTGTTTTCAATTTTAAAACTAATGGCACAAACAGAAAGTTTATATTTTTCTAAAACTAAAAGCACTAACAGAAAGTTTATAATTTTGCTGACCTAAAAGCAAAAACAATTAAAAATAAAGCAAAAACCAAAAGAAAATAAATAATGCAGAAAACAAAACAAAAAACTTGAAAAAATAAAAATAGCAACAATAAGTATTTTGTTGTAAGTAGAAACAAAATAAAATAAATAAAGCAACAAAGAAAACAAAAAAGTGTTTTCAAATTTTAAAACTAATGGCACTAATAGAAAGTTTATATTTTTCTAAAACTAAAAGCAAAAAGAAATAAAATATAAAGCAAAAAAAGTGCCACCCATCGGGCCCCACGGCCTGAATACGACTAGAAACCCTATGGGCCAGGATTCAGGCCGCGGAAGGCCCAGCAGGCCACAGCAGAGATGGCAGAGTTAGGCCCAAAGCCTGCTTTAGAGAGGAGCTCGAGAGGGAGCCGCACCGCACCTTATAAACTGGTGCGGCTCCTCTCAACTAGCGAGTGGGACTAAACATTTGGCGCTGGGCAGCACATGGCCTTTAGTCCCGGTTGGTGGCACCAACCGGGACTAAAGGGTTTAGTCCCGGTTGGTGCCACAACCCGGGACTAATGCCCCCTTTAGTCCCGGTTGGTGCCACCAACCGGGACCAAAGGCCGCCGCTTCCGCCCTTTGGGCTGCTAAAATTTGGCCTTTGGTCGGTTGGTGGCACCAACCGGGACTAAAGTGCATTAGTCCCGGTTGGAGCCACGAACCGGGACTAATGCTCTGCTATATAAGAAAACACTTGGGAAATTTCAGATTCATCGCGCATTTGCCCCGACCGCCTAACCTCCCCAACGCCGCCAGCTGCGCCGCCGCCGCCGCCGCCGCCGCCACGCCTGTCGTCACCATCGCCGTCGCCGCGCCCGTTATCGCCGCCGTCGTCACCATCGCCGTCGTCGCGCCCGTCGTCGCCGCCGTCTGCCCCCGCTTCGTCGTTGCCGCCAGACCGCATCGCCCTAACGCGTCGCCTGCCTCGTCGTCGCCGTCCCCTTCATCCATGCGCGCCCTCGCCGTCGCCGCCCCTGCCTCCGCGACCTCGCCGTCGTCCAACGCCTCCCTGACCTCACCGTCGCCTCCGCCTCTCCGACCTCGCATTCGCCTCCTCGCGTCAGCCCCTGCCCTCCCCGCGCGCGCCACCTCTGCATCAGGCCGGCCCCGACATCGCCGTTGCCGACGCCGCCCACAGTGAGCCCCCTCGCACCTGCCCTGCCCCCCTACCGCCGCCGCCATGATGTTTTTTTGTTCATAGATGTGATGCTTTCTTTCATAAATGTTCATGTATATATATTCATGTATGGATATATGTATGATGCTTTTTTGCATATGTGTTGATCTAATGTTTTTTTTTCTGCATATATATATGATGTTTTTTTGTTCATAGATGATCATATGAAAATTTTTGTTCATAGATATGATCATATATATGATGTATGCATGGATCGATGTGGATGGAATATGATGTTTTTTTGTTCATAGAATATGATGTTTTTATTATTCATAGATTTTATTTTGTTCATGAGAGAGGCGGGACGTCGAGGAAGTTGTACTGTTTAGAGTTAGGTCGCCGAGGAAGAAGGAAAATAAGGAAAAAGAATAAAAGGAAGAAGGAAGAAGGAGAAGAAGAAGGAGAAGAAGAGGAGAAAAAAATAAGAAGAGGAAGTAGAAGAAAAAGGAGAAGAAGAAGGAATAGAGGAGAAGAAAAAAAATTCTATTTTTCTTCTTTTCCTCTATTCCTTCTTCTTTCCTCTTTTTTCTTCTTCTTTTTTTCTTCTTCTTCTTCTTCTCTTTTTCTTCTCATTTCTTCTTCTTCTTCTTCTTCTTCTTCTTCTTCTTCTTCTTCTTCTTCTTCTTCTTCTTCTTCTTCTTCTTCTTCTTTTTTTATCGGGAACCAGGGTGTCGAGGATCGCTGAGGGGTCGACGGTCGGGAACTAGGCTAGAGGGTCGCGAGGGTCACAGAGGGGTCGAGGGTCGTCGAGGCCGGCCGAGGTTTCGAGGCACAAGGGTTTGAGGGTTCGAGGGTTCTAGGGTCGAGGGTTCGAGGGTTCTAGGGTTCGAGGGTCGAGGTCATCGAGGGGCCGAGGGTTCGAGGGTCGAGGGGTCGAGGGTTCGAGGGTCGAAGGTTCGAGGTTCTAGGGTCGAGGTCGAGGGTCGAGGATTCGAGGTTCTAGGGTCGATGGTTCGAGTGTTCAAGGGTCGCCGAGGGCCGAGGATTCGAGGGTCGAGGGTCGTCGGGGGGTCGAGGATCACCGAAGGGTCGAGAGGTTGCCTATTGTCAAAGTATTGAAGAAACCCATGGCTTCATCATTAGCCGGAAGTAACCGGGGCATTATAATTAGGTTAGTGTAGAGGAAAAAGTAAAATAAGGAAAAGGAAGAAAAGAGGAAGAAGGAAGAAGGAAGAAGAAGAAGAAAAAGAATGAGAGGAAAAAGAAGAAAAAGAAGAGGAGAAGAAAAATTTCTATTTTTTCCTCTTCTCCTCTATTCCTTTCTTCTTCTCCTCTTCTTTTTCTTCTTTTTCCTCTCATTCTTTTTCTTCTTCTTCAAATTTCTATTTTTTCCTCTTCTCCTCTATTCCTTTCTTCTTCTCCTCTTCTTTTTCTTCTTTTTCCTCTCATTCTTTTTCTTCTTCTTCTTCCTTCTTCCTTCTTCCTCTTTTCTTCCTTTTCCTTATTTTCCTTTCTCGAGGGATAAGAAGAAAAAGAAGAGGAGAAGAAGAAAGAAAGGAATAGAGGAGAAAGAAGAAACTTTGACACGAGGGGGGTACGATACCCCTCCCCGATAACATTATTTTCCCATGTATATATATGTTGCGTCGTTGTCGATATAACGAGGGTGTCGAGGATCGCCGAGGGTCGAGGGTCGGGAACTAGGGTAGAGGGTCGAGGGTCGTTAAGGGTCAAGGGTCGAAGGTTTCAGGTCGAGGGTTCCTATAGTGTCAAAGTATTGAAGAAATCCATGGCTTCATCATTAGCGGAAGTAACCATGGCATGATGGTGCGAAGTCCTCCAAAGTTGTTCTAGAATGGAGTCCGGATAGGATAATTTGCCTTTTGCTGAACTTTGTACCAAAAAGCTAATTATCCTATCCGGGACTCCGCTCCAAAACAACTTTGGAGAGCTTGCACCATCATGCACCACATTTTCGCCTAATGATGAAGACATGGTTTTGTTGAACTTTGACACTAGGCAACCTCCCGACCCTCGGCGACCTTCGACCCTTGACCTCGACCGCTCGGGCGATCCACGACCCTCTACCCATCATGGGCCTCGATGCCCACGCCACTTGTGGGACATAGATGTACTGTTCAACACCGACCCCACCCGATAGCTTCAACACGTGGGGGGTCGATTACGTACCCCTCCTAGCTTGAAGCGTTCTCGAGGCCACCCCCTAACCCTTGAAGCGTTGTCGAGGCCACCCCAAACCCTAGAGAAGTAGCGTCGAGGCCACTAATATGATTCCTTATTGTGATTAGCTAGCTAGTTCTACGTTGGCACTAATATATCCATATCTGTCATGTTTGAATAATAATTGCCATGTTGTAAATATTTGTAGAAACTATGGACACCCCCCGAGACGAAGCACAAGAAGCGTTGTTGAGGGACATAATCGCACACGGAAGTGATGCCGTCTCCTCGATGATGTTTCTCAACGACAACGATGGTCTGGAAGGAGAGGGTGAAGAAGCAGCTGGCTATGATTTACATGGCTCCGATGACCCAATGCCGGTGCAAGAAGGAGAGGGTGAAGAAGTAGACCGTGAGGACGGCTCCGGTGATCACCAAACCGAGTCCGGCCAGGTATATATATTAGTTAAGCCTGTGCTGACTAGCTCTCGTCTTTGTTTTGGTATATATGTACACATATTAATTAACTCTCGTCTTTGTTCTTTTTTCTAGCCCTCCGGATCGAGCACAACTTTGGTAAAGAGACGAGGCCCGAAGAAAAAGTTGAGCTCGGATGAGAAGTTTGAGATCATACAAATCACGCGCGACGGCCAACCGATTGAACCCTACCGGACAAAGAAGGCATTTGTTGCTCAGTGCGGGGTTCTGGTTAGGGACAAGATCCCGATCAGCATCCACCAATGGTATAAGCCTAAGAACGAAGACCCTGAGGTGTCTTGTGTCAATGATATGCAGAAAAATGATCTTTGGACTGAGCTGAAGTCAAATTTTACCCTACCGCTAGAGGATGATCCGGAGAAGCCAGTAATAGAGCCATTAATCAAGTCTTTTGCTCTTAAGAAGATGGCAGAACTATTCAGGAATTGGAAGAAAGAACTCAATACGTATGTCGAAAAAATGAGACACCAGAATTCACGGGCAAATATGAGAAGATCGAGATGATCGCCCGCATTTGTGGCCTACAAGACATCGGAAAAGAGTAAAAGATGTCAGCGACAAACAAGAGAAATGGTGCGAAGAAGAAGCTTCACCATCACACGGGGTCAGGTGGCTACCTCATAGCCCGGCCTAAGTGGGCCAAGGCTGAGAATGATCTGCTTGATAAAGGGATCGAACCCGAGACAATGAACTGGCCAGACCGTTGCCGGACTTGGTTCTTGGGGCGGCAGATCCTTGGACCCTATAACGGGGAAGTGCATTTGGACGGACGAACAATTGGACATACCAGTCAAGAGGCTTCAGCATTATATCGAAGCAGCGCAGCAAGGGAAGTTCGTTCGAGCACGGGAGAAGGACGAGCTCACAATGGCCCTCGGGAATCTGAGCACCACGGACGGACACGAGGCACGCCAGCTCCGTTTCGTGGAAGGCTGGATTTCGGACGCAGGGGTTACAAAACCCATGAGAGGAGGAAGAAAGCGGAGCAGAGCCTAATGCAGGCGCTGCACGAAAGGGTAATGGGGCTAGAGGAACGAGAAGAGGAACGAAGTAGCAGATCACAACAAACGACCTGCGAAGCTTCCCCGATGCTACCCGCCATCTCAGCGGAGAAGCGGTGTGGCTTCCACCGAGCTGCTTCAGCGAGCAGCATGCCTTGACGGCTCCTGCCAGCTATCCCGTGGATGCTATCACGGATGCTGAAAATTGCCACCTTATGGCGCAATGGAGCAATTTGAAGGTCAAGGCGGCTGTTGGCTCTGTTTATCCTACTAAACCCGACTCAACTTTTCACCGCCGCCGATTCCGAAGGATATGCTAAGGTGATGGTCGATGAAATAATGGAGGGATTTGAGGACCTCGGCTTGACCACCCTACCGGTGAAGGGAGTATCGGCTGGGTTCGCTCAAGACTCCATGCCTATGGCGGAAGGATCTCATCAACCTTCCGAACTGGACGCCTCCGCCTCCTCCTCCTCCTCCCGCGAGTCGGGCACTCCGCCTCCTCCACCGCTTCCTCCTCCGCGAGTGACGATCAGGGCACTCGGCCGGCTCCTTCTCCGCGCGTGGCGGCACTCCGTCTCCTTCTCCGCTTTGCACCGGCGCGTCCGGCAGCCAGCCTCCTCCTTCTCCGCCTCGTCAGCAAGGGCGGAAGAGACCCGCCGCCGCTCCGGCTGCTCCGGCGCGTCGTAGTCCTTCTCCTCCGCCTCGTAAGCAAGGAAAGAAGACATCCGCTCCGTCTGCTCTGCCAGCGTCTAGCAGTACAGCCAAAGGCGGGAGGAGATACAGATTCGGTCCTTCTCTGAAGATTCCAGAGAAGTTACCGTACGAGAGGAGCGAGGAGGAAAACGCGAAGATTGCGCAGACCGAAGTGGATGACTGGTTTCATGGGTTGAAAGCAAAGAGACATCCACCTCCGGAGGAGAAGGTAGATCCGGTCAAAGCGAAGCGCACTCTGGCTGCCCTGACAAAACCACCCAAGTCTCCGCCGAAAGGCAACTATGAGCGCATTATTGGAAAGGAATTTGCAAAGCGGAGAGATCGGGAAGTACTGTCAGTGATCAAAGGATGAAAGAACGACGAGCTGGGAAACAAATTGCCCAGCTCGGCGAACAAGCGAAGCAATTGTGCCCCCCGTTCAAGGTGCCTGCTAGCGACATCGTCGATCCGAGGATGGTGCCCGGTTATGGCAATCCTGAAGATTACCTGCCCGACGATGTACAATTTGATTTCTTGGAGGTGCAGATACAAAGATACGAGTACGGGAAGCCTCTCGTCAAAGATGAAAGCTCTCTAACAACGATGATGCGAAGATTGCATGATTGGTACATGAAAACCTGCAAAGAGTCCGAGGGAGGAATACTTTGTATGTGAGAGTTAAAAGGAGCATGACCTCCTTGGAATTGAACTGTTGCCTATTCCATTTGAGGATTTCTATTAGTTTTCAATCAATTGGCCTCGATAAAGCAACGGTCACCTGCTACTGTCTGTAAGTAGTACTACTTCTGTCATTAAGTATCTCTATATAACTCAGCTCTTTCATTGCATGTATTTATAAATATCCTCACTATATTATGCAGATTGAAGATCGCAGAAATGAAGAAAAAACAAGTGGGTGATATTGGGTTCATTAACACATATCTCATAGATGCAAATGAGGTTAAATATCGTGTCATTGAAACCGAGGCCAACTTGCTACGATCGTTGGAAATAAATGAACACAAAATACAATACTCTTTCCTTACAACTACACGTGAGTGTTACTGTCTTGTGGCATATTCGGTTTCCTTATTTAGTCCAGGTTATAGAAATGTAATATTGATGAGTTATGCATGCGCGCAGGTTCCACTATATTCTCCTAGAGATTAAGCTTGAGCAGGGAGTAGTAACTGTCTTAGACTCGAGACGAAAAGATCCCAAGGAGTATGCGGAAATGACTGAAATGCTCGAGAAGTAAGTTAAATCGATCATTATCCACCATATCAGCAACTTTGTTCATTTCTGATATCAAGTAATTGTTTTCTTTGTATGGCAGGGCTTGGGAAAATTCACCAAAAAGCTCGGGACTACCGAAGAAGCTGCAATTTAGACACCAAAGTAAGTACTATATAGTAGCATATTCCACGCGCATCTCCTAGTGATTCAAGCGCTAGTTTCATCAATACCATTTAGCATGTGCTTGCTAATTATCAGTTTGATTGACCTCTGTTTCTTGTAAAGTGGTTGTGGCAGGAACAAGGGAATGATTTCTGTGGATACTACGTTTGCGAGTCCATCCGCCACACGACCTGTGAGAGGGCTACTCCGACAAACAATTTGAAGTGCGTAAATAAAATATTCACAATTTTATTTTATTACCATCATTTGTGTTGAGTTTCATTCATATATATATATATATATATATATATATATATATATATATATATATATATATATATGTATTGACCCCTTTCTTAAAATTAGATGTTTCGGAAGCGGGATGAACTCCTAGCACCAGATCGCATGCGAGCAATTCAAGAGGAATTGGCGGCATTCTTTCTTGACCATGTGATCGCTTAAGACGGGGAATACTATGTGGACCACGCGTCCGTATTGTAAAAGATAATTATTGTATATATGTAGCCGGTAGTGTCGGATAGATATACGAAAACTTGTTGTTCGACTAATCTCTCGGAGAAGGAGAGGTGGTCGATATCACTTCTCTCTGTATGCATATATGTTCATGACGATCTTCTCTTTGCATAATTACTAGCTAGCTAGCATGTCTAGTTAGTCCTCTCTATACGTATGTATAGTACGTAGCGTCGACCAAGCACGGACAAAAGAAAGGACACTTTTCTCTATTAATTAGCTAGCTATAGCACAATATATGAAACACCTAAATTAACCCCCAAAACCCCCAAACCCCCCTTTGAAAAAAAACAAAAACCAGAGCCAAAGAAATGCTGACGCGTGGATGCCTATTGGTCCCGGTTGGTGCCACCAACCGGGACCAAAACCCTCCTGCTGGGCTCAGCGGACAGGCCACGTGGAGGCCCATCTGTCCCGGTTCTGGATAGAACCGGACTAAAGGGCGAGGGTATTAGTATCGACCCTTTAGTCCGGTTCATGAACCGGGACTAAAGGCCCTCACCAACCGGGACTATAGGCCCTTTTTCTACTAGTGAAATGATAAAGAGATTTTGCAAAATGTTCTAGTCGTCCCATTGATGGGCATCCACCCGTATAACTGATGATACGATCTTTAGTAAATGGACATTGTGGGTACATACGGAGGGGCACCACATCAGGGAAGTCGTCGCATATGCGCACTGTTGATACCTTAGGATAAAATTTGTTGTATAACTTGAGGCTCTCAAATGTAAATTGTTTTGGTCATGGAAATTTAGATAAGCAAATATGTATCTTTTATATAAACGTTTAGATTGGTATCTACATAGTAAGGGACCATCCACCAAGTTGAAAGAAACACTCCAATACAATCAAAAGTAAAGATCTCAAAAACAATGCTTTCCATAGCTAACATTTAAAAAACAGTCACATTCCATAATAATAAAAAACTAATTAAAATTTACATCTGATCCCAAGTACAACCACTGACATGGTAAAAAAAATCAACTATTTGATCACCACAAAATCTTTAATGCGCATTTGATTGAAATTTTTGAAAGAAAAAACCCACTTGTTTTTGAACTACTTGATATCATATTGATCGCTAACTTGCCAACTAATCTAAGATGTGCATGTATCTGTTGCATGCCATTCTTTGTCTAAGGATAGGAAGTACGGAAGAAAACCTTGGCTAAATTTTACACACCTTTGTCAGATTATTAATATAACTACCAATGGCTCTTCCCTACACCCATCATCGTATTTGCACCCGCGCCAGCACCAAACAACCAAGCATGCACCCTCTGCCAAATCACTGTGCAATTCATTTTCATTTGACAACGACAATTTCACATACTACAACAAACAACTTATGGTCGAAATGTTGCTAATAGTCAGTTGGAAAAACTATTTATAGAAAAGAAGTACTTCAATGCAGATCTCAACTATGTAGCCAAGATTTCATACTTCTTCCATTACAAATAGCTATAAGAAATATTCTCCTAGTTCATTACACATACATATATCACCTATCTGGTCAAGGTTTCGTACTATTCCTACATTATGCTCCCTCTTATGGCCAAGATTTCGTACATCACAGGGGAAGTATCATTTTTTTATTCAAAAAAGTAAAAAAGAACTCGATGCTACAACATATAATTAGATTCACCAAGTTGCACTCTTCGAAGTAAATCCTTGAGGATAGGTACGCTATTACTTGCGACAACTTATTATGTATGATCAAAAAAGGAGATGTAGATATCTACCACAGATGAACAATTTTTGTAAGATGAGGCCTTGTTTCCGGCCATTGCATCCAGGTTGGTCACCTCTCCTTTAAGTGTATACTTTTTAGTAGAACATTACAATATCTGCATATCAAGCCCTAGGAATACATAGACGATGCATGTAAAATTCGTCCAGTTGATCAAGTCTCAGGTCGATGTCGCAAATCAACTGCCATATATTTGGATTTTGGATTTTGATCATAAATTTGGCTAACTGTGCCTCTAACAGCCAACGCATGTATATACACCAAAATATTTGCTTCGCCTATCCACACAACCGGCCACGAAAATCACGATTGTTTGAAGAAAAAAAAAACATAAGACAACATACACAACTCGCATGCATGCAAATCCTGACCACCACCATCCCATGCAAACTGCGAAGAATTCAATCAAAGCAATCAACCGGGTCACGTGGTCAAATCATATGCAGCAACCATGCAAAAAGAATATTGTCCATGCCATGCAAAACCACTAAGCCCACCTAACAAACGTACCCAGCCATATGCCCTACTAATTCAGGTGTCCCATTCCCATTGGACAGTTTTACCCTTCGACAAAAACTTAAAAATGCGACAAAAAAGAAAACAAAGTGGCAAATTTAATAGGAATTGTAATAAAAACTGAGGAAAAAATGCACCGTCGTTGATACATATTGTTGACAGAGGGATGTGTGATTCTTTAGAATTTAGAATTATCCGGGCTTCCTTGCTAGCATCGCGACGTTGAAAGAATGCACACCTTTGAATCCCAACTCGCCATCTTTCTTTGGCCTTGTCATATTTTCCCAGGGCATGAATCTCGGTGTGACTACGTGCATGCGACTGAGAGAAAGAAAAGACTGAGAAAGGTGCATGTGGGGTGGCCACGTGATTACTGGAGTCCCCAAGCATCCTCCGTTCTACAATCCTACTCTACCACGTATAGTATTATTTTCTCGCAGCTATTACTTCACGTGCGTACGTAGAGAGCTGGTCATTAGATCGGGCCAGACGTCGAGGAACTCGCCATCAGCTAGAGCCTGGTTGCAGATGAACCAGACGCAGACGCCGTTGGCGAGATCGGCAACGTGAACGATCGACGTACCGAACTGCATCTCCCAGTGCATCCTGGCTTGGTCGCCATAGCAAGGGCGGATTGCGTTTATGTTGCCATCATTGCCGGCGAGCAGCCGGCTCCGATCCTACATTCACTGTTGCTGTACAGTCTAATCTAAATAGTAGGAGTACTACTAAATATAACGTCAGCCTTTTTAGCAAATGATTACCAGAAGGTCAACCGGAGATTAAACACTTCAAATAAAATACGGAAGTATCAAATGAATAATTCTAGCACCCAGCTAGCAGACACACGCAGCAGCAGTATCATGCAAGCCACCCCCACACGCAACGCAGTAGCGGGCTCATGCGCAAACCGCAAGCACGCACACAGGGCGGTAAGGCAGGAGGAAACAACCGAGCGACATGAGCCGGAGCACCTCCTCCCGTCGGTTGGCGCGAACCTACCCGAGGCGTCAGTTTCCTACAGCAATGACGCCGGCCAGAGGCGGCGGATCACCTTCTGCATGACAACGCTGACCAGGCCGCCCAGGCACTTGGTGAAGGCATGCTCCCCGGGAGCTCTGGACTCCGTGCGTGCTGTTCCTTGAGGGCAGGCTGCGCGCGACTACACCCATACGTCGTCGGACGGTCCGTTGATGGGTCTCTCCACGTGATTGAACTGCGTAGAGCCGTCATCGGAGCTTCCTGCGGGCGGCACTGGGAATGGGCTATCGTCGTGTTTTCTCGATTCTTGTTGTTGCGTGTCCGACGATAGCATGATGGTTGCGACATGGTTGCGATCGAGACGGTCCTTGAGGAGCTTGGTGCCCTTCCACTGCGCATCGCTGGCACAGCCTTTTTGCGCCAGCTTTTGGCCCTGCTCGTCGTCGTCCTCGATGTCAGCCGCTTGGCTGCGCCGGAGAAGGCCGTTGATGGAGAGTCGGCGGGCCAGGCGAGGGACTGACGGTGGCCTGCAATTGGCCACGGGCAGCGGCATCCGCCGTGAATGCAGAACCACCTCCAGCAGGGCCTCGCACATCACGGCGACCAGCAACGGCACCACGAACCCTAGGAGAACGACCCGGACAATGGGACCGTTCCGGCAAGGGGAAACGCTCGAAAGGCAGATGGAACGCCAAATGTAACAAAACACGTATTTATAGGCTTTTGAGAATACTAGAAGCAGGAAGGAAAAAAGAATACGCAACAGAGCGATCTCTAGAATACACGGCAACAGCGGCACCGCCGGTAGTCTCACGAACATGCATACGTGCTAATCCTTCAGCAACACACGAAAACAATCTACAGAGTGGCAGCTGCACAAAGATAACAAAATGGGACCCACAAAGAGAGAAGTATCCACAAATCAGGCAACCCGGCAGCCAGACAAAGCACATGCACCGCACATCCCCGCACATGCACAAAGCCGGGCACGTACGACCGAAGAATTCTCGGGCGGCGAAGTCAACCGACCGCGGTGGCCCACATGTAATAAAAAATGCTACGCACACCAACACGAAGACCACATCCGTTCAAAAAATTTGGATGAAATAACTGAATACACAAGTCGTTTCTACCCCGCCGTATACCAAAATAATACCACGTGCCACAATCAGAACACACTATGTGTCACTTTCATCCAAATGGTTTACTCTCATGGCAAAAACTTGCTCTGGAATAGATGCTTGGGTATTTGGTGATCAATCTCAAACACCCCCTGCAGAGGCCACCACCTGCGGCCCGACGTCTTCAGCGGCGTCTCACTGAGCATTGCCACAATAGAGTGAAGACTTACAGCTGTCCGTTGTACCTGAATAGAGTGAGGACTTACCTCGGGGTGTTTCTGGATATGTTTCCTCTTAGAAAAATTATGGCCACTCTTAGAGTCTGAGATTTGATCTGGCGGCATCGGCAAGAGCGCTTTGCTTTGTCGACTTATATTAGGTTGGAATCAAGGTGACGCTAGTGGATTCATTTTGAGACAGTCACACAGAAGTTGACTGCACGCATTCTCCGGCACCAAAGTCGGATCACGTGCGCCCGAAGCGTCCGTTATCATGAGGAGCACTGCTTTGTGAAAACTTTTACTAGAGTAAATTGCGTAAAACATCATTTTAAGAGCTAGGTTTGCGAAAAACACTAGTATACAGTTTCTCGTATAATCCTTTTAAAAAAACACTGAGCGGTGGATCATACTCGTTTAAGTGTGTTTATGACAGATAGGTCCCGCTGATGTGGCATAACGTTTTACCAAAGACAATGCTAGATGCGTAAAAAAGCAAAAACATCCCCAACTTTTCCCTTGTGTTGCCCAGACGCCCTCCCTCTCCCAAACAACCACCACAGCTTGTCGCCGCGTGCCGCCGGCCGGGCGCGTGCACCTGCCTGGCCGCTCCGCCCCTGCCGGCCGGCCGTCACAAGACGCCTGCCCGCCGTCCTCCTTGTTTCGCCTGAACTCGGCGTAGGCGAGGTGGCAGTCGTCGCTGAGCCGGGCCCTGGGTGCCGTGACGGGCGGCCCGTCGGGCGTCTCGCAGATCCACGGCGGCGGCGGCTTGACGGACCCGTAGATTCACCTCCCCAGCGCGCCCGCCAGCGGGCCCATGGGCGACCCTGCCGCCGCCACGATCCCCCAGACCCTCCTGGCACTGCAACTCAGCTCCTCCATGCGTTCCATGGGATTTCACAGCTCATCATCGTCTCATCTAGGAGGTCAAGCTGAGGTGAGGTGGGGAGCAAAGCTGACATCTTTATTTTCTCTGTTTGTCGCCGTTTGCTCCTCTTCCAACCACACGGCCACAAGTTTTGAGAGTGTGGAACACACACAGTAGGAGGGGTGTAGGTGTAAAACTGTAGGAACTATTTTGTAATTTTAGATTAGGACAGAACATGCACAAAAAATTAGGCCACGTAGGCAAAAGAGGATCCCATCTGTCATAAACGCGATCAACAGAGCCAACCGCCGATGTGTTTTTTGTAAAAAGATTACACAAGAGGTGGTGCTTTCTGCAGAAAAATTGTATCCTAGTGTTTTTCGCAAACCTAGCCCTCAAAGTGGTGGTTTTATGCAATTTACTCCTTTTACTAAGAAAGTTTACTCCAAACTCGAGGAACACTGCTTTGTGAAAAGGATTATCATGTGTGTAGATATTACAAAACATCATTTTTGGTGCAGACCAGTCATTCCCTACTAGCAAAGGCTGAATACAAGGATCTAGCCATGTTGGAACACAAGAACCCATCAAATAAATATGTTATTTCATCTTTGTCGATAATCATATGCTTTGTATAACTTTGCTCTGATTCATTAAGCTTTGGCATCACAAAGATTTTGTCGAGTAAAATTTATGTTTCCTACCTACTAGGTCAGTGCTAAAGTCTATGTTTTTTTAATAAATGTCACTTTTTATACATAGTGTTGACTACATGTGGTCGCCCTCACGTCTCGCCCCCGCCCTGGGCGACTCGGGGGGCCTCCAACCCTAGGTGCCGTCGCCGCCCTCTCCTCCTCACATCCTTGCGCTGCCGCTGGGTGACGCCGCCGGGTGAAACCCTCATGGCAGACGGCGGCGGCAGGGGGACTCCCTCTCCAGGCTCCCCTTCCTTCGCGAGTGGCCGATCTAGGCGGCGGTGTCCTGGGGCGCTCGCGGTCAAGCGCGAGGTAGCAGGCCTCGATGAGCGGTGGCGGGGCGCGGGGCGCGCCGCGGTGGGCCTCGGCAGGCGGTGGCGGCTGCGCGCGCGGTGAGTCCAATGCGGCGGCCCGGGCACAGATCCATCGCAGATCTGTGCAGACCAGTCATTGCCTACTAGCAAAGGCTGAATACAAGGATCTAGCCATGTTGGAACACAAGAGCCCATCAAATAAATATGTAATTTCATCTTTGTCGATAATCATATGCTTTGTATAACTTTGCTCTGATTCATTAAGCTTTGGCATCGCAAAGATTTTGTCGAGTAAAATTTATGTTTCCTACCTACTAGGTCAGTGCCAAAGTCTATGTTTTTTTAATAAATGTCACTTTTTATACATAGTGTTGACTACATGTGGTCGCCCCTCACGTCTCGCCCCCGCCCTGGGCGACTCGGGGGCCTCCAACCCTAGGTGCCGTCGCCGCCCTCTCCTCCCCACATCCTCGCGCCGCCGCTGGGTGACGCCGCCGGGTGAAACCCTCGTGGCAGACGGCGACGGCGGGGGGACTCCCTCTCCAGGCTCCCCTTCCTTTGCGAGTGGCCGATCTAGGCGGCGGTGTCCTGGGGCGCTCGTGGTCAGGCGCGAGGTAGCAGGCCTCGATGAGCGGTGGCGGGGCACGGGGCGCGCCGCGGCGGGCCTCGGCGGCGGTGGCGGCTGCTGTGTGGTGAGCTCCAGTCAGGGCGGCACGGGCACAGATCCATCGCAGATCTGGTCTGCAGGCGCGGTCTCGGCCTCCCTGTTCGGCCGGCGGGTCTCGGTGGGGGGAATTCTCCTTGCTGAGATCTGGCAGCGGGATCATCCAGATCCCGGCAAGGATGGCGGCGACCCGTGCACGAGAGATGGAGGTCTTCGATCAGATCTGGATGAAAACCTTCTATTGGCTATTGTCAAGGCCGGCGATGGTGACGTTGTTTGCGGCGTTCCCTTCCTGAAGGCATCGCCGTGGAGAAGTTCAAGGCCACTCTCTGCTACCTCCAGGGGAATCCCTAGATTAGTAGATCGGATGACGGGGGCTCTCTGGTGTCGTTTTCCCAACGGAGACGTCATTCTTGGAGGTGCACACGGGCTCAAGGGACCGGAGGACGGCGACTTTGGTGGAGCGGTGCTTCATTTTACACATTGATGGTGGCGGATCTCGGCGGCGTGGCGCTGTGGAGACTCTGTGACTGATGCGCGGAGATGGACTCGCGCAGGAGGAGGAAGCTGTCTGACGCCATAGTGGCGTTGATGGCAGAGAGGCCTAGCAAGGTCGGTGCTTCAGTTCTACTCTGAGGATAGACCGAGGATGATGGAGGTGACGGCCCTTGCAGCGTGCGGTGCTCACTGGGAGTGTGCCAGACCGGTGTGGGACTCAATCCTGATAGTGTCTTGGATGGGACACCCGGCTTTAGATGTCAGGCTTTGGTGCGGTGTCTGTTTGTTATTAGGACCGAAAATTCGACACGCCTTCATCAAAGGGATAGCAGTTGCAACAGTGTTGCCAAGATGATGGCTTCAGGCTTATTGATGTATCACCTTGTATGGTCTTTGTGAATAATTAATAATATAGTTGCATGCATCGTCTAGATGCAGAGGCCGGAGGTACATCCTCCTTTTCTAAAAAAAAGTGTTGACTACATGTATTCTCGGACTCCCAACACAGATAATAAACGTCAAGAAAAGTACTCCTGTAGGAGTTACCTATTACCATTAGTCCACCAGAAACAATGGAGGCTACAATCATTCTTTAGTGAGGGCTATATTGGCTACTTAAAGCTAGGTAGGTATACCAAATTTACAAGGAAGCTCAAGGGAGTGTCTATTTGACGCTTGAATGTTTTTCAGTTCAAAAACATTCAAAAAACCTGACCAATGACCATAGGACACCTGTACTACCAGGAAAACAGAGGAGAACGCTAAAAAGGATGCCAAAACGGGTCTGGCAAAAACTTTGACCCGGTAACCCTCGTCAACAAACCACACCAGAAAAAAACAGAGACCTACCCCTCTTTCGATCTACAGGACCACACAGCGAGCGCCCAACTTGCAATCCACGAAAACAGCCAAACCCCTCCCGCAAATCGCAGGACATATCTCACCTAACGAAACAGAAAAAAACGAATCAGGAAGGGGGAGAAGAAAACGAAGGGAAAACATGGAGGCGACCATGGGTGATGGGGGAGAATCAGGAAATGGGGTACCTGACGAGCAGCAAGAAAGAAGATCAGCAGAGAGGGATCAACATCACAATCCACAGGTCAGCATCTCAACTGCCTCACCAATTTCTCTCTGCCCCCCTCGCATGAACAGATCAGGGAGGGGATTCTCTTCATCTACAGAAAAAAAAAGATAGATCAACATCTGCTTAATTACTTGGAAATTACATAAACACTGGGATCAATTACAATGGCATCATCAGGTTTCTCTTCATCTACAGATTGTCAGTGAAAACTACTGTAGGTTTCTCATGATTTACAGTGTAAAAAATAGCCCAAAATGTAAAAAACTACAGAGAATCACAGTAAAAACAAGAATTACAGTGTAAAAACCAATAGTAAAAACTACCGTTAGTACCTTGTAAATTACAATGTAATTACAAGCTTTGCATTGTAAAAAACCTGTGTAGAAATTTGCTGTAGTTTACTTGTATTTTACACTGTAAACTATTGCAGGTATTTCATGTCTTACAGTGTAAATTCATGCTTTTACAGTGTAAAAAAACAGTGTGCAAACCTACAGTAGTTGTCTTGTAATTTCCAGTGAAAACTACTGTAGGTTTCTTATGATTTACAGTGTAAAAAATAGCCCCAAATGAAATAAACTACAGAGAATCACAGTAAAAACAAGAATTACAGTGTAAAAACCAGAAAAATCCAGTGTAAACCAGTGTAAAAAACCAGTGTGGAAAACTGATGTAGTTTACTTGTAATTTCCAGTGTAAACTATTGCAGGTTTTTCATGTTTTACAGTGTAAATTCCAGTGTAATTGTAAAACTAGCACAGTAAAATATCAGTCAAGTTACTGTGTAAGTATGGAAAATTTTACAGTGTAAAACCTGCATGTCACTAAAAATGCTTGGTTGCTCATGATTACACTAACACTGCCATTCTTCTTTTTAAAAAATGGTCAGGAGAGGAGCATGATTAGGCCGCTGAATGAAGATGACCTACTAAGACTGTCACAGGAAGAACTGATACTCAGTGTGAGAAAACAGTAGCTAAACTTTGGTCCTACACTATCATTCTCTGAGCTCCTACGATTATGTCTGAATGAGCTTTTTCATTATGTTTGAAAAAGATTACTAAAAATGTATTATGTTACAGGATGCATTTTCATTCACAGCCCTCCTACATTCAGACATTATATACAAGGTAAAAAAATCAAAAAATCACAAAAAAAGGCCAGGACAACTACTGCAAAAAAATGATAACAAAAAAATTTCTAAAGTATAAGTTGTGATGAACCATGCAGGTACATTCTGGCGATGCATCAACGAATGTTGTTGAACCTATTCAGCAGAACTAGAATAACAAGGCAGATGACAATTTCAACTCCGAAATAGACGACAACGTAAGCATGAAAAGGGGTGAACATCAAATACAGGAAATACCAAAAGAAAAATGCACTAACATTCATCATACTAACATAATTTGTGATATTTTGCAGACATTGGAGGAAGACTTGCATCATGAAGTGTCAGCAAGTGAAGATGGGGAAGGAGAAACTAACCCATGCGACAGAAACGTGTTCAACAACTTGAATCTGCAACAGGTACACACTGCAAAAATTTCAGAAAACAACAAATGATGAACATACATGAAGTACAAAATAGAGCATCAGGGGGAAGAAACTAAAAACAAAACCCTAAACTTGCGGGAGCCTGAGGATGTTGACAAAAGAAGAGCAGCAGCAAAAACAATCTCAAGCACAGGCCATAGCAATGAAGAAAGAGACAGAGAATAACAAGAAAACTCACTTGGGCAATGTAACAGCCCCAGAATTCTGCTTGTAGTTAGTGGCATTGCATCCATGCATCATTTTCATTTCCGTTTAATCTTGAAATGGGGACTGATAAACCCTAGCACTTTGAAATCCAAATAGGTCCAGCTAAAAAAGGAAATGCATTCAATGAACCCAAAATGCCTTCATCAATGTTTGATAATTTTGGCAAGGCTTTGTTTCCAAACCAAAACTAGTGAACATTTTTGTGGATTATTTTGGATCATTGGATTAAATCATATTGTATTTGATTTGGGGCCATTTAAATGCTATATATATTTAAACAGCTCCAAATAATTTGAAACTTGCAGAGGGCCTTTGAAATATTTCAGAGTGACTCCACAAAAGGTTTCAACATTATTTAAAATGTTTTAGTGCCCTAACTAAAACAAAACAGAAAGGAAAATAGAAAACAGAAGAAAATAACAGAGGGGAAAAGACTCACCTGGCTCACCTGTGAAGCCCACCAGAAAGGTCAGCCCACCTACGCGGCCCGCTACTGTGCAGCCCAGCTGCCAGTCGTCCTCCTCCCCCTCGCCCCGAAGCAGCTGCGTGCTGGACGCGCGTGCGCCGACGCCACCTCCTCCCTGCCTGCTTCCCCAGCCAGCGCGACAGGCCCAGGGGATGAGCACGACCCTGCACTTCTCCCCTCTCTCCCTGGAGCTCTACCCCTCCTCTGGTTCTTCCTCCCTCGCATTTTCCCCACCTCAACGAACCGCACCGCCGCCGCCGATGAGCACCACCGCGGCCACAACCATTCCCTCGCTCCCTCTACGCGTCCCCGAGCTCCGCATCGTCGCCCTCTTCGTCCACGCCGAGCCAAGCAACCGGGGAAGCACTGCGTCGCCGTCCCGGATGTCTTCTTCAACCTCGGTGCCGGCGATCCCCGCCGCTTGATTCGCCACCGTCAGGCCTCCCCCGAGCCCTTCGTCTGCACCGGCCGACTCCCCGTGAGCCATTGACCCTCTCCCCTCCATCTGTTCCTTCGCGCGCGCCCCGTAGCCGCTGCCTCGCGAGCACCCGAAGCCGCCGTCCGCCATGGCCGGCGAGCTCCGTGCCCCCAGCACCTCCGCTTCGTGTAGTAGCTCCGACGTGTTCCTGCTGCCCTTCAGGTGCTGATAAGGACCTCCGTTCACTCGCCTTCGAGCTGCAGCACTGCACCCGCGCAAAGCCGAGCTCCGGCCGCCGCTGTCGCCCTTGTCGTCGCAGTTGTAGCCCGCCTTGACACCGCCCACGGCCACCACCCGATGCGCCCCGACGCGCTGCGTCCGTAGAGCCCAGCCGCGCGAGCTCTCGTCGCCGAAGATGGCTGGACGAGGAGCGCCGCCGCGTCCTGTTTAGCGCCGGCGGCTAATCGCCGGTTAGCCGACGTGGCACAGTCATTAGGACTAAACCCCCACCCTTAGCCACCTCACCGCCACTAACAACGGGCCCCACCGTCGGTCAAACCCAGTCAGCGCTGGATTTGACTGGGTTTGCCCAGTGTGTCACTGACTAGTGGGCCCCACTGGTCAAGTTTGACCTGCTCATCGCCGTTGACCTGCTGATATCACGCTGACGTCAGGTTGACGCAGTAATTCATTTTCTGTGTTAAGAATAATTCAGAAAATTCTAGAAAATAGTTAAAACTTCAAAAATACATAGAAATTCAACCGTAACTCCAAATTAAATAAATTATATATGAAAAATTATCAGAAAAATATGAAGAATCTGTTTATGGCATTTTCATGCATGTTTGAACAACTTAAGGTTGCTGAATATGACAATTTGGTTAAATGGCATTTGATAATACCACATATGGATTTTGATTTTGAACCTTGAGTTCAAAGCAGCTTCATTTAACTCTTTGCTAGTTGCATTAGCTCAATCAACAGCATATTGCCATGTCATGATCATGCATCATATTGCTGCATTGCATTGATTGTGTTCTTTCTCTGTTGCCGGTGTTTGTTCCCCCTCAGTAGACGTATATTCCAGCGACGAGCTCGATGACACCGATGAAGAGCTATATCATCTTCAGAAGTGCCAGGCAAGCAAAAACCCCTTGTTCATTCCGATACAATCCCAGTCTCTCGCTCCTGCTCTCTTCTACTTCATTAGGACAACAACGATTCATCTGTTACTTGCTGCGGTAGTTGAACCCCTTATCCTCTTCATGACCTGTCATTGCCATAGTAAATAGATGAAACCCACTAGCATGAGTAGGAGTTGTTTGAGCCCTGATGTGCCTACTCATTCATGCTTGTTTGTCATGCCTGCTACTGCTTAGAGTTGAGTCTGGTCTGATTCATCGGGGATGAATCAGAAGGTTGTGAACATGTCCTATTGTGTGTGAGCTAAGTGTGTGAACACGATTTGGTAAAGGTAGCGGTGAGAGGCCATGTAGGAGTACATGGTGAGTTGTCTCATTGAAGAAGTCCTCAGGAACTGAGTTCTGTGTTTGTGATCCATGAAACAGCTACTACCATGCATTGGGCCCTGAAATATGACCCCGCTCGACTTCTTAACCACCCTTGTCCTCTGTCCAGGAGTTGCAAGTAGTTTCTGGTGTTTGTAGTATGCTGGAGGTCGTGCACAGCGCTGACCCGAGGGGTGGGGCAGTGATGCGGTAGGAATGTGGCACGGTGTACCGGGCGCCCGTTTGGTGTCTCGGGAACCCTGCACACATCGTTCGGGGCCGTATGTGGAAACTTCGGCCGGACTCCCTGCGGATGGAACCTGAATAGGCGATAAACCTGGACTAGAGACTTGAGTGTTTAGGTAGGTCGTGGTCTACACCCACGTCGGCTTTCGCTTGAAGTCTGCCGAGCACATGTCGCGTGCAGACACTAAGTGGTGGAAACATGTATGAAGAAGTACACCCCTGCAGGGTTAACATCATCTATTCGAATAGCCGTGTCCGCGTTAAATGACTTCTAGGTTGCCTATAACAGTTCATAGACAAGTGAAAGTGGATACTCTAAAATACGCAAGATAAGCGTGAGTGCTATGGATGGCGTTCTTGTAGGGAGATGGGAGCGGAACCATAGTGGTGTATTGTTATGGTGAATATGTGGACTCGTGTGCACCACCTCAAAGAGTTACTTGTAGTCGTAGTTCAGGATAGCCACCGAGTCAAAGCTGGCTTGCTGCAGTTAAACCCCACCATCCCCTTTGTTGATAATGATGCATATGTAGTTAGTTCTGATGTAAGTCTTGCTGGGTACATTTGTACTCACGTTTGCCTATTTTATGTTTTTGCAGAGAGACTTCAGTCTCACTAGTAGCTCCGCGTGAACTTCGATGTTTAGCTTGTTACCTCGGCTACGATCTTGAGCCCTCGGCAGGATCTAGTAGTTAGTCAGGCTTCTCAGCCTTTTTCATTTGTAGATGTCTGTACTCAGACATGTTAAGCTTCCGCATGTGCTTTGACTTGTATGCTCTGATGACCGACACGTTCGTTGCTGGGTCATGTATGCCTGTCCCTGTAAGTTAGTGCCACTTTGGGTTCATGACTAGCCATGTCAGCCCGGGCTCCTTGTCATATGGATGCTAGCGACACTATCATATACGTGTGGCAAAAGGCGCAAACGGTCCCGGGCAAGGTAAGGCGACACCCGTGGGAATACCGTGTGTGAGGCCGCAAAGTGATATGAGGTGTTACATGCTAGATCGGTGTGGCTTTGAGTCAGGGTCCTGACAGGCAAGAGGCAGAGGATGAATTCCTTGATGAAGAAGACATTGAGAGTTTATTACTCCATACGGTATTCCCACCGATGCGGCCCCATACGGAGTCCGACCAAGCCGCAACGACATTTATCACTTCATACGGCCCCTTCTTTTTTAAGACCATGCCTTTCGGGCTCAAAAACGCCGGTGCAACCTATCAACGCATGATTCAGACATGCCTGGAAACACAGATCGGCAAAACAGTTGAGGCATATGTGGATGATGTGGTCATCAAAACCAGACACGTCGAATCTTTAATAGAGGACTTGAGGCTTACGTTTGACAATCTCCGAACATATGACATCAAGCTCAACCCGGAAAAATGCATTTTGGGCGTACCGGCCGGAAAGCTCTTGGGCTTTATCGTTTCCAATAGAGGAATAGATGCAAACCCGGCTAAAATCCGAGCTTTCTCACAGTTGGCTACCCCAACAGACCTCAAGCAAATCAAGAAATTAACTGGATGCGTGGCCGCCTTAAGCCGCTTTATCTCCCGATTAGGACAAAAGGCACTGCCTCTGTATCGCCTTCTTCGACGCACCGAACACTTCGAATGGACGGATGCGGCTACGACTGGACTGGAAGAAATAAAAGCCCTCCTAGCCACCAATCCAATCCTGGCCGCGCCAAATGTCGGCGAACCCATGCTGCTATATATAGCTGCAACACACGAGGTTGTAAGCGCAGTGCTCATCGTCGAACGCGAGACAGATGGACATAAGTTCCCGCTTCAAAAGCCGGTACACTACGTATCCACTGTCCTCACCCCATGCAAGTCACGGTACCCACATTATCAAAAGATAGCATACGCGGTCTTCATGGCATCCCGAAAACTACGACACTACTTTCAAGAGTGTTCAATCACTGTGGCCTCCGAAGTACCACACAATGACATAATAAATAACCTTGATGCCACGAGCCGGATTGCTAAATGGGCTATTGAGCTCCTCCCGTTCGACATAACATACAAACCACGGCGAGCTATTAAGTCGCAAGTACTGGCTGACTTAGTCGCCGAATGGACAGAAGCCGAACTCCCTGAAGAGTACGGCGCGTACTCCAATTGGATCATGCACTTTGACGGCTCTAATATGCTGGCTGGTCTAGGGGCAGGCGTTGTCCTGACATCCCCCACTTGAGATACAGTCCAACACGTACTCCAAATACTATACACAGATTCCAACAACGCAGCCGAATACGAGGTCCTGCTGCATGGTCTCCGGATGACAGTCTCCATGGGCATCCAGCGCCTAGAAGTGCGTGGGGACTCAAACCTCGTAATATCTCAAATAAATGGAGACTTTGATTCCAAGGACCTAAAAATGGCGGCTTACCGCAATGTCGTCCTCAAAATGTCAGCTCGGTTCGAGGGGCTCAAATTCCACCATGTGGTTCGAGAAAACAACCATGCGGCGGATACCCTCGCCCGCATGGGAGCTAAGAGCGACCCCGTCCCACCTAATATCTTTTTGGAAAGGCTGTTCAAGCCATCCGTGGTATGGGAAGGGGAGACCGGCAATACCAGTCCGGATCCAAACACAGCCCCAGACCCCGAACAATCTGACGTAATCGGAGGCTCCGCCACCGAAGTAACACCTTCGGCCCACGTGATTATGGCTGTCATCGCTCCGTGGACAGAACCCTTCTTGGCCTACTTAAATAGGCAAGAACTCCCTGAGGACCAAAACGAGGCTCGTTGCATTGTGCGGCACTCTAAAGCCTACAAGGTCCACGAGGGAGAGCTCTATAAGAAAAGCATGACTGGAGTGCTCCAAAGGTGCATCTCCAAAGAGGAAGGGCGGCAGCTCTTGGCCGAAATCCATGTCGGACTCGGCGGCCACCATGCCGCAGCCCGGGCACTAGTAAGCCAGGCCTTCAGTACAGGTTTCTACTGGCCGACGGCTCGGGCAGACGCACAGGACCTTGTCCAACATTGCGTCGGTTGCCAGCTTTTTGCAAATAAAAGCCATATGCCACCTACCGCCGTCCAAACAATCCCCATAACTTGGCCCTTTGCGGTCTGGGGGCTCGATATGGTTGGACCCCTTAAAGGAGGAAGCCATGAGAAGAAATACTTGTTGGTCATGGTCGATAAATTCACCAAATGGATAGAAGCCAAACCAGTTAAAACGGCCGAGTCCAGACCAGTAATAGACTTCATATCCGAGGTCGTACACCGTTACGGTGTCCCCCACAGCATCATCACCGATAACGGCTCAAACTTCACAGCCGACGAGGTGAAAACTTGGTGCGGCAAAATGGGCATAAAGCTCGATTATGCATCCATCTATCACCCCCAAACAAACGTTCAATTCGAACGAGCGAGTGGTCTTATTATGAGCGGCATTAAGCCCAGGCTAGTGCGATCCTTGAAGGAATCAGATACGCACTGGGTCGAGGAGCTGGACTCTGTACTATGGGGGCTGCGGACCACGCCGAATCGCACAACCGGATACACACCATTTTTCATGGTGTATGACGCGGAGGCAGTGCTACCCTGCGATATCATCCATGACTCACCTCGAGTGCGCATGTACGAAGAGAGAGAAGCCGAGCTGGATCGGCAGGACGGCTTAGATGCCCTGGAGGAGGAGCGTGACATCGCAAAGGCCCGTTTCGCATTTTATCAACGACAAGCTCAAAGGTATCAAATCAGAGAAGTACGGGCCAAAACTTACAACATTGGCGAACTCGTTCTACGCCTACTAGAGAATAAAAAGGACAAGCTCAAGCCCAAATGGGAAGGTCCCTTCATCATTGATAAAGTTCTCACCGGAGGAGCGTACCGTCTGCGTGATGCATTCGATAATCGACTCAAGCCGAACCCATGGAACGCGGCCAGACTCTGAATATTCTACGCCTAGTGCCAAACTCTGTGTTTGTCTCCTTACCTCCGTCTTCCTTTTTAATTTATACCCTCTCTCTCTCCCTTTTTTATATATAGCCTTAAAAGCTTCAAGTACGTTTTGGCCACACACTTTTGCCGCGCTATGCGCGCCCAATATACCCGGGGGCTTCTTATACAGAAGCTTAATTGTCTTCTGGGCTTTATGGCCACCACATATGCGTTACTCCTCCATATGTGCCTTTTTTCACCACTATATGCATCGATATGACTTAAGTTTTGGCCAAGCTGGGTTGCGTGGCTCTTGTGTTTATGCCCTACATTCCCGTTAATTCGGCGAGGGCATAAGGGGAGCACCTCTGCGATTGTTACTGCCGGGTCAGCCGGATGTGTACCTCAGACTGGGTGAAGCCGAAAGCTAGCGTTCTTAAGGGAATATTCAGTCGGTGAACAAAAGATGTGTTTTACCTATTAGAAAACATGCCCCCAGTTGCTTATATCTTGCGTCATCTTACGCAGTTCGGACATGCACATTAATGCATGCACACCCAGGGAAAGGAACCCTTAGCGAAACTATTCTCCCTGGAAGATGTTTCTTACTACCCATGTAATATAACATAACTAGTTGGGTACTTGTCTGTTCAAGAACTTATGACCCCTACGCCTGGTTTCCACACGTGCCCCGGTTTTCAGATAACCGAGCGGGTATTCGGATACACTCCGGACTGTCGGATCCAGAGGTTGAAGCGAAAAGGTCTGCCAAGACAAATGATTTACAATCCGGCTAGGGACAAAATGTGTCCTTCGAAGTACAAAGTCACTTAGACTGACTAAATTCTTCTTCTATACCATCCAATAGGCTGTCTAGCCTACAGTCCTATTGGGAATACTTAGCGGCTAATGCTACCTGGTCATACACCAGATTTACAGGGATCTCTTTCCCATCTGAACCTACAGGTCCGACCTCGGCCATGTGGTTTGCGTCAGCCTTGGTATATCGCGTCTTCACCATGGCCCAGGCTTCCCTTGCGCCTTGTCGGCAGGCCGATATCTTCCATAATCGGAAGCGCTGCCGCGCTCCCTTGAGCATCTCCACAAGCTCCCCCATGCCTCCTGGCAGGGAGGAGGATGGCCACAAGGCCTGGGCAATGCCCTGCATCACCTGCCGAACTTGTTCGTGCAGTTGTGAGAGCTCCTGCAGAAGATCACCGGCAGATCCGGGCATCTCCTCTTCAGGACGACCTGCCAACATACCTACAGACATAATTCTGTTAACACGCTTCTTCGCCGAACTTTATAGTGGTTCATTAGAGCACTTACTAAATATGTCGTGTCGAAGCCTCTTATTCTCCTTCACGGAGTCAGCAAGCTGGGCGCGAACATCCTTTAATTCGACGTCCAATCGGGTGTTCGCGTCCTGGAGATTATTTTTCTCCTGTATAACCTTTGTAAGCACACGCTCGCCAGCCTTCAGCTGCTGTTGAGCATATTGCTCATCCTCTGGTACAATCTCCAGATTACGTCCGGACTTGTCTGCAGAATCTATTGTTAGATCTGCATTCACGCTGAATACTAACTTGTACATGCTTTTACATTATTTTCAATCAAAACAAGCATTACCAGATGGGGCCCTCGTGGACTCCTCATTCCGGTAATTGCGGCCCGCAGTTGGGCTTTGCATTCCTCCAGCTCTTTAGACAGTTGGGTATTCTTCTCTGTCAGAACCTATGCAAACGAGGATCCTTAAAACAATTGTGCCAACTGTTTCAAGTCTCGGGGGCTACTGATATACATACTTATCAAATTTTCTTACCCGTATATCCTTTACGTACTGGTCCGTGGCTCTGGCAAGGCCATCTTGAGCAGTCCGGATGTACGCTTCCCCTGAGTTGAAGGCATTGAACGCCTCTTCAGAGAAATTAGGGTCGCGTAGTGTGGCCCGTCGGCGCCTATGATTCATGGCGCTCTCCACTTCGGAGTTTGTAGCGGAGAATCTATTCGCATCCTCCGTAGGAGGGTTTCCCGGCGTTGTCCCCATGGTGACCTCCACCCTTGAGTCCGACCTAGGAGTCCGGCTTGTGGAGGCGTGACCGGCAGGCTCTCCGGATATAGTCCGGCGAGCACTTTTCCTGCCAGGAGACAGTGGACATTGTTATATTCCAACAATGATAATTATGTGGCAGGGTTTTAAACATACCTTTGAAATGGCGTCTCAGTCCTAACCGCCTTCCTTTTAAGCCTACCCGGCTTCGGTGCCCCTTGTTGAGTCACCGCGGGTTCGGCACGGCGTCGTGATGGCCTTCCCTGTAAGACGCAATACATGTGCGGTGGGTAAGGTGTAAAGAGGGAATCCTTTTTGGAAGTTGGGACTCTGGCTTTACTTACATGTGATACAGGGAGTAGGCCAGGATAATCAGCTATGATGGCCACCAACGCACCATCGCAGCTTAACTGATAAAATTTCCTGTCGACGAGCTCCACAAATGTGCCTGGATCTTCTTTGAGTCCATGGTCGAGGGCCCGGTTGGGGTCCTCTGGTTGTGGAGATGGGCTGTGAACATCCCTCATAGCTCTTCGCAGTTCCTGCTGTGAATTGACGAAGTAAACATTTGTGCTAAAAAATGCGGGAAAGACTGGAATAAAAGATAGCGGCTCACCCAGCTTGGGGGGTTGTACATGGAGAGAATCCATCCGGTGGCTTGATACGGATGAACTCCTCCTCTTCTCCTTTGTACAAATCAGACAGTATCTTCGCCAGAGCAGCTGGAGAGTCTGGACCTTTACGGCCGCAGCTGGTGGCGTCGTCTTCTCCATTGAAGTGCCACATGGGTTTCCCCCGATATTGAAGTGGCTGCACTCCCCGCATTATACATATTGAAATAACCTCAATCATTGTTAGTCCTGATTTGGCCAGCGTCTTTACCCTGTCCATCAGGAAAATGATCTCTCTGTTGTCTTCCCCCTGGGGGCTCCGAGGGCGCCAGCTGTGGCGTTTCTTCAACGGGGCATTTACAAACTCGGGAAGGCCCTTCCGAATAGGGTCCGGAAGAGGGACGTCCTCTATGTAGAACCGCTCCGAAGGCCAGTCCTCGGATGTCTTCTTCGGGGTACCGGACAGGTATCCGGTCTCGGTGATGCGCCATATTTCGGCTCCGCCCACTTGACATACCGAACCCTCCTGAGTGCGGGGTACGAGGCAGAATAGCCTCTTCCATAGCTTGAAATGAGCTTCGCAACCCAGAAACAGCTTGCAGAAGGCGACGTAGCCTGCGATATGCAGTATGGAGGCTGGAATAAAGTTGTGCAGCTGGAGGCCGTAGAACTCCAGGAGCCCGCAGAGGAAAGGTTGGATTGGAAATCCGAGTCCCCTCAGCAAATAGGGGACGAAGCATACCCGCTCCCCCTTGGATGGGTTTGGAGAACTCGCCGCTTGCTCCCCGCCATTCTAAGTGGCTAGTCCAGCTCGGACGGGGACCATGTACACAGGCGGGAGGAACCCCTTGGTCTGCAACTCTACTAGTCGGTTGTGGGGGACAGAACAGTTCTCCCAATCACCTGGCCTAGTGCTACGGGGACGAGAGGAAGAGCTGCGACGGCCGTCCATGATGGGATGGCTTCTTCCGGGCGCGTTCTGATGAATACTCCCTGGGGGAGAATGGTGTGATTTGGATCTGACGATCCCTGTCTCTTTAAATAGATGATTTACTCACATGGTCAGGGTGGAAAATGTAAAAATGCCCCGACTTCTCACATTCGCCGACACGTGGAGATAGCTATTATTGAAGCACAGAAGCTGAGGAGTGCGACATTGATGAGGAGCCGGACACTGCTCGCTACAACAGATACTCTGGAGAATTTGATGAAGAACCCGCCTTGCAATGTCGAAGACAATCTGCTCGCCGGACTCATCGTCATTGAAGCCTGGTTCGGGGGCTACTGAGGGAGTCCCGGATTAAGGGGTCCTCGGACAGCCAGCCTGTTGGACTATGAAGATACAAGATTGAAGACTTTGTCCCGTGTCTGGATGGGACTCTCCTTTGCGTGGAAGGCAAGCCTCACAATTCGGATATGTACATCTCCTTCTCTGTAACCGACTTGGTGTAGCCCTAGCCCCCTCCGGTGAGTCATAGGATCCTCTACGATCTCGTGGTAGATCAACTCTTGTAATACTCATATCATCAAGATCAATCAAGCAGGAAGTAGGGTATTACCTCCATCGAGAGGGCCCGAACCTGGGTAAAACATCGTGTCCCCTGCCTCCTGTTACCATTAGCCTTAGACACACAGTTCGGGACCCCCTACCCGAGATCTGCCGTTTTGACACCGATAGTGGTCATATCAGAGAAAGGAGGCTTATGGGAAATTACAAGACAACAACTAGAACACAACCATGAATTAACACCAAACAGTAGATTCTTCAGGTCTCACAAGTACATGTCAGATGAAGGGAAGTGCTTGATAAGGGTTTTGAAGCACACAAACCTGGAAACAAGAAGGATTGTTGCTGTCCTGGCTTACTTGCGAGGAGGAATGACTCATCTTCCCTACACAAAAAAGCATGTGACTAACTATGCAGCAACAATAAACAGGGATATCACAAACTCTAACATGATGGAAGTAGTGCAAATATTCAACAAGAAGCAAGCAAAACATCCTGGATTTTGCTACTCGTTTGAGCTTGATGGAGATAATAAAGTGAGAAGCTTATTCTGGACAGATGTGAAATCGAGAATGATGTATGACATTTGTGGTGATTGTATCAGTTTTGACACTACATTCCTAACAAACAGATACAACATACCGTTCGCACCCTTTGTGGGGATATCACCACATGGCAACACATACTTCTTTGCTTTTGCATTCATCATCAATGAGACAAAAGAAACATTTGCTTGGTTGCTTGAACAATTCCTGATGGCTATGGGAGGGAAGCATCCTATATCGATCATTACAGACCAGGACAAGGCAATGCAAGCAACAACAGAAAAAGTCTTCCCTAATGCGACACATAGGAGCCGCCTCTTCCACATAAAGAAGAAGACAGAGGAGAAAGTCGGGCCCTGCTTCCAAGCTAATGAGGGGCTCTACGAAGATTTCCAGGACATTGTTGACAACTCATTGACCGTTGAAGAATTTGAAACACAATGACAAGAAATGATAGAAAAATATCAAGTTCACCACATCAAGTGGTTCAACGACATGTGGGAAAACAGGAAAAAGTTCATCCCAGTTTATTTCAAGGAAAAATTCTTCCCATTCATACAAACTACAGCAAGAAGTGCAGGAACGAATTCCCTTTTCAAAACGGGGGTTGGAGCTAAATTTAGTGCTACTAGCTTTTTGAGAGAGTATGACCGGATACTTGATGTTATTCATGACAGGGAAGAAGAATGCAACCATGTTTGTAGAAACAAGAAAGTAGCACAGAAAGCATTTTGGTCAAAGTACAACGTAGAAAGGCAAGCACATGAGCTATACAACATTGGAATATTCAGGAAATTCTAGTTTAAAATGGCAGACACAACAAGGTTGCATGTCTTTGAGCAAGAAAAGGATAAATACTACATTGTGACACAAGCTGAAAACTACCCTATGAAAGAACTCCGGAAAAGGTTATACCTAGTGCAAGTTGGACTAAAATAAGAAGAATACTCTTGCATCTGTTGCGCATTCCAAAAAGATGGTCTGCTATGCTCACACATACTTCGAGTGATGATCCACCTCAACATTGAGAAGATCCCAGAAAAATACATCATTGACAGATGGAGAAAGAATGACTACAAGCTTGATAATACAAAGACACCAGCTGTTGCAGCTGAGAACTCCACACTAAGGTACAATGTGTTAGCAAGGAAATTGGTGCATGAGGCATCAATAGCTTCAAAGAAGAAGAGGAAGTATGAGTATCTCCTGGGAGAATTAGACAGGATATAGAAAAGGTTACGGGAAATGGATGACAAAGAAGAAACAATTGATGAGGGGCAGAGTGCAACAACAAGAACAGTTACATTTGTACCAACAGCAGCAGAGGGAGAAAGAACAACAACATCATTCACAATTCAAGACCCGGATGTAGCAAAAACAAAGGGGAGACCAAGGATGCTAACTATACGTGAAGCAATAAAGTAAAACAAGTTCTACAAATGCTCACATTGTGGATCTACGAGACACACACTAAAGAATTGCACGAACCTTGACAAGGAGTACAACAAGCCTAAAGGGACAAAACCGAAGCAGTCAAACCCAAGGAATGTGAACAAAGGTAAGTAAAAAATATATTTAAATGAGCTCTACTTGATGGCAAGTATAGAAGTTAATACCACTCATTGGATACAGGAGGAGATAGAAAAAGAAGCAGTCAGAGGGACAACAGGAAGAAGAAGAGCAACACAACGACACAACACAACCCTATAGCAGAATCCTCCGGAAGAAATGAAGAAAACAATTGACCAGAACATGAGCAATGACAAAGACAAGAAGACAAGGCACGCAAGAAAAAGATGACTAGGAGGGAAAAAGTGATAGGAAAAACTACTAGTCAACAGTGAATCTACTATGTTGGATAGAAGTGTTGCTACCTAATTTCAAATTCATTTTTGTACTATGGTTGATAGCAGTTTTGCTACCTAAATTTGAATTCATTGATGTATTATGTTTGAGAGGAGCATTGCTACCAAAATTCAATAAGTTTAGAGAGAAAAAAACTACAATACGTACATTCGACCCAAAAAAAGAAAGAAACCTACACTACATTACAAAAACACATGGGAGAAGGTAATGTACCTGACGAGGAGCAAGGAGTAAGAACATCCGGCAAAAATTGGAGGACAGCAGAGCGAAAAGAACAAGATGATCCACAAAGAACAAATGTGGATGGAGTTTCTCCACCTACAAGACAAAAAAACAAAAAAAATCTGTAAATCTAGGATATTACATAAGCTTTGCAAGCTTCATACAATAAAATACAGAGACATAAACCATGAAATTACACTGAAATACCAAGGAATTTCCACTATAAAATCTGTGGAAAAAATATTGTGAATACTTAAACATTAGTACTACAGAATTGCAGTGTAAAAATTCCAGTGTAAACTACTGAAGGTTACTTGCAAATTCCAGTGTAATTACAAGCTTTTACTGTAGAATCCCAGTGCATAAATTCCAGAGTAAAAACATGATTTACAATGTAAAAACCACAGTGTAAACTACTGTAAGTGCAGTGTAGGCTACTTGTAATTTCCACTGTAAAATCATGCTATTACAGTGTAAAAATCCAGTGCACTAGAAAATTCTAAAGTAAAGTAAAAAAACTACTATAAGTATAGTGAAACTACAAAAATTGCACTGTAAAATATCAGTCAAGTTACTGTGTAATTTTTGGCTAAAGTTACTGTGTAATTTTTGGCTAAAATTACACTATAACAAATGGCATATTACAGTGTAACTACCCAGGATTTACAGTAAAAACCCCCATAACTTACACTATAAGATCCCATAACTTACACTACAAAAACTCATGAACTTAGACTTCAAAAACCCACAACTTACATGAAGAGAACCCACAGATTTACAGTGCAACGCCTTTGAGCTAAGAAATGAATAATATAACACTGTGGGAAAGAAGCCTAAAAGATATGGAAAACTACATGAAATTCATGAGAATACACATAGAAACACTGAAGTAAATTACACTAAAATAAAACTAAAAAAATACAGTAAGTAAGCATGGAAATTACACTACAAATCAAAAAAAAACTAGCTAGTATGATGAAAAGGCACAATCAAAATTAAACACAAAGGAAAAAAGAGAAGCCCAGCAAGCATTCTTTACCTGAATATTGTAGTTTTAAGTTTGACAATCTGATTTTAATTATTTGTGCACTTTAGAAAGAAATAAATCAACCCTCCAACAATAATGGGACAAAAAAATTGTTCAAAACATACAAAACACCTAAAGGGAAAAACAAACAAAAGAATATGATTGGGGGCGGAGGGGATGAACCTTGATTACCCAAGAACATTCTAACTGTTGTTGAAGCAACCATGCTTATAAATACAGAAAAAAAGATCAAACAACCACAAAGGAACAAAAGCAACAGGAAACACAAAAGAGACAAAGAAACCATTCTTTCTCATACTACTTTGTAAACAAGAGTCACTGATTCACGACAATGAGAATCGAACAACCATCCAACACAGACACAAGACAATTAGACCAAAATGCGTACAAATTTATTGGATGTAATCACATTACTGACAAAGTAAACATTGCTAGCAGTGCTACTATCTATAATTCCTAGGAAAGCCTAGATTACAGCAAAGCCTTCAGTGCCGCAAAAATGCAACTTCCAGGGAACCTAAGCCTTGACCTGCAAAAAAGAAAAGACAACACACAAAAAACTTATTTGACAAGAATAAAACACATCAAACCAAAAATAAAAAGAAAGCACACAAAAGAGAACTCACATCATTGAAGTAGGTAACAAATGTCTTGTCAACACTGTTGAATCCACTGAAATACAACTCATTTGCTAATCTGATTCTTATGTTGTCAACGTCAGCTGCGCCAAACATATTACCAATTGGGGTCCGAGGAGTCCTGTGCTTCAGATACATTATAGTGAAAACACCACAATCATCACTGAAAAGGAAAAATTAAAACAAACCGATAAGAAACCCATGAAGAAAAAATAACAAAAGGCACACACAAAAAGGAGAAGGAGATATAAATACCAGTTATTTTGCTAAGGAACAGTAGGGTATACAATGTCAAAATTCTCAAAGTCGATACGAGTACGCATGAGAGGAGTCACAAACTGATCCCAGATTGTTATGAAGTTTGCAATCTATATGAAAAGAGGAAATAAACATAAGGGCAACATCATCGACAAGTAAAGGGGGAGAAACACTAAAGGAAAAATAGATTTGATTTACCAGTTTATAATGATTCTTTGGCCCGTATAGAGAGTCAAGAAATGCAAAAGCCCTCTCCTTTTTCAAGCAAACAACAAAGGTAAACCAATGTTTCTCCTCTCCAATAGGAAAGAATAACTGCAGACCAAAAACCAGACCACATTAGACATCGACAGTAAAAATATAAATAACTAAAAAGATAAACTAGAAAAAGAAGACATGCACACAAAAAAAGGAAATATAAAACAAATTACCAGGTTACTTCTCCACATTGGAAAATCACTGTTAGCACCAGTAAATGCATTGCCTACGATATCAACATAGGTACCTCTGAGAATGGTTTTCTGAAAAGATAAATATTAGAACTACGTAACAAAAAATCAAAAAAGAAAATAACTAGACTTAAAATGCTTATATAAAAAAGCCACAAAAATAAGAAAAGAACAACATACCCCAATATAGGAGAAGAAGAAATGTTTCCTTGACACTGATGGGTGAGCTTGTTTGAACAGATAACGGCAAACGCATAAAATCAAGAAATTATCCACGTGTTCTCTTGACTCCAAAGTTGCAAGATTACGGTAACTACAGTAGGCTCGGTCATATCGAATTGCTTCATACCTAGCGAAAAAAACCCCATCAAAAAATAAATTCAACCTACAGGAAAAAAATAAAATAAAAAATAACAAGAAAAACATATTGTAAAAAGAAGTAAAATTTGGAAGCTACTAAAATGACAACTACAAACCCAACCAGCCTAAAAAGGAGGTCAAACATCAGCAATGAATACGCATTTCAAAAAAATGGAAAATAGAAGGCCAGAAAAACGTACTTGCACCAACTTTCATGATTTCCAATTTGCACCATTGCTAGGTGGTGACGCCTTTCTATAGCAGAAACAGGAAACTTGTTACCCCGAGCAACATAAGGATCAGAGTTGTATCTACCAGGTAAAACCATCCTGTGAGGTGGATGAGCACAGGAAGAACCACTAGGAAAAATCAAAGATGAGCCCTGAGCTTTAGGAACTTGAGCAGGAGAAAGATCTCTAGAGGCATTCCCGGAAGACAAGATCTCTACTTCTGGACAAGCAATAGCCTGAAAACAATAAAAGGAGTAAAAGGAAAACAAAAAAGGATGAACATTAGGAAACCAATAAGAAAAAAGGAAGACTAACACTATAAAAAAGAAGAACATAAGGGGAGAAAGGAAGAGAAAATGTCATTACTTTTTGATTCTTAGAGAAATGACTAGTTGATTGAGGTTCTGCCAAGCTGAAGTTGTTAAGCTTTTTGTAAGCAGCATCATTAGATCTTGAAAGGTCTTTGCATCTAGCAACAAAACTTGAAGTCCCCACAATTTAAACGTCGTCTACTGCCTACTTAATATACATTGAAAAACACAAGGAAAGAAAGGCAAACAACAATAAACAGGGCGTTATACAAAAACTAAAAAAACAAAAGAAACAATAGACAAAAATAATAAATAAAAACACCATACCTGATTATTAGGGTGGCTTGAGGAGAAATTTGACTTTGAAACTTCAGAAGGAGGCAAGGTCACCATTTCAATGCAACCCTAGAAACAGAAAAAAGGAACAAACAAACAATCAGAAAGAAGAAAAAAAATCGACTGCTAAACAAGAAGAGAAGATTTAAAATTCAGAAAGAATTGCCTCATCATTTGGTGGATCAAGCGGGTTCAAGAACCTTTGAACATTATACTGAGAGCACTCAACACCATCTACCTGAAAAAATAAAAAATCAGAACAGAAAACATAGAAATTCAAATGAACTAAAAGCATAAAAGGACAAACAAAGAAGGTAGATGCTAACCACATTGTGGAACCGCTGCGACAAACGAATAGGAACCAGAGGGGACAGTACTCCGAAAGAATAGTCACCCTCTGTAACTTTGGGCTGCTGATGGGAAACTTGAGGGTGTGATTGAACACCAAGAGACCGACTGAACTCAGCAAAACTTGGTTTTTGAAAATCATTGACAACAACCTTGGGCTCGCACTTCTTATCAGGACCAGCTACATGAAAAACACAAAAGGAGGGTCAACTACAAAAAGAAAACTACGCCCTAGAAATAAGAAAACACACAATGACCTGAATGCATAAGCAAACAACCAACAACAGGAATTGGACACTGCATTGTTGAAGGAGAAATACCTACAAAAGGAAAAAAATACAAGCACACATAAACGATAAAAAGAGAAAAACCTGAAAGAAGAACCAGTGGGAGAACACTAAAAAACAAGAAGTAAGGGAGTAAGAAAATCAAACCTATAGCATCAGAAGCACTTTTCCCACAAGATAGAGGATCCATTGGATTGCACCTTCCGCATCAGCTTCATTCACCACACTCTACCAAACAAAAAAACCGAAAAAATGAAATATTAGACTAAATGCATCAAAAATAAAAAAATAAAAACTGTTGTTACTACACAATACCTCAACACACACCTTAGGAGTTGGAGATGAACTAGATAAAACTACAGGATTGAGAAAATCCCCATCCGAAATAACACCAGCAGCAAAAGTAGAAGCTTCATTCAAATTGGGGATTGGCTGCTGCTCTTGAGGAGATGGCTTTTCGACAACAGTTTCAACATTTCTTTCACCGATGAAAGTGTGAATAGAAACAGACTTGTTTCCTGCAAAAACAGAAATAAAAAAACACTAATATGAGCAAAAAATAACAAACAATCAAAAAAATACAGACAATATAAAGAGAATATTAGGAAGGAACATACCAAAAGAGAAGTTGTTCAGAGATTGAACATCACTTGAAGAAACTTTTGGTGTAGCAATAGATTTCGCATTCAAAGCTAAGTTCGCAATGCAGTCCAGGACACCAAATACAAGAGAATCTGACCATTCTACAAATAGCTTAGGCTTGTCTTTGTTCCTAGCTTGAACAAGGTCTATAACTACCTGAGCAGCCTGAAAAAGAAAAAAAATTCAGTAAAGCCACGAGATACTAACCTCTAACCACTAAACAAGCAAACAGAAAAGGGCAAAAAAGAACATAAAGATCAAACTCATAAAAATACTAACCTCTAACCCAAAACGAGCACCAAATGATTTCTGCACATTCATCTCAAAAAGCTTGGCGTTGCAGAGGGGAACATCACTATCCTTCCTTGCTGAAGATTTCTCGATAGACTGCTACAACGGCGAAAAAAAAGTTGACATCAGAACATACAGAGAAACATCGACACCCACAAAAGGTGAAAGTAAATACAAAAAAATACAAAAAAATAAGAAAAAAACCAATCTGGGGATGAACCGAAGGACACAACTGCTTCAGATGTCTCTTACCAAAAGAGCGACTATTGTCTCAATCAAGCTCTAAAAATTGCTTAACTTTGTTACCTCTCCATGCTAGAATCCGAGGCTTGACATCAGTACAGTGGAGACCAAAATTAAGATGGTCAAGGTAACAAACCTATAAAAAAGAACAAAGGAAAATATTAAAAAAGACAAAAAGATGCAAAATCAAACTTAAAAAAGAGGAAAAGAAGAAGAAAAATAACAAGACTTACGGCTTTTGCGTAGTGACAACTGCCAAACGTCACTGATCTTTTGGAAGCAACTTTAGTGGAGTCCTTGAACTTTTTTATACAACTCAACTGCCACTCATAAACAAATCTCGACAGATCATAGTTACGCACGGAAGGACAATCCCTGAAGACATGAAGATACTTTGGGCTAGGACTGAGGCTAGAGTTGGGACAAAGGAATGAAGAGAAAGCAGCAGTCATGAAACAAATAAAGACATCTTCATCAGGCAACTCGATTTTTGTTGACTTTAGCTTGTTTGCAAAGAACAACACAGGAGGAATACTGGTAAAGTTGAAGCGAGACAGGATAAAATCACGGCCAGACTCAGGATCACACACAAGTGGCTCACCATCTACTGGAAAGGTCAAGGATGTCATGAATATCATACTTGGACATTGGGATAAATTTCTTTTCGAGCTGGAATTCAGATGAAGGTACATCAAACCTATTGGCAAGCCACTTCACTAACCTGAGAGGCACCTCGGTCCTAACAAACTCTAAGAGACAGCCCATGCCATATCTCTGAACAACATCATGATACCTAGAACATAGCCCATTAACAACACCAGAGAAGAATTTCCCAGAATATCTAGTGAAAGTAGCAAAGGATGGGTAATCACTAGAGCGTTTCTGCCTCTACAAAAACAACAAAAGAGAAACACCATATCAACCACAGAAAAAATAACTTTAGAATACTAAAACTTAGAACAAAAAAACACAATGCAATACATAGAAAAATACAGTAACTAAAAGAATGGCACATACACTAGAAAATCACAAAAACAAACATAAAGGAAAACACATAACAACCACTCAAAAAAACTTGATTCAGATTACTATCATTTGGGACAGAAAAACATTGCAATACAACAAAAAATACAGTAACTAAGAAATTGGACTTCAATAAGAGAAAAAAAGGAACTAACCACATTCCTCCTGGAAGCAGATGATAACTTCCTCTTCAAGGATTTTACTTTCTGAAAAAATAAGAAAAACACAACAATCAAGCAAGAGAAAAGAAAATTTGAAAAATGAAACAAGAATAAAAAATCCTAGAAAAAATAAAACATACATGTAAGATAGAACTTCAAAAGAGCTTTGTCAAGTCCTCCTTCGTCATCAGATAAGTCCTGCAAAAACAACCAACAAAGAAAAAAAATAAGAAACACACAAAATAAAGAGGGACAAATAAAACTAAAGTAAAAGAACCACAAAATAAAAAAAATTACCATAGACACAGTGTAACAACCATCTTCTGCAAAATCATTAGGCACAAATGGTTCACCCCAGATTCTGCACTATCTAAAGATGATACTAAAGGAACATCCCGATAAGAAGCCTTCCGTAGCTTACCCATTTAGACCTGAAAAAAGAAAGGATCAGAAAAAGGAAAAAACAAAGTTAAGAAACACTGAAATGCATCCCAACTAAAACTCAAAAAACACACAGGAAAAAAATAGGTATAAACACACTTAAAGTGTTGGGCAAATAACACTGAAATTACACTGAGTGGATTAACACTACAAAACTAGCACAAATACAGTATGCAAACTGATAAGAATTACATTCAAGCGTCAAAAAGACACTCCCTATAACAATAGGCGATTCTGCGGCCTACAGATAACCTTGACATGAGCAATAAATGAGACAACATCAATAAAATAAAAACGCTACAAAATGACCAAAAATCAGAGACTACATGGGCTACAAACCAAAACTCAAACTTCAGAGACAAAAAACAAATGGGAACCACCACTGAAACCTAAAAACCTACTACACGTACCTAGACATCAACAACGACAACCAAACTGGGCAAAAACTACACAGAAATGCTGGAATGAAAAATACACTGCAAATATTGGGCATGATAGTTGATTAAGGAGGCCAAATCTTTCAATTGAATCAATAGATAGCTCCACGAAAGGTTAATTACACAAAAAGAAATAATACAAAAACACTGAAATTACACCAAGTGGATTAACAGTGTAATACTCTAGGGAAATGCATTGTAAAAGTCTGAAAAATTACATTGTAAGTCAAAGTGAAATTACAATCATTGAGCACACAAATTACAGTGGAGTACTTTAGGGAAAATACAGAGTAAAATACCGAAGAATTACAATGAAGGACATACAAAAATTACAGTCCTCAAGCCATACAAAATACAAATTACACTCAAAAACTATATGGAATTACAATGAAAGCAACACTGTAAGAAATTGAACAAAAACACTGTAATTATACTGAATACAATTACAGTGAAATACTCTATGGAAATGCAATGAAAAAGCCTGAAGAATTACATTGAAAGTCAAACTGAAATTACAGTGAATAAGCACACAAATTACGTTAGAGAAACTTTAGAATTACAATGAAAGTCATACAAAAATTACAGTCCTCAAACCATACAAAATCAAATTACAGTGAAAGACTCTATGGAATTACAATGCAAGCAAACAAATTACAGTCTAGAACTAAAAATACACTGTAAAAACTATGCAGAATTACAGAGCAAGCCCTATGGTTACAGTGTAAAACTATAGGGAATTACACTGTAAAACTATGGCGAACTACAGAATAAGCCCTACCACAAATACAAACCCTCAAGCTCTAGGGAAATAAACTGAAAAACTCCGGTCACTTACATTGAAAGTGAATTACCCAACCAAGCTAATTACAGAACAAAGCTCTAGGGGATTACAAAGCAAACCTATGATGAAAATGCAGCGAAAATCAGAGCACAAGTGGTCAGCAGGACACCAAACCTACACAACAACAGTGAAAATCAGAGATACATCACACACAATAGTAAACTTGAGAGAAAAAATACAGTGCATAACAGGAATCAGAGACCTAACGACTACTCAAAGGAAAAAACAACGGGGACTACAGCAAAATTCATAGGGTTGAGAACTGTCAATGGGGGTGCCGGGGTATCCTAAGCTACAAAACCAGAAAAATACACCTAACAACGCCAACGAGACCTAGGTTTAACACCCGAGCACAAGGGTTCTACAGGACACCAAACCTACACAACAACGACGACAATCAAACTGGCGAGAGGCGCGGGATTTGGGCTGCGCCCACAACAAAACGACCATGGCATCGAGACTACTCACGCGCACACCCATGGCACACTGCAGACTCCTACCAAAAAACTCACGCGCACACCCATGGCGCCCTAGAACACCACGACACCGACATCAACATCTAGCGGACCAACAAAAACACAAAGCGTGGATCCACGAAACCAAAAACAACCTATATCTGGAACTACACTGCCGAGCACAGGATCAAATCGCCCCGAGCAGGGGGGAAAGAGCGAGAGACAAGGGCGACCAACCAGATAGCGGGGAGAGGAAGAGGATGAAGTCAGAATCATGGCGCGGATGAGCTCCAAATCGACATGAACAGGAGGAATCGCCTGTCCCGCCGCCCTCCTCCGTCGCTCGAGCTCTCTGTTCCTCTGCCTTATCCAAATGAGAAAGGGGAACGACACCCCACTCCAAATTCAAAAGGGACAAAAACCTACAGTGCACAACAGTTCGGTCGGGTCGAGGAAAATGGGCGGATGGAGAAAACCGCGCACGATTAAAAACCCGACGTGAAAACCAGCACAAACTAGCAGGACCGAGCGCGAATCTCAACGCGAGATCAAACAGACAAAAAAACGAACGACAACGAATTGGAAAACAGTCGAGTGTAAATTAGCAAATCCGAAGCTCAAATAATATAAAATACATGATAAGAAAATAAAGTTATATATCCATTAAAAGAGTTTGTTGGTTTACTTATTGGTCATCCTTAAGGGCTAAGGTGACTCCAGATTTATATTAAACTAGATAATACCCCGCGCGTTGCTGCGGAACATGTAAAATATAAACTTTCTGTGTATTCAGGGTCAAATGTAAGAGAAGAACCGTCTTAAATTTATCGTGTTTTGGTTTGTAGCCCATGTAGATCTTGAAAGGTCTTTGCATCTAGCAACAAAACTTGAAGTCCCCACAATTTAAACGTCGTCTACTGCCTACTTAACATACATTGAAAAACACAAGGAAAGAAAGGCAAACAACAATAAACAGGGCGTTATACAAAAACTAAAAAACAAAAGAAACAATAGAAAAAATAATAAATAAAACACCATACCTGATTATTAGGGTGGCTTGAGGAGAAATTTGACTTTGAAACTTCAGAAGGAGGCAAGGTCACCATTTCAATGCAACCCTAGAAACAGAAAAAAGGAACAAACAAACAATCAGAAAGAAGAAAAAAAATCAACTGCTAAACAAGAAGAGAAGATTTAAAATTCAGAAAGAATTGCCTCATCATTTGGTGGATCAAGCGGGTTCAAGAACCTTTGAACATCATACTGAGAGCACTCAACATCATCTACCTGAAAAAATACAAAATCAGAACAGAAAACATAGAAATTCAAATGAACTAAAAGCATAAAAGGACAAACAAAGAAGGTAGATGCTAACCACATTGTGGAACCGCTGCGACAAACGAATAGGAACCAGAGGGGACAGTACTCCAAAAGAATAGTCACCCTCTGTAACTTTGGGCTGCTGATGGGAAACTTGAGGGTGTGATTGAACACCAAGAGACCGACTGAACTCAGCAAAACTTGGTTTTTGAAAATCATTGACAACAACCTTGGGCTCGCACTTCTTATCAGGACCAGCTACATGAAAGACACAAAAGGAGGGTCAACTACAAAAAGAAAACTACGCCCTAGAAATAAGAAAACACACAATGACCTGAATGCATAAGCAAAGAACCAACAACAGGAATTGGATACTGCATTGTTGAAGGAGAAATACCTACAAAAGGAAAAAAAATACAAGCACACATAAACGATAAAAAGAGAAAAACCTGAAAGAAGAACCAGTGGGAGAACACTAAAAAACAAAAATTAAGGGAGTAAGAAAATCAAACCTATAGCATCAGAAGCACTTTTCCCACAAGATAGAGGATCCATTGGATTGCACCTTCCGCATCAGCTTCATTCACCACACTCTACCAAACAAAAAAACCGAAAAAATGAAATATTAGACTAAATGCATCAAAAGTAAAAAAATAAAAACTGTTGTTACTACACAATACCTCAACACACACCTTAGGAGTTGGAGATGAACTAGATAAAACTACAGGATTGAGAAAATCCCCATCCGAAATAACACCAGCAGCAAAAGTAGAAGCTTCATTCAAATTGGGGATTGGCTACTGCACTTGAGGAGATGGCTTTTCGCCAACAGTTTCAACATTTCTTTCACCGATGAAAGTGTGAATAGAAACAAACTTGTTTCCTGCAAAAACAGAAATAAACAAACACTAACATGAGCAAAAAATAACAAACAATCAAAAAAATACGTAAATCGGGAATAAAGACAATATAAAGAGAATATTAGGAAGGAACATACCAAAAGAGAAGTTGTTCAGAGATTGAACATCACTTGAAGAAACTTTTGGTATAGCAATAGATTTCGATTCAAAGCTAAGTTTGCAATGCAGTCCAGACACCAATTACAAGAGAATCGACCATTCTACAAATAGCTTAGGCTTGTCTTTGTTCCTAGCTTGAACAAGGTCTATAACTACCGAGCAGCCTGAAAAGAAAAAAATTCAGTAAAGCCACGAGATACTAACCTCTAACCACTAAACAAGCAAACAGAAAAGGGCAAAAAGAACATAAAGATCAAACTCATAAAAATACTAACCTCTAACCCAAAACGAAAGCACCAAATGATTTCTGCACATTCATCTCAAAAGCTTGGCGTTGCAGAGGGAACATCACCATCCTTCCTTGCTGAAGATTTTCGATAGACTGCTACAACGGCGAAAAAAAGTTGACATCGAACATACAGAGAAACATCGACACCCACAAAAGGTGAAAGTAAATACAAAAAAATACAAAAAAATAAGAAAAAAACCAATCTGGGGATGAACCGAAGGACACAACTGCTTCAGATGTCTCTTACCAAAAGAGCGACTATTGTTTCAATCAAGCTCTAAAATTGCTTAACTTTGTTACCTCTCCATGCTAGAATCCGAGGCTTGACATCAGCACAGTGGAGACCAAAATTAAGATGGTCAAGGTAACAAACCTATAAAAAGAACAAAGGAAAATATTAAAAAGACAAAAAGATGTAAAATCAAACTTAAAAAGAGGAAAAGAAGAAGAAAAATAACAAGACTTACGGCTTTTATGTAGTGACAACCGCCAAACGTCACCGATCTTTTGGAAGCAACTTTAGTGGAGTCCTTGAACTTTTTATACAACTCAACTGCCACTCATAAACAAATCTCGACAGATCATAGTTACGCACGGAAGGACAATCCCTGAAGACATGAAGATACTTTGGGCTAGGACTGAGGCTAGAGTTGGGTCAAAGGAATGAAGAGAAAGCAGCAATCATGAAACAAATAAAGACATCTTCATCAGGCAACTCGATTTCTGTTGACTTTAGCTTGTTTGCAAAGAACGACACAGGAGGAATACTGGTAAAGTTGAAGCGAGACAGGATAAAATCACGGCCAGACTCAAGATCACACACAAGTGGCTCACCATCTACTAGAAAGGTCAAGGATGTCATGAATATCATACTTGGACATTGGGATAAATTTCTGTTCGAGCTGGAATTCAGATGAAGGTACATCAAACCTATTGGCAAGCCACTTCACTAACCTGAGAGGCACCTCGGTCCTAACAAACTCTAAGAGACAGCCCATGCCATATCTCTGAACAACATCACGATACCTAGAACATAGCCCATTAACAACACCAGAGAAGAATTTCCCAGAATATCTAGTGAAAGTAGCAAAGGATGGGTAATCACTAGAGCGTTTCTGCCTCTACAAAAACAACAAAAGAGAAACACCATATCAACCACAGAAAAAATAACTTTAGAATACTAAAACTTAGAACAAAAAAACACAATGAAATACATAGAAAAATACAGTAACTAAAAGAATGGCACATACACTAGAAAATCACAAAAACAAACATAAAGGAAAACACATAACAACCACTCAAAAAACTTGATTCAGATTACTATCATTTGGGACAGAAAAACATTGCAATACAACAAAAATACAGTAACTAAGAAATTGGACTTCAATAAAAGAAAAAGGAACTAACCACATTCCTCCTGGAAGCAGATGATAACTTCCTCTTCAAGGATTTTACTTTCTGAAAAAATAAGAAAAACACAACAATCAAGCAAGAGAAAAGAAAATTTCAAAAATGAAACAAGAATAAAAAATCCTAGAAAAAATAAAACATACATGTAAGATAGAACTTCAAAAGAGCTTTGTCAAGTCCTCCTTCGTCATCAGATAAGTCCTGCAAAAACAACCAACAAAGAAAATAAATAAGAAACACACAAAATAAAGAGGGACAAATAAAACTGAAGTAAAAGAACCACAAAATAAAAAAATTACCATAGACACAGTGTAACAACCATCTTCTGCAAAATAATTAGGCACAAATGGTTCACCCTAGATTCTGCACTATCGAAAGATGCACTAGTGCAGAACCGGGCAATAGCACCGGTTCGTAAGGCCCTTTAGTGCCGGTTACATAACCGGCACTAAAGTGTGATCACTAAAGGCCCCCCCCCCCCTTTAGTACCGGTTCAGCACGAACCGGTGCTAAAGGCCAACCACGTGGCACGAGCCAGCTCCGGGCGGAGTTTTAGTACCGGTTGGTAACACCAACCGTACTAAATGTTTGTGGGTTTTGTTTTATTTTTATTTTTCAATTAAATTTGTGTTATCAATTTAATTTTTTTCGTTTGCTGGTATTTTACAATACTACACATTGTACACGTTATGCATATATATATATATTTATATATATATATATATATATAAATAAATATAAATAGAATTACTAATAGAACCAATCATGCATATATATATATATCATCAATGTCTCACAAACCATCATATTAATTAATTCACACATACACACATGTATAGCTATATACAATTTCTCCTACATATGCATGTGGCCTTCGGAGCCAGTGGCATTAGCCTAATTGGTGCCTTGAGCTCGATGGGGCAGCGGGTAATAGTATTCTCCGCTCGGATTTAGGACCTGGTCGAGCAAAAATCCCGCTATTTCCTCTTGAAGTGCTTCTACGGCGCTCCGTTTCTAGGAGCTTCTCCGCACCTCTGTGAACTGTTAAGAAGGAGATCAATATGCATGTGTATTAGTTGTGTGACTAGATATCGATAATGGTGTAAAATTGTGAATAGTGTTTTGACAAGCGCACCCATTCCTGTCTTTCAGATCTGCTCCTTTCGGACGCCATCATGCGAATGTTCTCGCAAATGCAGAATGCACACAGATCAGTCCTCGCGCCGCTTCAGGCCTTTACGAGAATGGAATTTGATCGGATAATAATTAATCAAGCATGCTAATTAAAGAGATGGCAGCTAGCTAGCTAGCTAGTACTACTTAATTACTTACCTTGGGTGAAACCATTTAAGCTTTTTTTCCATTCGCCTTCCGTGACGCTGATGAACCTTGCCCAAGCCCTGCCCGCCAACAATGAAAATGAATAAAGGGTTATTAAATATAGTTCATATCATGAAAATGACGAACTAAATAGGCCGAGATATATAGTTAATAATGATTGAAATTACCTGTTGACTATCCCATACAAGATGTTATAGTCAGTTTTTCTTTGAGTAGTGAGTCCAGACTTCAACTATTCAAGGCCAACTTTAATGATACACAAGACCCAGTGATATCTGCATGCACACACGTTTGCATGCCTTAATTAAGCGGGCATATGTAAAGCAAAAACATGTAGCTAGCTAGTAGGCAAAAACAGAGAATTTGTACTACAAGACAGTGTGACTCACTGGAAGTTGTAAGGAAGTAGTATATCTTCATTGTATTTGAGGCACTTCAAGAACTCTAGCATGTTGTCCTCTACATCCTTTTGATGATGTGCATTTAGTTTCCATGTGTATTCATTAACTGTGTTTGGGTCAATGAACCCGATGCCATAGCGTCCACCTTTTGTCATTTCATACATCTTCATCCTGCATATAATACCACAGAAAAGAATATAGTGAGGATAATTACAGGTAATGATTGATCAAAAGGATCAGTACAGCTAGCTTGAGACTTAAATTACAGAAAGAAATCACTTACAGACAATAGCAACTGACGATAGATTTGTCGAGTGCGTCTTGATTGTATAACTGAAACAGTTTAGAATACTCAACGGACAAAGCTTTGTCATGGAAGTAATGGTCCTCCTTGACTTTCACCATGAAGGACACTCGATCAGAAATCTTGGTAATGTTCATGTACCATTGATGCAATTCATACATTCTCGTTGGGAGGTTCTTGACCTTGTCTGGATGGACCAAAGGTTGGCCCCGGACATATTTCCGTTTTATTTCATCCTCTCTAAGCACAGGCATGGGCTCGATCTCGAGGAGTTGTCCAACAGTGATTTTGAGAACTTCAGCCTGCATTATATGGTCCTCCGTTATTACCACATTGCCCACCTCAGGAACGTAAACTGTTTGCCCACAATAATATTGGGCGCCACAGATTATCACGTGTTGTTGGCACAACAAGCGAGGGGATCGATTGCGCCACTGTTCTCCCAGCTGGGGAATGGTTTTCCCGCATTTTTTGACAGCTGCTTCTTGTTTGCTCGATCCCGAGCTCGCCTCCTTACGTAGACGTGCTCGATTTAACTTCCTGATGTGGCGCTCATAGTCTGTGTCAACAGGCTTGGGAGCTGGTGGTTGAGCCATACGAATGAAGTGGTCAATCGTTTCCTTAGGCACTTTCTCCCTTGGCGGCGGTGGCGGTTTCGGTGCAAAATGGGCTTCCACCTCGGACTTCGATATGGCTGCGATTTCCTCCTCGGACCTGTCATAAGACCTCTGCGGAAGAGGCGTGAGGCTTGGACCATATTTATATCGCTTGCCTCCGCCTGTACTTCCTGTACTACCTCGACTCGTACCGCTACGCACAATAGCTGCGGGGTGTCTCTTCTGCGATTGCTGAGGCGGCAGAGACGCCGGCTGACGGGGCTGAGTTGGACGAGGAGGAGTGGCCGCCTGAAGATGTGCCGGAGTTGGAGGAGGAGTGGCCTGAGGTTGTGCCGGACTTGGAGGAGGAGTGGACGTCTGACGCTGTGGCGGACTTGGAGGAGGAGGAGTGGCCTGACACTTTGCCGGACTTGAAGGAGGAGTGGCCTGACACTTTGCCGGACTTGGTGGACTTGCAGGAGCGGGAGACTGCTGACTCGGTGGCGGACTTCGACGATGAGTCAGATGACGCGGTGTCGGTGGCCTTCGAAAGATGATGCAATCCTTTTTCCATAGGATGATACGATGGTTGGCGTCTCCAGAAAGCGCCGTCCTCACCTCCGTGAATGTCAAGCTCTAGCTCCAAATATGGCTGCACCACCTCGTCAACCATGACACGAGCATAGCCCTCTCGAATCGGGATGCAATGGTAGGTTGCTTTGGGGGTAGCTGGAAAAGCTTCTCCGTCCGCCACCTTCATGGATATGTTCTTCATTTTGACGTAGCTCGCAGCTAGTGTTCTCCGTGATGTCATCCACGGGTATCTACCCAGCATTGCGTTGTCCGGGCGGAACCCACGCTACTTCTCTGCATGGATGGGGCGGTGCTATCCAATGCTGGATCATCCGCTAGCTGCTGCAGCTCTTTGAGACCCCTTTGCTGGCTAAGTGAGTCGATCTGCTCCTGCTGCCGCTGGAATTTGACCGCCAATTCTGCTTGACTTGCTTCTAGGCCTTGAAGGCATTCATAGTCCTGCTTCCTCTGCTCCTCCTCCATCTTCCTCTTCTTCTCCTCATAATCTTCTTTCTCGCACGGGTTACGTAGTCGTTGTTCCGGTCTGAAAACCCTCATACCACGGAATAGCGCCCTTGCCTCGTGTTCTTCCCGGTGTTCAGGATTTCCCGTGGCACGCGAAGCTCGTCGTTCTCTCTGCTGGGCTGGAACACCCCGTTCGTGCCTCTTCTATTGCAACAAGTATCGCATCGTCGGCTCCCTTCAGACTTGCCCTCGTCGAAACATTGCCTGTCTTGGATCCAACGCCCCCATGCGCATAGAACCAAGTCTGACCGACTGGGGCCAGCTCTTAGTAACCGGAGTGGCACCTGCATCCTCCATCTCTTTCTCGGACTTATCCCACTTAGGCATTGCCACCGATAGCCACCGGCCCCAGCTTATGGAACTTATCCTTTTTTGGCATTCTTCTTGTTTATTCTCGACCGTTCCTTAGCTAATTCTGAATCCTTGAATTTCATGAAATCGTCCCAATGAGCACGTTGGTTCTCTAGTGTTCCCTCGAATCTGGAGTCTTCCTTCCTCCTTGACGTACTTGTCCCATTCACGATTCTTGTGGATCTTGAATGCAACCGCCATCTTCCTAAGAGCAGCGCCCTTGACTTTCTCGCACATCTGCTTCGTGAAATGATCTGGTAGGGTGAAATGTTCCTTGAGAGTATCCCAAAGCAGATCTTTTTGATTCTTGTCGACAAAAGTAACATTTGGACATGGAGCAGCGTCCTCTTTGCCTTTTTGTCCTTTGTCTTTTGCTGGCTCTCTCCATTCTTGAAGGGAGATCGGGAGTTGGTCCTTCACAAGAATTCCGCACTGACGAATGAACTTGTCCGCAATCTTCTTAGGCGCTAATGGTTCGCCATTAGGTCTGACTACCTCGATATTGTACTTTACGTCCTCCTTCAACTTTCTGTTCGGGCCTCGTTTCGTCCTTTTTCCTGAAGATTTGCTCGACCCGGATGGCTGAAAGAACAAAGATTGATTCGTTAATATATCTTCAAGTCATTTAAAACATGTGATGATCACCAGAAACCTGCTTATATAAATATATATACCTCGCCGGTCTTTGTTGTTTCAGGATCAACATGTTCTTCGTCATCGTCATAATCGTAGTTCATGACTTCATCAATTCGGTCGTCGCGATCGAATATCATATCACCCTCTCCGGTGTTGTTTAGAAATTCGGAGCCGTCATAATCTTCTTCATTCTGATTATCATCTGGCCCGCGTATCATATCGAACATGGTCTGTTCTCCCTCTCTGTCGGTATTGTGCGCCATAGCTTTTATTTAACTAATTCAAAAGAAATATAAAACAATTTAGTATTTAAATTACATCGTCTCGAATAATAGATATAATCTCAATACTTTGTCTAGAATAATAGATACAATCTCGAATACATCGCCTCGAATAATATATAATATTGAATAGTACATCACTGGCTAGCTAATTAAAGATCGAATACTACAGAAGAATCTAGGACACTCACGGTTCTGCGTCATGGGCGGTGGACACCCAAAGAGAAGGAACCTCACAGGATCATAGCTGATGTGAGATCCTCAAGATCTTGCCGGTATTGGAGAACCTGCCGCCCTCTAACGCAACCATGTAGTGATGGACGTGCTCGTCCTCCTCCCTGACACGGCGACGTACCTCCTCCGGCGGGGCCGGGTCCCTCCGCACCGAGACTGGCCCACGCGAACGCCACCAAACGATATCAGGGTCGACGACGGGACCCGGGGCCGGGTTCCTCATCAAGCGGCGCGCCCCTCCAGGCAGTACCTCCCAGTGCCAGCCCGGCGGAGCCCAGTCTCGGACATGGGCCGGCTGGACGTCGTCGCGGATGGGTCGACGACGAGGATGCGGGCCGGGCATCGGCGATAACAAATACTAGCTATATGCCCGCAAGAAATAATATTTTTTTAATGATTGGATTTTGATAACTAAAATTTATAACATTTCTACTATTTCAAAAATCTATATACTATTTCATACTAATTAAGCATCTAACACTAAAAACATAAAAAACAATTTCTATACATCCATTAAAAACAGAAAAACAACATTATATAAAAAAATTCCATACTAATTAAACACTAATTATATCCATCTAACATGCATTCATACATATATACTAGTGAAAAAACAATAATCTAAAAAATCTAAACTAATTAAACATACAAAATCTAAACTAATTAAATATATACGTGTATGTGTGTGTGTGTGTGTTCATCATGCTTGTGTGTGTGTGTATGGGCTCGGGGAGGGGCGGCGCCCATGGTGGCCGCCGGTTGCGAGGGAGAGGGGTTAGAGGGGGAGAGCTCACAGCAGGCGACGGCGACGGCGAGGCGACGGCCGGGGCGGCGACGGCGGGGACGGCGCGACGGGACGGGCAGGCGGGCGGCGACGGAGACGGGGGCGGCGGGGGACGGGGCAGCGACGGGACGGGCGGCGACGGAGACGAAGCGGCACGGAGACGATCGAGGGCGGCGGCGACGGCGACGGAGACGATCGAGGGCGGCGGCGACGGCGACGGAGACGGAAACAGAGGAACAAACAGTGAGGGAAACTGAAATTTTCGTAGCTGTTGTATATATAGAAGACACCTTTAGTACCGGTTGGAGCCACCAACCGGTACTAAAGGCCTGTTTTGGCTAGGCCAAGCGGCGGGAGGCGACCCCCTTTAGTACCGGGTGGTGGCACAAACTGGTACTAAAGGCCCCCCCTTTAGTACCGGCTGGTGCCACGACCCGGTACTAAAGGGGTTGCGCTGGCGCAGGTGCGGTGCGGCAAGTTTAGTCCCACTCGCTAGCCGAGGGGCGACCGCACTGGTTTATAAGCCCCGCGGCGGTCGCTCTCTCGAGCTCCTCTCCAAAGCAGGCCCACTGGGCCTACGTGTTCTTTGTTGCCTGTGGGCCACTTGGCCTTTATGGGCCTGCATCCCGCCCAACAACAGGTTGGGTTTCTAGTCGTATGCAGGCCGCCACGGCCTAGTAGGCGGGCTTTTTTTGCTTTATTTATTTTTGTGTTGTTTTTTGTGTATTTAGAGTTTCTTTGTGAATATTTTTGCTTTAGGTACAAAAAATTACAAACTTTCTGTTAGTGCCCGTAGTTTTCAAATTTGAATAGTTTAAATTTTGAATTATTTGAAATTAGTGTGAATCACTAGTTTGTGAATAATTTAACTTTAAAAATCAGTAAAGGCATGAAAGAATTTGTTTGCACATAAAATTTCTTCGCTTCAAATGCCAAAACACATAACTACCCTAACTATTACAGAGATTCCCCTCGGGTGTGAAACACGAAGAAAGTGATGATAGTGAAGCCGATCACATCCCAGATCTTTGGGTGTGAAACTTTTTCTTCGCGTGTGTCCCTTTGCGCCGTAACCATGGAAAATCTTCATCATTTAACGGGATGCTCGGGTCAATATTCACTGTGAATGGAGAAATTTCATCAAACTTTTCATAATCTTCGACTTGTCTGTCTTGTCATCCACTCCCACGATGCTTCTCTTCCCGTAAAGAACTATGTGCCGCTTTGGCTCATCGTACGATGCATTCGCTTCCTTATCTTTTCTTTTCTTGGCTTGGTAGACATGTCCTTCACATAGAAAACCTGTGCCACATCATTGGCTAGGACGAATGGTTCGCTCGCAGACACGCAAGATTGTTGAGATCCTTTGTTGTCATTCCGCATCGCGGGTCTTCCGTTACCCGCCTCGTGTCATATTGACCCATTTGCACCAAACAAAGGGACCTTTAAACCACGCCGATAGTCAAGTTCCCATATGTCCTGTATATAACCATAATATGTTTCCTTTCCGTCTTGGTTTCTGCATCAAAGCGGACACCACTGTTTTGGTTGGTGCTCTTCTTATCTTGGGTGATCGTGTAAAATGTATTACCATTTATCTCGTACACTTTGAAAGTCATTATATTCAAGATGGTAACTGGGACAGCAAGTACAGGTCATCTTCAATAGAGGTGTCATGCATGGTGCGGTTCGCAACCAGTGGCGAAACTCCTGGTTTGTTCACGTGTAATCCAGTCATCGACCGCCCGGTGTTTGGAGCGTAGCAAATTCTTGTGTTCATCCATATACGGAGCCACCAAGGCGGAATTCTGTAGAACTGTGTAGTGTGCTTCAGTGAGAGAATGTCCGTCCATACATATTATTTGTTCCCCTCCTAGCGTGCCTTTTCCATCCAGTCTGCCCTTATGCCGCGATTCAGGAACACCAATCGGCTTAAGGTCAGGAATAAAGTCAATACAAAACTCAATGGCCCTTGGAGATGCTTCCTTCTGGCCTAGCACGGTTATGAACATATTTCTTTAAGACTCCCATGAACCACTCAAAGGGGAACATATTGTGTAGAAATACAGGACCCAAAACGTTAATCTCTTTGCATAGGTGAACTAGGACGTGCGTCATGATGTTGAAGAAGGATGGTGGGAACACCAACTCGAAACTGACAAGACATTGCACCAAATCATTCTGTAACCTTGGTATGATTTCAGGAGCGATTACCTTCTGAGAGATTGCATTGAGAAATGCACATAGCTTCACAATGGCTAATCGAACATTTTCCGGTAGAAGCCCCCTCAATGCAACCGGAAGCAGTTGCGTCATAATCACGTGGCAGTCATGAGACTTTAGGTTCTGGAACTTTTTCTCTGCCATGTTTATTATTCCCTTTATATTCGACGAAGCCGACGGTACCTTAATATCGAGCAGGCATTCAAAGAAGATTTCCTTCTCTTCTTTGGTAAGAGCGTAGCTTGCATGACCTTGATATATGCCGTCTTCTCCGTGCATACGTTGCTGGTCCTCCCGTGCCTCAGGTGTATCTTTTGTCTTCCCATACATGCCCAAGAAGCCAAGCAGGGTCACGCAAAGATTCTTCGTCACATGCATCACGTCGATTGCGGAGCGGACCTCTAGGTCTTTCCAATATGGCAGGTCCCAAAATATAGATTTCTTCTTCCACATGGGTGCGCGTCCGTCAGTGTCCTTTGGAACAGGTTGTCCGCCAGGACCCTTTCCAAATATCACCTTCAAATCCTTGAACATATCATGTACATCAGCACCGAGACGGTGGCGAGGCTTCGTCCGTGATCCGCCTCACCTTTGAAATGCTTGCCTTTCTTTCTTACGGGATGCCTGCTCGGAAGAAATCAACGATGTCCCAGGTACACATTCTTCTTACAACTATTCAAATATATAATGTCGGTATCATCCAAACAGTGCGTGCATCCGTGGTATCCCTTGTTTGTCTGTCCTGAAAGGTTACTGAGAGCAGGCCAATCATTGATGGTCACGAACAGCAACGCCTTTAGGTAAAATTCTTCCCCCATGTGCTCATCCCACGCACGTACACCTGTTCCATTCCACAGTTGTAAGAGTTCTTCAACTAATGGCCTTAGGTACACATCAATGTCATTGCCGGGTTGCTTAGGGCCTTGGATGAGCACCGCATCATAATGAACTTCCGCTTCATGCACAACCAAGGAGGAAGGTTATACAAACATAGAGTCACAGGCCAGGTGCTATGGTTGCTGCTCTGCTCCCCAAAAGGATTAATGCCATCTGCGCTTAGACCAAACCATACGCTCCTTGCGTCATCGCAAACTCCTTCCCGTACTTTCTTTCAATTTTTCTCCACTGCGACCCGTCACCGGTACTCTCAACTTTCCGTCTTTCTTACGGTCTTCTCGTGCCATCGTGACGCCTTGGCATGCTCTTTGTTTTGGAACAACGTTTCAACCGTGGTATTATAGGAGAATACCACATCACCTTGGCAGGAATCTTCTTCCGGGCGCCCCTCGACATCACCATGCTCATCGCGGCTGATCTTATAGCGCAATGCACCACATACCGGGCAAGCGTTCAAATCCTCGTACTCACCGCGATAGAGGATGCAATCATTAGGGCATGTATCTTCTGCACCTCTAACCCTAGAGGGCAGACAACCTTCTTTGCTTCGTACGTACTCTCGGGCAATTCGTTGTCCTTTGGAAGCATATCCTTTATCATTACCAGCAACTTTCCAAATCCCTTGTCAGATACACCATTCTCTGCCTTCCATTGCAGCAATTCCAGTGTGGTGCCCAGCTTTTTCTTGTCACCTACGTAATTCAGGTACAACAATTTTTTGTGATCCTTTAACATGCGCTGCAACTTCTTCTTCTCCAAATCACTTGCGCAGTTTCTCTTTGCATCGGCAATGGCCCGACCTAGATCATCAACGGGCTCATCTGATGCCTCTTCTTCAGCTTCTTCCCGCATTGCCGGCCCAGCTTCTTCCCGCATTACCGGCTCAGCTTCTTCCCCCATTGTTGTATCATCGTATTCAGGGAACCCATGGCTAGGATAGCTGTCGTCGTCCTCTTCTTCTTCATTGTCTTCCATCATAACCCCTCTTTCTCCGTGCTTGGTCCAAACATTATAGTGGGGCATGAAACCGGACTCAAACAGGTGGACGTGAATGGTTCTTGACGTAGAGTAATTGCGACCATTCTTACAGCCAGCACATGGACAAGGCATAAAACCATCCGCCCGCTTGTTTGCCTCAGCCGCAAGCAGAAAAGTATGCACGCCCTCAACGAACTGGGGAGAGCATCGGTCATCGTACATCCATTGCCGGCTCATCTTCATTACACAACACTTAAATAGACCAAATTAATACAAGTTCATACATAAAGTTCATACAACACTTAAATGCAACAAACAAATAACTCTCTAGCTAAAGCATTTAAATGCAACAACAAATGCGATCAAGATCGCAACTAAGGTAACAATTGATCCAACAGCATAATGATACCAAGCCTCACTATCGATGGCATATTTTCTAATCTTTCTAATCTTCAAGCGCATTTTCTCCATCTTGATCTTGTGATCATCGACGACATCAGCAACATGCAACTCCAATTCCATCTTCTCCCCCTCAATTCTTTTCAATTTTTCTTTCAAGTACTCGTTTTCTCTTTCAACTAAATTTAACCTCTCGACAATAGGGTCAGTTGGAATTTCCGGTTCACATACCTCCTAGATAAAAATATCTATGCCAACTTGATGGGCATAATTTGTCATAAACACGAAATGCAACAAATAGTTTTAAAAGAGAATATACCACATCCGAATCATAACAAGGACGAGGGCCGACGGGGACGGATATCAAAACCATGGCACTATGTATAACAAACAACGTACGGGTAAGATAATTATTATACGAGTAACTATATATCCAAATCACAGAAACATCAATTTTTTATATAAAATTTCATGAACAAGAGGCTCACCACAAGGTGGTGCCGGCTGACGGACGGAAAAGGGCGATCGACGGTGGTTACGACAGAGATTTAGAAGGCACTAAGTAAACCACACCTACATATGCAAACTAAGTGTTATTTTGACCTCAAATTGCATATAAATCAAATACTAGCACATATATATATATATATTTCCTCCCAAATTACTAAACTCACAAATTAATAACTATATGAACCAATGCAAGAGCTAATCTAGCAATGAGAGATGAAAGGACAAAGTTGCTAACCTTTGTGATCACTTGAATGGATGGGGGCCTTCAAATCTTGACAAATTTTGGGCAAAATGTGTGATGAGCTCGAGGGGAGAAGAGGAAGAACAGAGAGGAGAAGAGAGGGGAAAGGGGGAAGAACAGAGCAAGCTGGACGAAGGGTTTATATGCAGGAGGACCTATAGTACCGGTTCGTGGCACGAACCGGTACTAAAGGTGCTGGAGGGGGCCCAGACTGACAACATCCTGCCACCACCCTCATTAGTACCGGTTCGTGGCACGAACCGGTGCTAAAGGTTAGCCACGAACCGGTGCTAAAGGCTAGCCGTTGGAACCGGCACTAATGTATACATTTGTGCCGGCTCTTATACAAACCGGCACTAATGTGCTTCACGTTTGACCCTTTTTCTACTAGTGATGATACTAAAGGAACATCTCGATAAGAAGCCTTCCGTAGCTTACCCATTTAAACCTGAAACACGAAAGGATCATAAAAAGGAAAAAACAAAGTTAAGAAACACTGAAATGCATCCCAACTAAAACTCAAAAAACACACAGGAAAAAAATAGGTATAAACACACTTAAAGTGCTGGGCAAATAACACTGAAATTATACTGAGTGGATTAACACTGCAAAACTAGCACAAATACAGTATGCAAACTGATAAGAATTACATTCAAGCGTCAAAAAGACACTCCCTATAACAATATGCGATTCTGCGGCCTACAGATAACCTTGACATGAGCAATAAATATGACAACATCAATAAAATAAAAACGCTACAAAATGACCAAAAATCAGAGACTACATGGGCTACAAACCAAAACTCAAACTTCAGAGACAAAAAACAAATGGGAACCACCACTGAAACCTAAAAACCTACTACACGTACCTAGACATCAACAACGACAACCAAACTGGGCAAAAACTACACAGAAATGCTGGAATGAAAAATACACTGCAAATATTGGGCATGATAGTTGATTAAGGAGGCCAAATCTTTCAATTGAATCAATAGATAGCTCCACGAAAGGTTAATTACACAGAAAGAAATAATACAAAAACACTGAAATTACACTAAGTGGATTAACAGTGTAATACTCTAGGGAAATGCATTGTAAAAGTCTGAAAAATTACATTGTAAGTCAAAGTGAAATTACAATCATTGAGCACACAAATTACAGTGGAGTACTTTAGGGAAAATACAGAGTAAAATACCAAGAATTACAATGAAGGACATAGAAAAATTACAGTCCTCAAGCCATACAAAATACAAATTACACTCAAAACTATATGGAATTACAATGAAAGCAACACTGTAAGAAATTGAACAAAAACACTGTAATTATACTGAATACAATTACAGTGAAATACTCTATGGAAATGCAATGAAAAAGCCTGAAGAATTACATTGAAAGTCAAACTGAAATTACAGTGAATAAGCACACAAATTACGTTAGAGAAACTTTAGAATTACAATGAAAGTCATACAAAAATTACAGTCCTCAAACCATACAAAATCAAATTACAGTGAAAAACTCTATGGATTTACAATGCAAGCAAACAAATTACAGTCTAGAACTAAAAATACACTGTAAAAACTATGCAGAATTACAGAGCAAGCCCTATGGTTACAGTGTAAAACTATAGGGAATTACACTGTAAAACTATGGCGAACTACAGAATAAGCCCTACCACAAATACAAACCCTCAAGCTCGAGGGAAATAAACTGAAAAACTCCGGTCACTTACATTGCAAGTGAATTACCCAACCAAGCTAATTACAGAACAAAGCTCTAGGGGATTACAAAGCAAACCTATGATGAAAATGCAGCGAAAATCAGAGCACAAGTGGTCAGCAGGACACCAAACCTACACAACAACAGTGAAAATTAGAGATACATCACACACAATAGTAAACTTTAGAGAAAAAATACAGTGCATAACAGGAATCAGAGACCTAACGACTACTCAAAGGAAAAAACAACGGGGATTACAGCAAAATTCATAGGGTTGAGAACTGTCAATGGGGGTGCCGGGGGTATCCTAAGCTACAAAACCAGAAAAATACACCTAACAACGCCAACGAGACCTAGGTTTAACACCCGAGCACAAGGGTTCTACAGGACACCAAACCTACACAACAACGACGACAATCAAACTGGCGAGAGGGCGCGGGATTTGGGCTGCGTCCACAACAAAAACGACCATGGCATCGAGACTACTCACGCGCACACCCATGGCACACTGCAGACTCCTACCAAAAAACTCACGCGCACACCCATGGCGCCCTAGAACACCACGACACCGACATCAACATCTAGCGGACCAACAAAAACACAAAGCGCGGATCCACGAAACCAAAAGCAACCTAGATCTGGAACTACACTGCCGAGCACAGGATCAAATCGCCCCGAGCAGGGGGGAAAGAGCGAGAGACAAGGGCGACCAACCAGATAGCGGGGAGAGGAAGAGGATGAAGTCAGAATCATGGCGCGGATGAGCTCCAAATCGACATGAACAGGAGGAATATCCTGTGCCGCCGCCCTCCTCCGTCGCTCGAGCTCTCTGTTCCTCTGCCTTATCCAAATGAGAAAGGGGAACGACACCCCACTCCAAATTCAAAAGGGACAAAAACCTACACTGCACAACAGTTCGGTCGGGTCGAGGAAAATGGGCGGATGGAGAAAACCGCGCACGATAAAAAACCCGACGCGAAAACCAGCACAAACCAGGAGGACCGAGCGCGAATCTCAACGCGAGATCAAACGGACAAAAAAACGAACGACAACGAATTGGAAAACAGTCGAGTGTAAATTAGCAAATCTGAAGCTCAAATAATATAAAATACATGATAAGAAAATAAAGTTATATATCCACTAAAAGAGTTTGTTGGTTTACTTATTGGTCATCCTTAAGGGCTAAGGTGACTTCAGATTTATATTAAACTAGATAATACCCCGCGCGTTGCTGCGGAACATGTAAAATATAAACTTTCTGTGTATTCAGGGTCAAATGTAAGAGAAGAACCGTCTTAAATTTATCGTGTTTTGGTTTGTAGCCCATGTAGATCTTGAAAGGTCTTTGCATCTAGCAACAAAACTTGAAGTCCCCACAATTTAAACGTCGTCTACTGCCTACTTAACATACATTGAAAAACACAAGGAAAGAAAGGCAAACAACAATAAACAGGGCGTTATACAAAAACTAAAAAAACAAAAGAAACAATAGACAAAAATAATAAATAAAAACACCATACCTGATTATTAGGGTGGCTTGAGGAGAAATTTGACTTTGAAACTTCAGAAGGAGGCAAGGTCACCTTTTCAATGCAACCCTAGAAACAGAAAAAAGGAACAAACAAACAATCAGAAAGAAGAAAAAAAATCAACTACTAAACAAGAAGAGAAGATTTAAAATTCAGAAAGAATTGCCTCATCATTTGGTGGATCAAGCGGGTTCAAGAACCTTTGAACATCATACTGAGAGCACTCAACATCATCTACCTGAAAAAATACAAAATCAGAACAGAAAACATAGAAATTCAAATGAACTAAAAGCATAAAAGGACAAACAAAGAAGGTAGATGCTAACCACATTGTGGAACCGCTGCGACAAATGAATAGGAACCAGAGGGGACAGTACTCAAAAGAATAGTCACCCTCTGTAACTTTGGGCTGCTGATGGGAAACTTGAGGTGTGATTGAACACCAAGAGACCGATGAACTCAGCAAAACTTGGTTTTTGAAAATCATTGACAACAACCTTGGGCTCGCACTTCTTATCAGGACTAGCTACATGAAAGACACAAAAGGAGGGTCAACTACAAAAAGAAAACTACGCCCTAGAAATAAGAAAACACACAATGACCTGAATGCATAAGCAAAGAACCAACAACAGGAATTGGATACTGCATTGTTGAAGGAGAAATACCTACAAAAGGAAAAAAAATACAAGCACACAAACGATAAAAAGAGAAAAACCGGAAAGAAGAACCAGTGGGAGAACACTAAAAAACAAAAAGTAAGGGAGTAAGAAAATAAAACCTATAGCATCAGAAGCACTTTTCCCACAAGATAGAGGATCCATTGGATTGCACCTTCCGCATCAGCTTCATTCACCACACTCTACCAAACAAAAAAAATGAAAAAATGAAATATTAGACTAAATGCATCAAAAAAAAAAAACTGTTGTTACTACACAATACCTCAACACACACCTTAGGAGTTGGAGATGAACTAGATAAAACTACAGGATTGAGAAAATCCCCATCCGAAATAACACCAGCAGCAAAAGCAGAAGCTTCATTCAAATTGGGGATTGGCTGCTGCACTTGAGGAGATGGCTTTTCGACAACAGTTTCAACATTTCTTTCACCGATGAAAGTGTGAATAGAAACAGACTTGTTTCCTGCAAAAACAGAAATAAACAAACACTAACATGAGCAAAAAATAACAAACAATCAAAAAAATACGTAAATCGGGAATAAAGACAATATAAAGAGAATATTAGGAAGGAACATACCAAAAGAGAAGTTGTTCAGAGATTGAACATCACTTGAAGAAACTTTTGGTATAGCAATAGATTTCGCATTCAAAGCTAAGTTTGCAATGCAGTCCAGGACACCAATTACAAGAGAATCTGACCATTCTACAAATAGCTTAGGCTTGTCTTTGTTCCTAGCTTGAACAAGGTCTATAACTACCTGAGCAGCCTGAAAAAGAAAAAAAATTCAGTAAAGCCACGAGATACTAACCTCTAACCACTAAACAAGCAAACAGAAAAGGGCAAGAAAGAACATAAAGATCAAACTCATAAAAATACTAACCTCTAACCAAAACGAGCACCAAATGATTTCTGCACATTCATCTCAAAAAGCTTGGCGTTGTAGAGGGGAACATCAGCATCCTTCCTTGCTGAAGATTTCTCGATAGACTGCTACAACGGCGAAAAAAAAGTTGACATCAGAACATAGAGAGAAACATCGACACCCACAAAAGGTGAAAGTAAATACAAAAAAATACAAAAAAAATAAGAAAAAAACCAATATGCGGATGAACTGAAGGACACAACTGCTTCAGATGTCTCTTACCAAAAGAGCGACTATTGTTTCAATCAAGCTCTAAAAATTGCTTAACTTTGTTACCTCTCCATGCTAGAATCCGAGGCTTGACATCAGGTACAGAGTGGAGACCAAAATTAAGATGGTCAAGGTAACAAACCTATAAAAAAGAACAAAGGAAAATATTAAAAAAGACAAAAAGATGCAAAATCAAACTTAAAAAAGAGGAAAAGAAGAAGAAAAATAACAAGACTTACGGCTTTTGCATAGTGACAACTGCCAAACGTCACTGATCTTTTGGAAGCAACTTTAGTGGAGTCCTTGAACTTTTTTATACAACTCAACTGCCACTCATAAACAAATCTCGACAGATCATAGTTACGCACGGAAGGACAATCCCTGAAGATATGAAGATACTTTGGGCTAGGACTGAGGCTAGAGTTGGGACAAAGGAATGAAGAGAAAGCAGCAATCATGAAACAAATAAAGACATCTTCATCAGACAACTCGATTTCTGTTGACTTTAGCTTGTTTGCAAAGAACAACACAGGAGGAATACTGGTAAAGTTGAAGCGAGACAGGATAAAATCATGGCCAGACTCAGGATCACACACAAGTGGCTCACCATCTACTGGAAAGGTCAAGGATGTCATGAATATCATACTTGGACATTGGGATAAATTTCTTTTCGAGCTGGAATTCAGATGAAGGTACATCAAACCTATTGGCAAGCCACTTCACTAACCTGAGAGGCACCTCGGTCCTAACAAACTCTAAGAGACAGCCCATGCCATATCTCTGAACAACATCACGATACCTAGAACATAGCCCATTAACAACACCAGAGAAGAATTTCCCAGAATATCTAGTGAAAGTAGCAAAGGATGGGTAATCACTAGAGCGTTTCTGCCTCTACAAAAACAACAAAAGAGAAACACCATATCAACCACAGAAAAAATAACTTTAGAATACTAAAACTTAGAACAAAAAAACACAATGCAATACATAGAAAAATACAGTAACTAAAAGAATGGCACATACACTAGAAAATCACAAAAACAAACATAAAGGAAAACACATAACAACCACTCAAAAAAACTTGATTCAGATTACTATCATTTGGGACAGAAAAACATTGCAATACAACAAAAAATACAGTAACTAAGAAATTGGACTTCAATAAGAGAAAAAAAGGAACTAACCACATTCCTCCTGGAAGCAGATGATAACTTCCTCTTCAAGGATTTTACTTTCTGAAAAAATAAGAAAAACACAACAATCAAGCAAGAGAAAAGAAATTTTCAAAAATGAAACAAGAATAAAAAATCCTAGAAAAAATAAAACATACATGTAAGATAGAACTTCAAACGAGCTTTGTCAAGTCCTCCTTCGTCATCAGATAAGTCCTGCAAAGACAACCAACAAAGAAAAAAAAATAAGAAACACACAAAATAAAGAGGGACAAATAAAACTAAAGTAAAAAACCACAAAATAAAAAAAATTACCATAGACACAGTGTAACAACCATCTTCTGCAAAATCATTAGGCACAAATGGTTCACCCCAGATTCTGCACTATCTAAAGATGATACTAAAGGAACATCCCGATAAGAAGCCTTCCGTAGCTTACCCATTTAAACCTGAAAAAAGAAAGGATCAGAAAAAGGAAAAAACAAAGTTAAGAAACACTGAAATGCATCCCAACTAAAACTCAAAAAACACACAGGAAAAAAATAGCTATAAACACACTTAAAGTGTTGGGCAAATAACACTGAAATTATACTGAGTGGATTAACACTGCAAAACTAGCACAAATACAGTATGCAAACTGATAAGAATTACATTCAAGCGTCAAAAAGACACTCCCTATAACAATAGGCGATTCTGCGGCCTACAGATAACCTTGACATGAGCAATAAATGAGACAACATCAATAAAATAAAAACGCTACAAAATGACCAAAAATCAGAGACTACATGGGCTACAAACCAAAACTCAAACTTCAGAGACAAAAAACAAATGGGAACCACCACTGAAACCTAAAAACCTACTACACGTACCTAGACATCAACAACGACAACCAAACTGGGCAAAAACTACACAGAAATGCTGGAATGAAAATACACTGCAATATTGGGCATGATAGTTGATTAAGGAGGCCAAATCTTTCAATTGAATCAATAGATAGCTCCACGAAAGGTTAATTACACAGAAAGAGATAATACAAAAACACTGAAATTACACTAAGTGGATTAACAGTGTAATACTCTAGGGAAATGCATTGTAAAAGTCTGAAAAATTACATTGTAAGTCAAAGTGAAATTACAATCATTGAGCACACAAATTACAGTGGAGTACTTTAGGGAAAATACAGAGTAAAATACCGAAGAATTACAATGAAGGACATACAAAAATTACAGTCCTCAAGCCATACAAAATACAAATTACACTCAAAAACTATATGGAATTACAATGAAAGCAACACTGTAAGAAATTGAACAAAAACACTGTACTTATACTGAATACAATTACAGTGAAATACTCTATGGAAATGCAATGAAAAAGCCTGAAGAATTAGATTGAAAGTCAAACTGAAATTACAGTGAATAAGCACACAAATTACGTTAGAGAAACTTTAGAATTACAATGAAAGTCATACAAAAATTACAGTCCTCAAACCATACAAAATCAAATTACAGTGAAAAACTCTATGGAATTACAATGCAAGCAAACAAATTACAGTCTAGAACTAAAAATACACTGTAAAAACTATGCAGAATTACAGAGCAAGCCCTATGGTTATAGTGTAAAACTATAGGGCATTACACTGTAAAACTATGGCGAACTACAGAATAAGCCCTACCACAAATACAAACCCTCAAGCTCTAGGGAAATAAACTGAAAACTCCGTCACTTACATTGCAAGTGAATTACCCAACCAAGCTAATTACAGAACAAAGCTCTAGGGATTACAAAGCAAACCTATGATGAAAATGCAGCGAAAATCAGAGCACAAGTGGTCAGCAGGACACCAAACCTACACAACAATAGTGAAAATCAGAGATACATCACACACAATAGTAAACTTTAGAGAAAAAATACAGTGCATAACAGGAATCAGAGACCTAACGACTACTCAAAGGAAAAAACAACGGGGATTACAGCAAAATTCATAGGGTTGAGAACTGTCAATGGGGGTGCCGGGGGTATCCTAAGCTACAAAACCAGAAAAATACACCTAACAACGCCAACGAGACCTAGGTTTAACACCCGAGCACAAGGGTTCTACAGGACACCAAACCTACACAACAACGACGACAATCAAACTGGCGAGAGGGCGCGGGATTTGGGCTGCGTCCACAACAAAAACGACCATGGCATCGAGACTACTCACGCGCACACCCATGGCACACTGCAGACTCCTACCAAAAAACTCACGCGCACACCCATGGCGCCCTAGAACACCACGACACCGACATCAACATCTAGCGGACCAACAAAAACACAAAGCGCGGATCCACGAAACCAAAAACAACTTAGATCTGGAACTACACGGCCGAGCACAGGATCAAATCGCCCCGAGCGGGGGGGGGGGGGGGGAAGAGCGAGAGACAAGGGCGACCAACCAGATAGCGAGGAGAGGAAGAGGATGAAGTCAGAATCCTGGCGCGGATGAGCTCCAAATCGCCATGAACAGGAGGAATCGCCTGTGCCGCCGCCCTCCTCCGTCGCTCGAGCTCTCTGTTCCTCTGCCTTATCCAAATGAGAAAGGGGAACGACACCCCACTCCAAATTCAAAAGGGACAAAAACCTACAGTGCACAACAGTTCGGTCGGGTCGAGGAAAACAGACGGATGGAGAAAACCGCGCGCGATAAAAAACCCAACCCGAAAACCAGCACAAACCAGCAGGACCGAGCGCGAATCTCAACGCGAGATCAAACGGACAAAAAAACGAACGACAACGAATTGGAAAACAGTCGAGTGTAAATTAGCAAATCCGAAGCTCAAATAATATAAAATACATAATAAGAAAATAAAGTTATATATCCATTAAAAGAGTTTGTTGGTTTACTTGTTGGTCATCGTTAAGGGCTAAGGCGACTTCAGATTTATATTAAATGAACAACAGTTATTATTCCAAGAACACATCTCAGAAAGAAAATCCCAAGAGCTAGCATTTTTTTTATCCATTGAACTGGTTTCTCCGCGTGGGATGTTAAAGAGTTACAAACTTGAATTGTAAACTGAGGCCGAGTCCTCCCACATGCCGTCATACTATGGCCAGTTGTTCCATTATGCTAATATCTAAATCTCAACCTTGATCGGCGAGCTCGCGACTGCTGGTGTCCTCTCTGACCTCCCGACGTCGATAGAGGTGTATTGATAATTGAATCATGCGTTAGTTAAATATATAGAATTGATTTGATCCGAAACCCTGTAGGTTGATCTGTTATGCACCGGCCGCTTCTGCACATGGGGGCAACCATGCCAACTGTAGGTTGACACTCCAGTACTCCACAAAGAGTTGGGTGATTTGCAGCCAACGTGGCCGTCCCTAGCCACTCGTACCCAAGAGGCACCTCGTTTCACCGAATATTCCAAGACATATTCTACTACTCCATCTGTAAAAAAATATAAGAGCATTTAGATCACTACTTTAGTGATCTAAACACTCTTATATTTCTTTGCGGAGGGAGTAATATACAAGTTGCAACAAATAATGCGAGCAAGGGTGGCTTGTCCTGGTTTCTATTTTATTGACAGTTGATTATAGACAACGCTGCAACTTCATTATTGAGCTGACGTGTCTGAAAAATATTCAATGAAGTTAGTACAACAAGTTGCACATAAAAATTACGGAAAGAGCGTCTAGTCTTGGCTTCTCTGCCTGCTCAATCAAGCAAAAATTAGTTGAAATTTGGCATATATGCGCAAGCCTATTTATTGGCGTTGTACTAAATAATTGGTAGAACGTTGTTATTTTGCCGTCACTGGTTGGCAGGTACACCTATGCCTGATCAAGCCCCGTATGGAAGGTGTGTATGCACATTGGTTGTAGTGTTCTTTCAAAAAAGAGCCATCGATGGATGGTTTGGGCCTACAACCTTATTGTAGGAACCGTGAAAATGCCAGAATAAAGCTTGTTTCAAGAATTTGGAATTTTGGATTCTCCAGTAATTATTAAAAACTAATACGCTGTGTATACCTCATAATACTAACTGAAGTACGTTCCTAAGACCAGACAAGTACTTGGTAAACTGGTATGCCACCTCCTTTTTGAGTTGGGGGACTCAGTTTTAAAACTTTGGTTCATGTAGAGGACCGAGACATCGTCTTACTTCCCAATACATATAATTAAGTCTAGTGGATGGAACGCTACTAGCAATTGCTTATAAAAGGGCTCAAACAGGTAGGAAGAAACAACTCAAACAAAACAAACCAACCAATCCACACAAGACTTAGAAGATAGTATGGTGAGTGGAAAGAAGGCAATCGGCGTGGTGGCGCTGGTGACTGCAATGCTTTTCCTGCAGCTGGTTTTAGCTCCGACGGCCATGGCTCGCACACCCAAGGGTATGAAACATGATGAGCTCATCCAAGTAGTCTTTGGGGAGGGAATGGTAACTCGTAAGATTGGCTGTGTTGAAACATGTTTTATTTCTGGTGTATGCACTTATTCCGCTACAATTTCCGGTTGCTATTGCGACGGCGGCTGGTGTGTGGCTGATCAGTGAAGCAATGTCCTCTTCGCCTGAAGTCGTTCCACGTGCTAGAACTCGTCGAAGTGTTCGAATTGTATTGTTTTCTCATTATCTTGTAATAATCTGTTGTCCTACATTTGGTGTGATTCATGTGGGGGGATGGAGAAGGTGTTATCCTGTATTTGGTGGTTAAAAAATAAATAAACGTGGCATGTTGGACATGTGAAACTCGCTCCATTGCATATTTTCTTGATGCTTAATCTGTTATGTTGCGGACAAGTCTCATCACTATCATCGTTGTCGGTTTCATGCCCTTCCCATGGTACGATCATGTAGAATAGGAGCTCGCTGTGGTTCTGTTAGCCTAAGCAGACTTGGTTGCTAAGCTCATGCAACAGGGCCTGGCCAAACCTCAGGCCGGGCCAGGCTTCGGGCCGGGCCTGGCCAAGCCCGACACAAAAAGTCCGTCGGGCTTCAGACCGGCCCGGCCCGACCTTCAGAAAACTGCAAAAACGACGGGCCCGGGCCCGGCCTGGCCCGGCCTTCGGGCTCAAAAAACTTGGCCCAAGCCCGGCCCGGGGGCAGCGTCAGGCCGGGCCGGGCTTCCCATGGCCAGGACAGCACAAGAAGCTAGCTCATGCATGGACGTGATAGGATAACATGCCACCATCTTGCACCACTAGTAAATGAAGTACTAGAGTCACGATGAGTAATCACTATATTATTGCCAATGCTAGAAGACTGTTGGGCGGTGATCTTGATGATCATGCTGACACCACCGGGATGTGAGAGGTGATCCAAGGTGTGTGGGTGGAGATGCTCTGTTCCTCTCCTATGTCTGGGCCCTGTTGGCATACACCGGGATGGAGACATTTCCGGAAAAGCTTCAGAGGATGGAGGGTCTGTCAATTGACCTCGACGAGTCTTCGATTCAACACGGAAGAGAAGATACTGCTGCTACTACTACACTTGCTTACGAAAGTGAAGGCAGCGGGCATGTCGTCCTTCAGGTTTCAGCTTGACGATATTGTGTTTAGTCCTGCCGTATGTATCTCCTTAATCGTTTGCCTTGTCTACTATCAGGTGCCTCTACTTTCTTTTTAATTGTTTGCATCCCTCCTGTCTTTCTCACTGTTCGATGCAAGATATGTATGAAATGTACGCCCCATTCGTTGTGCCAGCTGCAAACCCATCGAAGACAACTGAATGTATATCTTCCTTTCATTTCCCTGTCCATGTGTCCTGTTTTACCGTCTGGAGTCAGCTAAGGTTATTGTCCCCAATTAATCATCCAGGTTCTACTGTATTCAAACAATCCAGGTCTATCTGTATTTCTGTGTGTTCTTTATGAAACGGGAGCGTTTTCGACGGGGAATGTTTCGGCGTCAATCTTGCAAATGATAGTCTCCTTCCAACCTTTACCGGTGCATGTCCGCCTCTGTAAAAATAAATCGCTGAATGGATGTACAGCCTCCTGTCTCTGAAGAGCAGATAATATATACCCGACACTGCAGACGACGCTTGTCTGTAGTCTGCAGATAAATGTACTATCATGTTTCTTGAAAGAATAACACGGCCGGCATTCTTAAGTACACTATACAAGCAGGTGAATTTTAGTGCATGGCTGAGATCGATACTAATGTTTAAGCAGCTGTTTAGTTTTTGGTACTTGCGTTTGCACCACTATGAAGCAATGCGTACATCAAAGACGAAGCGTTGGGTCTTGGGTGTCAGCTATTTGTGTGTGTCTTATATATATATTATCCTACTCTCATCGTCCGGAAAAACTTGTCCCTTAAATAGATGTATCTAGCACCAAGTTACTGCTAGATATATCCATCTAAGATACAAACTTGGGGTAAGTTTTTTCGAACAAAGGGAGTACTTTTTCTAAGAAAAAGGTATCAGGGGTGGGTTTGGAGAGCAGGGAGAGAAGTTAGGCTGCAGGTGGGGGTGAGACTAATTAGCCCATCCCGATTAATTTGCTTTAGTGCACTCCCATCGAACAGAAAAAATAATAATTGAGCTAGCCACTTATCCTATTAGCTAGACAACGACAAGTCTGATAGGTCCTGCCCGGAACGACTAGAGAGAGGGGGAGCAACTAGTTGATGAGCGCTTCTTCGGAAGTCTCATAACGATCAGCGTCATTTGGCGCACTCTTTGCCGCCGCCACGTGTCGCGCTCTGGACGCTCCCTCCGATTTATTTATCTTTCATACGTGTTTTCGGCTTTTTCAACATTTTTTTTTTTTACCTTTGGTTTCTCATCGGTCTTTCTCGGAGCTCTTTATGAAACGGAAATCGTTTGGTTCAGGCAAAGGCAAGAGAATGCTTCAGGGCTATTCTCGGAGACACTTGCCTCTTCGCATCTAACCCCGTAAGAAATCGCAGAATGAAGCTTCCTATGCCAAGCATGGGCACCTACGACTAATAAGTAATGACCCAAGACTTATGCATGGATTCTGCTGGTTGGGCTAATTTGCTCTATGAGAGGATTGGTAGGATTTGCACTTTTTGTGGAGTTATGTTCCATAGTGTCCAACACTGTACTGCTAGAAACAGTTTGCTTATGTCAAGAAACAGATTGCAGATTTCTTTGGAGCAAATTTCGCCAAATAGGTTTGGCCAATGGATGACTAGTGTGGGGCTGATTCCTGGACATTCAGGAGCTAATATCCAGGAAGATTTGACTTCATTCTCTTCCTTTCTTAACCCACAGTTAGCCAGATTACAGAAGCAGTTCATGGAGGATTCTAAAGGAAAAGATAAGGTGTAGGAGTTCAAGATAATGATAATTACAAAGAATTATCTCTCAAGGAAATTAGTGAGCACATTAGAAGAATGGAAGGGCCAAGCTCATGAACACATCCTGAGTTGCAGATCGCTCAAAAGCAAAATGTATCTAATATAGTTATACCTTCATCTTCAGTATCAGATTTGGGCCATCAGACTTCCCAAAACAATCAACTGCTTCTGGGTCAGGGATGTACTAGCACTCAACATCCTCCAGCTATACCTTTGTCTTCATCATTACATACCTCTTGTCAGCATGATCTTGCAAATCTTCTTCCTCATTCAAATATTTCTAATGTTCCAACTCAGTCTGCTGCTCACATCACTCAGGCTCCCCCTATCTCTGCTATTAATGAAACTTTGATAGACAAACATCTTAGTGGGAGTACAAATATTAATCCCATTCATACCCGGGTAGTTTCTTCATCTCCCCCTTCACCTCTCAGATCCAATCCCAAGAGGCCGTTCGAGTCGTTGCTTGGTGTTCCCCTTCCTCCGGCGAAGAAAGTGATTCCTCATGGTGTAGGGGAGAATTCAGATAAGATTCCTGGGTCAGCCGCCCTCAGTCCCATTCCCAACTCTGGTTCCCAAGCTCTACAAAGTTCGAGCCTTCTTGGAGCGCCTCCTTCCAGGCCACTTATTCTTGGTCAGCCATCTCCAGCTGGTGGTTTGGGGTTTGCCTTAGGGGCTTTTGCTGGTGATGGTGTCCAACCTGCTCGAACACTCACAGTGAAGAACCAATGTCTGTCAACGCGGTTCCTGGATCTACTACTTCTCAAGGGAGCCGCCATCGCTCTGGACGTAGCGGATGGGACATTCCTCCAGCTGGGGGATCTCGTGGTATGCGTTCCCATCCACACGGGGTTCTTCGCTATCGTCCTGGTTCTTCCACCTGGAAGCGTGACAGCAACACCATTCAAATGGGCAGTACCAATAATTTGACTGGAATCAAAGGAAAGAATTTGGGAAGCATGGATTTAGACACCAATGTTGTAAAAGGCGGATCAGCTATGGCCTTTGGCCAAGAGAAAGGAGGAAATTATGATCCTTGGCCCTTGCGATCTCCTTCCACTAGTAGAAAAAGGGTCAAATCTGAGAAACATTAGTACCGGTTTGCATATGAGCCGGCACTAATGTGTCCATTAGTGCTGGTTCAAATGACTAGGCGGGTGGAGATCTTTAGTACCAATTCAATGCGAATCTTTAGTACCGGTTCGTGCCACGAACCGGTACTAAAGGTGCTGGCCGGGCACCAGCATTTTTAGTACCGGTTCGTGGCACGAACCGGCAGAAAAGAGGTTGTGGTAGGGCTATTTTTAGTCCCACCTTGCTCCCCTAGCAAGATTTTGCCCACCTTAAATATGTTACTTCTCAAACTATCACAAGCATTTGGTCTTCATTGAACTCTATGTGTAGGATCTGTGGCTGCAATAGGAGTCTTCGCCGGTTCTTAAATCGGTGGTAGATTCCTATTGACAATTTAGATTCTATACAAAAAGATCATTGATGATCAATGTATTTTTTATGTACTTCACTGTAGCAGTAACGCGTTTTGGCTGAAAGGCGGTAATGATCAATGTATTTTTTCTGCGTTCAGATGCACAATTTAAATATGTTACTTCTCAAACTATCACAAGCATTTGGTCTTCATTGAACTCTATGTGTATGATTTGTGGACTCAATATGAGTCTTCACCGGTTTGTAAACCGTTGAGGACTCATATTGACAATTCAGATTGTACACAAAAAGATCATTGATAATCAATGTATTTTTGATGTATATTTTTACATGTGTACAAACTGGACAATCTCTTTCGGAGTATCAGGGTTTCGGACGAGAACTCATCAGTTACACGGGCACTTCATTTTTTTAACTTATTTGAACACCAGACTTTTTTTGAGCCGGCATTATGCAGCATTCGAAGGGACGTCATCAATTTCCAACACATTCTGACATCATTTGTTGTTTTTCAGTCACTGATTTGTTTAGATCAGAGCTAAATGACCGTGAAAATGAAAATCACTACAAAAAAAACACTAAAAATGTTGAAGGTATCATCATTTCACCCTCATAGCATGTGCGAAAGAGTAGAGGGGGTCACGGCAAAAACTGGACAAACTTCGTGTACAAACTGGACAATCTCTTTCGGAGTATCAGGGTTTCGGACGAGAACTCATCAGTTACACGGGCACTTCAATTTTTTTTAACTTATTTGAACTCCAGACTTTTTTTTGAGCCGGCATTATGCAGCATTTGAAGCGATGTCATCAATTCCCAACATGTTCTGACATCATTTGCTGTTTTTCAGTCACCGATTTGTTTAGATCAGAGCTAAATGACCGTGAAAATGAAAATCACTACAAAACAAACTCTGAAAATGTTGAAGGTATCATCATTTCACCCGCATAGCATGTGCGAAAGAGTAGAGAGGGTCACGGCAAAAACTGGACGAACTTCGTGTACAAACTGGACAATCTCTTTCGGAGTATTAGGGTTTCGGACGAGAACTCATCAGTTACACGGGCACTTCATTTTTTAAATTATTTGAACTCCAGACTTTTTTTGAGCCGGCATTATGCAGCATTCGAAGCGACGTCATCAATTTCCAACACGTTCTGACATCATTTGCTTTTTTCAGTCACCGATTTGTTTAGATCAGAGCTAAATGACCGTGAAAATGAAAATCACTACAAAACAAACTCTGAAAATGTTGAAGGTATCATCATTTCACCCGCATAGCATGTGCGAAAGAGTAGAGAGGGTCACGGCAAAACTGGACGAACTTCGTGTACAAACTGGACAATCTCTTTCGGAGTATCAGGGTTTCGGACGAGAACTCATCAGTTACACGGGCACTTCAAATTTTTTAAACTTATTTGAACTCCAGACTTTTTTTGAGCCGGCATTATGCAGCATTCGAAGCGACGTCATCATTTTCCAACACGTTCTGACATCATTTGCTGTTTTTTAGTCACCGGTTTGTTTAGATCAGAGCTAAATGACCGTGAAAATGAAAATCACTACAAAACAAACTCTAAAAATGTTGAAGGTATCATCATTTGACCCGCATAGCATGTGTGAAAGAGTAGAGAGGTTCACGGCCAAAACTGGACGAACTTCATGTACAAACTGGACAATCTCTTTCGGAGTATCAGGGTTTCGGACGAGAACTCTTCTGTTACACGGGCACTTCTGTTTTTCAGTCATTTACCAATTTGTTTAGAGAGCTAAATGACCGTGAAACAGTAAATCACAACAAAACGAACTCTGAAAAAGCAGAAAAGAAAAAACTATCTAAAAAATTACTCACAAATAAATAGAAGAAAATAAATAATGCAGAAAAGAAAAAAAACTATATAAAGCAAAAATATTCACAAAGAAACTAAATACAGCAAAAAACTACTCAAAAATAAATAGAAAAAAAATTAAGCAGAAAAGAAAAACTATATAAAAAAATTACTCAAAAATAAATAGAAGAAAATAAATAATGCAGAAAAGAAAAAAAATTATATAAAGCAAAAATATTCACAAAGAAACTAAATACACCAAAAAAACTACTCAGAAATAAATAGAAGAAAAAAAATAAAGCAGAACAGATAAAACTATATAAAAAAATTACTCAAAATTAAATAGAAGAAAATAAATAATGCAGAAAAGAAAAAATTATATAAAAAATTGTTGGGGCGTTGCCCGGTGGGCCTGCCAGACCTAGGGTGTGCAAATTCAGGCCCAGAAGGGCCGGCAGGCTCACAGGGCAGCGCGCCCTAGTTAGGCCCAGAAGCCTGCTATATAGAGGAGTTCGAAAGGGCAGCCGCTGGGTTTATAAACCAGTGCGGCTGCCCTTCGCTCGGCGAGGTGGGACTAAAAATAGTGCATTGCGGGTGGCAGCGCACGACCATTAGTATCGGTTGATGGCTCCAACCGGTACTAACGTGTTGCCCTTTAGTACCGGTTGGTGGCTCCAACCGGTACTAAAGGCCCATCCTATATATACTACACTTACGAAAATCAGTTCCATCGTCGACCACACTTCGTCTCCCTTCACGCGACATCGATCTATCGTCGACGCCGACGCCGCTGCGCCGCCGCCGCCGCCGCCGCCTCGATCGCCGCCGCCCGCTTCACCGTCCCCGCCGCCGCCGCCGCCCGTCGTCGCCGTCCCGTCGTCGTCGCGCGTGCCCCCGCCGTTGTCGTCGCCGCCCCGCCACCTGTCGTCGCCGCCCCCGCTGCCCGTATGCCCGCTCGATCGTACCCACACACACATACACACACGCATACACACACACATACACACATGCATACACACACACTACACACACATGTACCTACACACATACACACACAGTACTATACACACACACACATATTTTTTTACTTATTTTCTGTTTTCTATTGTTTAGATAAATTAATTAATATAACTAGTTTATTTTTAGGATGTTAGAATGTTAGTGTTAGATTAATTAGAACTAGTTTATTTTTAGTAAGAAAATTTAGGTATATAAGATTATTTGAACTAGTTGAATTAATATAACTAGTTTATTTTTAGTAAGAAAATTTAGGTATATGAGATTATTTGAACTAGTTGAATTAATATAACTAGTTTAGTTTTAGTAAATGCTTAGTTGAACTTGTTGAATTAATAGAACTTGTTTCTTTTTAGTAAGAAAATTTAGGTATATGAGATTATTTGAACTAATTGAATTAATAACTAGTTTATTTTAGTAAGAAAATTTAGGTATATGAGATTATTTGAACTAGTTGAATTAATATAACTAGTTTATTTTTTAGTAAATGTTTAGTTGAACTAGTTGAATTAATAGAACTAGTTTATTTTTAGTAAGAAAATTTAGGTATATGAGATTATTTGAACTAATTAAAACTTAGGTATATGAGATTTTAATAGAACTAGTTTATTTTAGGAAGAAAATTAATGGAACAAGTTTATTTTTAGTAAATGCTTAGTTGAATTAGTTGAATTAATAGAAGCAGTTCATTTAGTTGAATTAATTGAATTAGTAAGTGTTTAATGTTTCGCCTATATGAACATAGGAAATGTCGTTTGACGACGGAAAATATTTCATTATGTGCGAATACTGTGAAGACCAGCGCGGCCTGTGCGACAGAAATTTCCTTGTTGATGATAGGCGATTCAGCATCAAGCTGGATGAGACCTTCGAATTCGATACAGTAAATCACAACGACAAGTCTGTTTTCGTAATTAAGCATGACTTATATACGCTTCATTTGCCTGACTTATAATTTTTAATTTTCACTATTCTACTAGCGCATCCCCTGCCATGCAAGAATTTTTGTCTTGGATAAGATAGGTTTCAATGCGATGGAAACTATGGAGGTAAAGAGAGTTTACCTGAAAACTGAGCATGGTTATGCTTTCAACGTCAAAGTATACAATGCAAACACGTACACCTATTTTGAATGCAAAACTTGGCAAGCACTATGCAAGGCTTATGCATTTGAACCTGATATGGTTATTACCTTTGATATTCGTCCGGAAGATGATATTGAAGGTAATAGAGACATATGGGTCGATGTACAGACGCCTTCAGTTCTACCATTATGTGAGTTCTTCTCAACTATATTTTTGTCTTTAATATTGCTTATTCAAAAATAATTGACAACTAATTTCTATTGACAGCTTATTTTCATTCAAGCAAACATGTCTGGCGCTTGGTAGACAGGACCTACTACTGTCCCGGAGCTGAACTGAACTGCGAGGAGATAAGTCATTATGTTTCATGGCTTGAGGATCTTCATACTGTCAAGACAAATTTTCTTCCTGCACTTAGAAATGTTAGTACTCAAAACGTGCGACCAATAGTGATCGTATTGAACTACGTTCACATCTATTTAGGAATGATGGTAAGATTTTTACTATTTGTCCTCAGTGCATCTTTTGCATACATATTTGTTTGCTAAACTTTCATTGCTAAGTATATTAATTAAGTACTATACGATGTTCTTCAACAGAGACTCCCGATGATAGTTGTGCCTAAGGGGATCGAGACTAAAGGTCGCATGTCAATTGTTAGCTTACGGCCAAGATATCCTACATTGCACATGAGTGCATTCAGGATTTCTAGAAGCGATGAATGCTTAATAGTGAAAGATTGGAGGAAAATTGTTAACGATCGCAGAGAAGTACTAGGGGGCAGCAATGAGAAGCGCAGCCCACGATTAGGAGACAAGTTCATCTGCATGCTCCAGTATGATGAATCAGGAGAGCTATACATGTTCTATGCTATTTTACCTGAGAGAGAGCAGCAGGAGTGATTTAGCTAGTTCATGCTCTTAGTACTTGTCCTTTCATGTCCGTGTTCTTCGTTCTGAACTTAATCTCAAAGAGTGATTTGCTTTTGTGGTGTTATATATGAACGCTTATAATATCTTGACAATCATGTTGAACTTGATGATATTTTTGCTTCTGGTACAAGTGAATGTTTCTTCTTTAAGTTAGTGTTGGTGGTGATTAGATAGCTAATGACTATGATGATTAAATAGTGATAATGACGACTATGATGATTTTTAGCTAGCTAGCTAGAGTATATATACTCATGTTGATGATATGATGCAAGAGTTTTTATATTAATATGATGATGATGAGTTATTATATCATTTAATGAAAGAAACCGCAGATTAGTTTCAGCTGGATGGACCCTACCTAAGTGATCAAGTATATGCCATATCCATATATATTATACTTGGGTGATCAAGTATAATATATATGGATATGGCATATACTTGATCACTTAGCTAGTAGCTAGATCCAATGCATCCAGTCGAAACTAATCTGCGGTGCTTTCACCTAATGATTTAACAACTCATTATAACGTAAAACAATCACTAAATTAAATTGAAAACACAAAATTAAAGGAAAAATTAAAAAAAACACCCAAACATTTAGTACCGGATGGTGTTACCAACCGGTACTAATGTCCTACACGCACCCGGGCCTGGCTGTGCCACGTGGTGGCACTTTAGCGCCGGTTCGTGACGAACCGGTACTAAAGGGGGGGGCCTTTAGTCCCTGATGAAGTCACGTACCTAGGGTAGGGTCACGGACCTGTCCAAGGTGCCCTCCCCAAGGACATCTCTTGAAGAAAACACCTTTCAGTCGACCTGGAAGGATTCCACTCGACGGACCTGAAGACACTCGACCATCAGCTAACCACTCGACCGCCAGAAGATCTACAGTCAGTCTGCACACAAACGGTCGGTCATTAAGTGGCTTTATGGTCATCATAGCACTTTATGTGGGACGTTACCATTAACTCCCTATCTTAATGTATCTTAATCCCTGCATAACCGAGGGCGGGAGGGGTCTGGCAAACTCTATATAAGCCACCCCCTCCTCAGTGTAAAGGGTTCGCACCCCTGTAACTCATACGCATATAATACAGTCGACCGCCTCCGGGCTCCGAGACGTAGGGCTGTTACTTCCTCCGAGAAGGGCCTGAACTCGTAAACATCTTGCTATACAACTACTCCATAGCTAGGATCTTGCCTCTCCATACCTACCCCCCATTCTACTGTCAGACTTAGAACCACGACAGTTGGCGCCCACCATTGGGCAGGTGTCTTAGCGACTTGTTGGAGAAGTTGCAGTTTTTCCGATCCCCTTCATCATGGTTTCAGGTGGAGTTTTGGTTGAGGGCCGCGAGATCTGTCTCGGCACGCTCACGTTCATCGCCGACGACTCCGCTTGGCTGCAGGAGGCTCCACTCGACGTCGACGCACTCCCCGTCCGTGGGGCAACGCACTTTCGCGCGTGCGTCCGCGGCGTCCTCCTGCGGCAGCCGTCGACCCAATATTGGTCGGCTCCTGTGCCGTCCTCCCACCCAGTCTCGCGCCAGCGCAAGCGCTCCGGTCGGTCGATGCTTCAACGGTGGGTGAGGCACGCGGTGGCCCGCCAGTCGGCCACTCCCCAAGTCGCAGCAATCGAGCCCGATGAATCTCTCTACGGCCTGTTCGATCTGTCGACTGGCTCCGCAGAGACTGCATCCGAGTGCGACAGCAGCGATCCAGCGGCGGAGGTTCTGATGGTCGACGGACCACGTAGTCCTCCTGGTTTCCCCCGCGCCGACGAAGGCGTTGGCGGAGGCGAGCCGGCGCAGGTTCACGAAGAGTACCAACCTGAGCCCCTCACTTTGCTGCAGAGGGAGGAACTTCGCCGCCGGAACATGGATGCGCTTCACACTCCTATCGTTGGAGAAACCCCCGAGGCCCATGCCTTAGAAGATGCGCGTTTGGCCAACTTGGCTGAACGCACTCGACTAGAAAATCTCCAGCGAGTGCTCGACGAACGAGCGAAACAACGGGTCCCGTCGTCCAGTCGACGTCAACTCTTTCCACAACCGACTCAGGTATACCGAACTCCAATTCAGAATCTAGCAGCTGCAGCCCGTATAGCAGAGTCCATTCAGCCTTCCCAGTCAGAGGCTGGCAGAGGCTTGCTACAGATCAGAGATTTACTCCGGGCAGCAGGAGATCAAAACTCAGCTGTATCAAAGTCGCGGAACAGGATTCACAGCAGATCTGTCGCTGCGAATACAGTCCAGTCGGCTCATAGCCCAAGATCGCCCCCAAGGCGTGAGGGACATGGAGGTCGGCGTGATCAGTTTGAGGACCGATTCGATCGTGATGATCGACGTCGAGAGCCCACTCCTCCCCCAAGGGGTGGGTCATACGCGCCTCGACAGCAAGATGACAGATGCCATCACAGTATTGGGCGAAGGATTCTAGTCGACCCCAGGGAACCAGGCTTTGATGCGAGATCCCTCATCGTTCAAGGCTTGGTCGACAGGAACAGAGCTAACCGAGAAGTCCACGACAGAAATGCGCTCACCAGCACCAGAGTATACGTCTCAGGACCAGAGTGTTTTAGCAGAGCCATCAGAGCCGCGGTGATCCCTCCCAACTTCAGGTTGGCGACTGGAGTCAGTAAGTTCACTGGTGAGTCCAAGCCGGATACCTGGCTTGAGGACTACCCAGTGGCTGTTCAGATTGGCGGCGGCAACGATGAAGTGGCCATGAAAAACCTTCCTCTTATGTTGGAGGGCTCGGCTAGAGCATGGCTGAATCAGTTAGCACCCAACAACATTTACACTTGGGAAGATCTTGCCCGAGCGTTTGTCAGGACATTTGAAGGAACTTGCAAGCGGCCAGCAGGGTTGACAGAGTTGCAGTCGTGTGTGCAGAAGTCGAATGAAACTATGAGGGATTACATCCAGAGATGGATCACTTTGCACCACACAGTAGAGAATGTATCTGATCATCAGGTAGTTTGTGCCTTCAAGGAAGGCGTTAAGAACAGAGAGTTGAGTCTGAAATTCGGTCGGACCAGAGACATGACCCTGAGTCGAATGGTGGACATTTCCACCAAGTACGCCAATGGTGAAGAAGAGGATCGGCTCCGGAGTGGCAAGTACAAGTCAGCCGCTAATAAACCGGGGAGGGAACTCCAGTCGGAAACATAAGCGGAAAGCTGAGCCAGCTGCTCCTGGAGAAGCCTTGGCCGTGACTGCAGGAAAGTTCAATGGGAAATCCAAGGGGCCTTGGAACCCCAAGAAAGTGAAAGACCAAGATGGAAATGATGTGTTGGACTTGCCATGTCACATTCACACGAACAAAGATGAAGAGGATAAACTCATTTACCCAAAGCATACCACTCGACAGTGTCGGCTCTTGATTCAGCAGTTCCAGGGGAAGCAGCCCAAGGACAAGGAGAAGGAGTTGGACAAAGTTGAGGACAAGGAAGATAGTGATGGTGGATACCCCCTGGTCAATTCCACCCTGATGATTTTTGCTGACGTTGAAAGAAAAAGTCGATAGAAAGTTATCAACCGAGAAGTGAATGTGGTCGCTCCGGCGACACCCAGTTATCTGAAATGGTCGCAGACCGCCATCACGTTCGACCAGTCTGATCACCCGACACACATAGCCACCCCTGGGAGGCAAGCGTTGGTGGTCGACCCAGCCATCAAAGGCACTCGACTAACTAAGGTTTTGATGGATGGTGGCAGTGGCCTGAACATACCGTATGTAGAGACGCTGAAAGGGATGGGCATTCGATGTCGGACTCAAGACCAAAGAACATGAGCTTCCATGGAGTCATTCCGGAAAGAAGGCTGAGTCACTCGCCAAATTGCTCTCGATGTGGTTTTTGGTGACTACAAGAATTTTCGTAAGGAAAAGTTGACCTTTGAGGTCGTGGATTTCCAGAGCGCTTATCACGCTGTCCTGGGGAGGCCGGCATATGCGCGTTTCATGGCTCGACCATGTTATGTATAACTCAAACAGAAGATGCCAGGTCCCAAAGGTGTGATCACTGTCACTGGCAATCGGAAGAAAGCAGAAGAGTGTTTTCAGAAAGGCTCTAAGATCGCTGATGCTCAGATGGCAGTGGTAGAGCTGCAAGAGTACCAGAAAGCTGCAGACCCGAGTGATTTGTTGCGAGCCAAGAAGACCGCCACGGAGTCAGCATTTCAGTCGTCCGGGGAGACGAAACCGATTCATATTCACCCGACTGATCCCAATGCTGCTCCGATTCACATCTCAACAACACTCGACTCCAAATAGGAAGAAGCGCTCATCCAGTTCCTCCGTGAGAACTGGGACATCTTTGCATGGAAGCATGCTGACATGCCGGGTGTTCCCAGGGGACTGGCTGAGCATCGTCTACGAGTCGACTCATAAGTTAAACCTGTCAAAGAACATCTTCGACGGTCCGCCGTCCAGAAGAGAAAGGTCATTGGCGAGGAGGTGGCTCAGCTCTTAGCAGCAGAGTTTATCCGAGAGATTTACCACTCTGAGTGGCTCGCCAATGTTGTCATGGTCCCTAAGAAGGACAAGTCACTTCGCTTGTGCATCGACTTCAAACATATCAATCGGGCCTGCCCGAAAGATCATTTTCCTCTCCCCTGCATCCAAATAGTCGACTCGACTGCGGGATGTGAGCAGTTGTCTTTCTTAGACGCCTATTCCGGTTACCATCAGATCCGTCTGTATGGACCCGACGAGATCAAAACAGCTTTCATCACTCCATTCGGGTGCTTCTGTTATGTCACCATGCCATTCGGCCTCAAGAATGCCGGAGCCACGTTCATGAGGATGATTCAGAAGTGTTTGCTCACTCAAATTTGTCGGAATGTGGAAGCATACATGGATGATATTGTGGTCAAGTCACGGAAAGGTTCCGACCTGTTGACTGACCTTGCTGAAACATTTGCCAATCTCAGGAGGTACGATATCAAGCTTAATCCATCAAAGTGCACATTCGGAGTTCCTGGCGGAAGGTTACTCGGTTTTCTCGTTTCCGAACGAGGAATCAACGCCAACCCAGAAAAAGTTGGCACTATACTCCGAATGAAACGCCATGTGCGTGTGCACGATGTCCAGGAGCTTATTGGATGCTTGGCCGCTTTAAGTCGATTCATCTCTCGTCTCGGTGAAAAGGCATTGCCCCTTTACCGACTGATGAAGAAGTCAGACAAGTTCGAGTGGACTCCCAAAGCTGATGCAGCGTTTACAGAGCTAAAAGCTCTGCTTTCCACCCAGCCGGTGCTCGCTGCCCCAATCAGCAAAGAGCCTTTGCTGCTTTACATAGCAGCCACAAGACAAGTCGTCAGTACAGTACTTATGGTCGAGCGGGAAGAAGAAGGAAAAGCCTTCAAAGTTCAGCGCCCAGTATACTATCTTTCTGAAGTATTGACCCCATCAAAACAAAGATATCCTCATTATCAGAAGCTTGTTTATGGGATTTATATGACCACGAAAAAAGTTGCTCATTACTTCTCTGACCATTCCATTACAGTCATCAGCGACGCCCCATTGTCAGAGATTCTGCACAACAGAGATGCAACTGGTCGAGTGGCGAAATGGGCGATTGAACTCCTTCCCCTTGATATCAAGTTTGAGGCAAAGAAAGCCATCAAGTCCCAAGCAATAGCAGATTTCATCGCCGAGTGGATTGAACAGCAATTGCCGACTCAAGTTCACTCGGAGCACTGGACCATGTTCTTTGATGGTTCCAAGATGCTGAATGGTTCCGGTGCTGGGGTAGTGTTGGTTTCCTCCCGAGGAGATAAGCTCAGATATGTGCTCCAGATTCACTTTGATTTTTCCAACAATGAAGCAGAATACGAAGCACTGTTGTATGGGTTGCGTATGGCCATTTCACTCGGCGTCCATCGCCTCATGGTTTATGGCGACTCAGATCTAGTGGTCAATCAGGTGATGAAGGAGTGGGATGTTAGAAGTCCAGCCATGACTGGTTATTGCAATGCAGTGAGGAAGCTCGAGAAGAAGTTTGAGGGGTTAGAGCTTCATCATATACCCCGACTGAAAAATCAAGCTGCTGATGATTTGGCGAAAATAGGGTCCAAGAGGGAAGCCATTCCCAGTGATGTGTTTTTGGAGCACATCCACACACCGTTGATTCAAGAGGATCCTTTCACTGAAGAAGCGCCACAGCCAAAAAGTGCCACTGATCCGACTGAAGTTGAGGTCCCAGCTGTGGTCGACCTGATCATGGAAGTCGTGGTCATCACTCCCGACTTGACAGTGCCGTACATCGCGTATATCCTGCGGAAAGAGCTCCCAGAGAATGAAGAAGAGGCTCGACAGATCGTCCACCGATCCAAGGCCTTTACTGTGATCAAGGGACAGCTGTACAGAGAAAGCGCGACTGGAGTCAGCCCGAAATGCATAACACCGGAAGTAGGTCAGATAATTCTTGATGTATCCACTCGGGGACCTGTGGTCATCATGCGTCCTCTCGGACCATTGTGGCTAAAGCATACCGAGCGGGATTTTACTGGCCAAAAGCAAATGAAATGGCAAAGGAAATACTCGACAAGTGTGAAGGCTGTCAGTTCTATTCCAATATGTCACACAAACCCGCCTCAGCCTTGAAGACCATTCCACTCGTCTGGCCCTTCGCTGTTTGGGGGTTGGATATGATTGGACCACTGAGAACTGGCAGAAGCGGTTTCACTCATTTGCTAGTGGCGATCGACAAGTTTCTGAAGTGGATCAAGCTAAACCTATCAAGAACCTCGATCGCGCAATCGCTATCGTTTCATCACAGAGTTGATATTCAGATATGGAGTTCCGCATAACATCATCACTGACAATGGGTCAAACTTTGATTCCGGCAAGTTCAAAGCCTTTTGCGCCTCTCAGGGCACGCGAGTCGACTATGCTTCAGTTGCTCACCCCCAGTCGAATGGACAAGCAGAACGAGTAAACGGTCTAATTCTCAAAGGACTGAAACCTCGGTTGATGCGCGATCTCAAACATGCAGCAGGAGCGTGGGTCGACGAACTTCCGTCGGTTCTTTGGGGATTGAGGACCACTCCTAATCGTTCAACTGGGAGAACTCCATTCTTTCTGGTCTATGGAGCTGAAGCAGTTCTGCCGAGTGACCTGCTTCACAATGCACCCCGAGTCCAACTCTACTCTGAATATGAAGCGGAGCAAGCCCGGCAAGATGCAGTCGACCTCCTTGAAGAGGAGAGAGAGATGGCCCTGATCCGCTCGACCATCTATCAACAGGACTTGCGTCGATTCCATGCTAGAAATGTGAAGAGTCGAACCTTTCAAGAAGGAGACTTGGTCCTCCGAGTGGATCAACACAAACCACACAAGCTCACTCCCACCTGAGAAGGTCCCTTCATCGTCACCAGAGTTCTCCACAATGGAGCATACCATCTTTACAACGTCGATCGCCAGATTGATGAGCCTCGAGCTTGGAATGCGGAGCTGCTCCGCCCCTTTTACACTTAAGTACTCACTCGGGTGAGATGTAATAAAAGTACCTCTGTAGTTTGTTTATCAAAGACAAGAATGTTATAATTTTCCCAGTGATTGTTATTACTTTTCGTTCACATGAGAAATTTCCCCCAGTGGATGGCTTAGCCGCGAACCCGTTTCGCCTAAGTTTGTAAAAAAAATGCCTGCCGAGTGGAGAGCCATTCTCCCACTCGGGGGCTTAGCTGCGAATCCATTTCGCCTAAGAATCTGAAAATCCTACCGCGTGGTGAGCCAGCCTCCCACTCGGGGGCTTAGCTGCAGTCCAAGTACTCGCCTAAGTGTTTAAAATCCTACCGAGTAGTGAGCCAGCCTCCTACTCAGGGGCTTAGCTCCAGTCCAAGTACTCGCCTAAGTGTTTAAAATCCTACCGAGTGGTGAGCCAGCCTCCCACTCGGGGGCTTAGCTGCAGTCCAAGTACTCGCCTAAGTATTTAATACAATGTGCGCTTTGCAAGGACGATGAGGTACAGGTCGACTGTTGCCTTCCCCTTCAGAGTTACGACACAAAAAATCCTCCTCGGAGGCTTAGCTGCAGTCCAGTACTCGCCTAAGTTTGAAAAATCCTACCGAGTGGAGAGCAAACCTCCCACTCGGGGACTTAGCAGCAGTCCAGTACTCGCCTAAGTTTAAAAAATCCTACCGAGTGGAGAGCAAACCTCCCACTGGGGCTTAGCAGCAGTCCAAGACTCGCCTAAGTTTGAAAAATCCTACCGAGTGGAGAGCTAACCTCCCACTGGGGCTTAGCTGCAGTCCAAGACTAGCCTAAGAATCTGAAAATCCCATCGAGTGGAGAGCAACCTCCCACTCGGAGGCTTAGCTGCAGTCCAGTACTCGCCTAAGTACGAAATCCATCCCAATCCGCAAGGACGACGAGGTGCAGGTCGACTGCTACCTTCTCCTTCGGAGCTGCGCCACAAGTACAACGTGCGCTCCATCCCAATCCGCAAGGACGACGAGGTGCAGGTCGACTGCTACCTTCTCCTTCGGAGCTGCGCCACAAGTACAACGTGCGCTCCATCCCGATCCACAAGGACGACGAGGTGCAGGTCGACTGTTACCTTATCCTACGGAGCTGCGCCATAAGTACAATCCGAACTCCATCCCTGCCTGCAAGAACAACGAAGTGTAGGTCGACTGGATTTGTCACCTCAGAGATGCATCTCGAGCACTGAAGTATATTCCGAGTGAAGAATAAAGTTCACTCGAAGGCAAACAAAAGCATATTTTCGACGATAAGTAAAGTTCGGATAACATCCTACGGATGCAGAAGTACCCAGGCCTCAAGCCTATTAAAGTTTATCGGTTACAAGACCACTCGACATTCCGAGGCGAATTTAAGACGAATCAAAGAAGTTTTTTACTCCTCAGGTGGAGGACTGGAAGGCACGACGAACTGGTCCAGGTCGATCCCATCAGCGATCCGGGTGGCAGCACCAATGAAAGTCTCCATGAAAGATCTGAAGTCGTACTTATTTGGTATTGGCAACTTTGATGGACGCCAGCCTTTCCTCTCGCGCCTCCTTGCAGTGAACGCGGACCAGGGACAGAGCAACATCGGCACCGCATCTGGCAGAGGACTTTTTCCATTCCTGCACTCGACTTGAAACGTCATTCAGTCGAGTCATTAAAGACTCGAGGTCATTTTGAAGTGTTTCGCCTGGCCAGAGTGTCGAGTCAATCCGCGACACCGCAACCTTCAGTCGAGCGAGGTAGTCCACCACAGCAGCGACACGAGACTCCAGTCGGAGCACATTCATGGCGGCTTCATCCTTCACGGGGGAGTTAATAGGGTCTAGGCTTGTCTGCACTTGACTAGTCTCTTCCCCGAAGTTCTGACAGAATTCTGCAAACACAACTCGAGTTCAAGCTAATGGTTCTATGATGAGTTAGTGATAACAAGTCAGTCGGATAGGAGGAATTACCTTCAAACGTGAGGAATAACTTCTTGGCGAGCCCTCCCAGATAAGCCTCTAGATCATTCCTCTTCCCCGCCAGTTCGCCAGCCTTGTCGGTCAGAGCTATCTTGTCGTTCTTCAGTCGGCTAACCTCCTTGTTGGCCGCATCGAGAGCAGCTTTCAGATTGGCGTTCTCTTCTTCAAGTTTTCCGAATGAGGACAGCTTTTCTTCCGCAAGCTTGGTTTTGTTCAAAGCCGTTTTCTGCGCCTCGGCAAGGTCATGATCCTTCTTCTTCAGAGCCTCCTCCAATTTGCCTGCAAAATGACAGTGAGATCAGAATTAGGAAGGGGCAGAAAGACAAAGACAGTCGTCAAGTTCTCACCAGCCATACCTCTTGCTTCGTCTCTCGCCTTCTGCAAGTTCTCCTGAGCAAGCTTCAAGTCAAGGTTGAGCTGGATCTGTTTGTTTTCCAATTCAGTATAGCAAGCCACAAGCTCGCAGGATTTCTGCCAAGAATCAATCGACAGACATCAAAGATAGGTTACTTCCGAGTGACTAAGAAAAATCATTGCGTTTCTAAGACTACAGCCGAATCAAAATATTTGACAGTAGTCTCGGGATTACACCTGGGTGCACTTAGCGTGCCCCCACTGGTCCCATCGACTTCGGTTCGATCATCGACCAAAGAGACAAAAAGAGTTCTTCAGACTACGATCGATCGCCAGCAGTCCACCATAGTCTCGGGATTACACCCAGTGGGTGCACTCAGCGTGCCCCCACCGGTTTCAAGATTCCATTGACATGGTCCGACCAGAACGAGTGAAGAAGTTACCAAAGAAATATAAAGTATAAAGACTATGGTCGACTGCCAGCAGTCCACCATAGTCTAGGGGACTACACCCAGTGGGTGCACTCAGCGTGCCCCCACCAGTCCAAAAATTCAGTCGACACACCCAGTGGGTGTACAGATACGAAGATCTTCAGAAAGAAGAGTTTTCGGGTAGCATATCCTAACAGTAACAAGTGGTGATCAACTAACTGGACGTTGCTCAAGAGCTGAGCTGGCGTCATAGGCCGCCTGGTTGGCCTCCCGGACCACCTTCACTTGCTCCATCATGATCCCCGCCTGGCGTATAGCTTCCTTAGCAGCACCCACTTGGTCCACTGGGACGTGGTGTGTGGCGAAAAGGGAGGGCGGATCAGCAATCGACGATGAAGGCCGATACTGCGTCAATGCACAAATAAAGACACGGAAGTCCGAGTGGTGTTGCCACCCTCATGAACCAGCACCTCAGGCACTGATGCAACCTGAGCAGTCTTGCCGGCAGGCACCTTCTTAGTCCTCCTCCGCCTCAACGGCGCCTCATCATTATCATCAAGGAGATCAATGATATGAGGAGGGACTACAGGAAAGATTCAAAGTTAAAAACGGAAATCCAATCGACCAAAAGCGAAACTAAAGTGATCATACCAAGGTTAGATGTAACAGCATCTTCCATCTCCTGGTCTTCGTTCCTGGCTGAGGTCTCGGAAGTGGCAGTGCTGCAGATTTCAGAAATCAGTTGATCAGTCAACAAGTCGACCAAAGTATGTACATGCTAAACAAGAAAACACAAGTTCTGCTGTACCCGGAAATAGTGGGGATGGCCATCTTCATCTTGGGCAAAACCTTCGTCGGCTTTGATGGCATCGCTCGGGGTTGCTTCGACCCTTTTTCAGTCGGCGCCGGAGAGGTCGTCCGAGGACGTTTCGTCGACTGCCCGACAGGCGCGATAGACTTGCCGCGCTCGACCGCGTGGTCATGGGTGAGCTTGGACCGCCTTTCCATGCTAGGAGGGTCGACTTCTTCCTCCTCTTCCTCCTCCTCATCTTCGTCGGAGCTGTCGTCATCTTCGTCCTCCGCACCGTCAGATTGCCATTCCTCCTAGCTTTCACCTCCGCTCCCTTCCTCCTCCTCAACTGGTTCTTGCGCCCCATTGGGCATCGAGTACATCTCAGTGGTGACCTGGAGGACGACAAACAAGACAAAAGTCAATCGACTGATTTGATGCAAACAAGATGGAGAAAGCAAGATAACAATCAAAGATACAGGAATGGACCTTGTCTACTTCGTAGGACTGGTTGAGTGGAGGGATCCTCCTGGCCCCTCGAGGGTTGTCCTTATTTCCTGTGATGCCCCCAAGACATCTTTCCAGCATGGCATCCTCGATCTCCTCCGGGTGGATCCGAGTGGTGTCCTTAGTGCCGGAGTACAACCACATCGGATGGTCTCGGGCTTGAAGCGGCTGGATGCGTCGTCGAAGGAAGACCTCCAAGAGATCCATGCCAGTCACCCCGTCTCGGATGAGCTGGACAAATCGTTTGACCAACACATTCACCAGCGCCCTCTCTTCCGGGATTACCTTCAAAGAAGATGGCTTGCTCACTCGGTCCATGGAAAAACGAGGGAGTCCAATGATCGCTCTGGCGCTATTGGTCCTTGCAGTAGAACCAAGTCGACTGCCATCCAAGGACTGACTCGGGTAAGATCATGGCCGGAAAGGAACTTTTTCCTCTCATTTGAACCCCAAGACCCCCACACATCTGAATCACTTGAGTTCTCTCATCACTCGGATTGGCCTTTTTCACCGTCTGGGAGCGACAAGTGAAAATGTGCTTGAAAAGACCCCAATGAGGCCGGCAGCCCAAGAAATTCTCACACAAAGACACGAAAGCAGCGAGGTACACGATGGAGTTAGGAGTGAAGTGGTGAAGTTGTTCCCCAAAGAAGTTCAGAAATCCCCGAAAGAAAGGGTGAGGCGGCAGAGAAAATCCGCGATCGACATGGTGGCCAAGAGAACACACTCACCCTCTAGAGGTTGTGGCTCCCACTCCTTCCCCAGGAGCCGCGCTGATCCATGGGGGATCCGTCCCTCATTGGCCATGTCGTAGAGGTCCTTCTGGCTGATCGTCGAGCGGATCCAGTCGCCCTGGATCCAGCCCTACGGCAAGCCGGCCCTCGACGAGGATCCGCCCCGACTGGTCGCTCTTCCCTTCGCCTTTGCCGACACCTTCTTCGCCCGCTCCAAAGCCGCCGTCTTGTCCTTCACCATTGTTGCCGACGAGACGCGCACAGAGAAGCAACGCTGAGGAGGAATCGCACGCGGCGGATGAATCTGGAGAAGGGAGGAGGAAAGGGGAACACACTGTTAAAAAAAACCCGTCCGAGGCCTTATATGAGGTTGCTTCCGAGTGACTGACTGGTAGGCCCGGGCGATCCTGTCAAATCCCGCAACAGTCGCCCGCGCGATACTTGGTGAAAAAGGTGGCGCGGAGATCGAGGCGTCCCTGCCTTATCCCGTCCGACATCTGCGGCTTCCTCCGCCCGCATTGCTTCCAAAATTGAATCCCGCTAAATCCAGGTGCCACAGAGAAAATCGCCGACAGAAGATTTCCTCCGTCTCTGCCACTCGGAGTTCTCCAAGTACGAAAAACACACTCGGCAGATACAAAGAATGGGTCAAGGCGACTGAAAAAGAAGTTGAAGCCGTCACCTAAGCTTATTGATCCAGGACAAGATGTGCTCATCGCACGAAAAGTGGGTCGGAAGAATTCTCAACTCCTTCCCCACTCAAACCTCGATCCATTCGGGGGATACTGATGAAGTCATGTACCTAGGGTAGGGTCACGGACCTGTCCAAGGTGCCCTCCCCAAGGACATCTCTTGAAGAAAACACCTTTCAGTTGACCTGGAAGGATTCCACTCGACGGACCTGTCCAAGGTGCCCTCCCCAAGGACATCTCTTGAAGAAAACACCTTTCAGTTGACCTGGAAGGATTCCACTCGACGGACCTGAAGACACTTGACCATCAGCTAACCACTCGACCGCCAGAAGATCTACAGTCAGTCTGCACACAAACGGTCGGTCATTAAGTGGCTTTATAGTCATCATAGCACTTTATGTGGGACGTTACCAGTAACTCCCTATCTTAATGTACTTAATCCCTGCATAACTGAGGGCGGGAGGGGTCTGGCGAACTCTATATAAGCCACCCCCTCCTCAGTGTAAAGGGTTCGCACCCCTATAACTCATACGCATATAATATACAGTCGACCGTCTCCGGGATTTGAGACGTAGGGTTGTTACTTCCTCCGAGAAGGGCCTGAACTCGTAAACATCTTGCGTATACAACTACTCCATAGCTAGGATCTTGCCTCTCCATACCTACCCCCCATTCTACTGTCAGACTTAGAACCACGACAGTCCCCACTCTTTAGTGCCGGTTGGCGAACCAGCACTAAAGGCCGTCACGAACCGGCACTAAAGGCCGGTTCTGCACTAGTGTTCACATGCTGTCAGTACAGGTACAGTTAGTTCCCATCAAGAGGCTTTCTGTCTTGCTGCCATTGATCGCCTCCACCACATGGATTTGGATGTTGGTCAAGGTATGTGTGGTTTTGGAGCTCAAAGAATAATGGAGAATCTGAATGACTTTAATAACTCTTGCCAAGGGGACAAAGCGGCTTTCAGGAATGGTCAGTTGGGAGAAGACATGGAATTTGACTCTGAAGCAGAAAAGAACATGATGATTCTTTTTCTCGGCAGCGGCAAGATGGCCCTAACGCTACCTCAAAGCCATGAAAGCTATAGCTTGGAATTGTCGAGGTATGGGTCGGGACCTCGCAATGATCGTATGTTGTTCCTGGCTAATCTGATCCGTTCTACTAAAGCTCAGGTAACCTTTATTTCTGAAATTAAATCTTCCAAGGTTCGATCGTTGGATCTTGTTAATAGATTTGATATGGGTAACAGCTTTGTTGTTCCTTCTAGAGGTGCTTCTGGAGGACTCTGGCTTATGTGGAATGACGATATTAAAGTTTCTGTTCATAGCGCCTCTTTTCACTATATACCGAATGTAGTTCATCAAGCATCGGGTGTTCACTTCTGTTTGATTTGTATATATGGTGAGCCCTATCATAGGCAGACTAGTACTATTTGGAGTCAAGTTTCTACTTTTGTGTATGATAATCTGGGCAAGCCCATGATGTGTATGGGAGACCTTAATGATATCTTGTATGATACTGATGGTTGCAATGGTAGTTTAAATTATTACCGTATGTCGTCTTTTCGGTCTCTTGTTAAAAACTGTGGGTTTTTTTTATATTGGTTTTAGTGGACCTGCGTACACTTGGCGTAATAGGCAACACACTGCTAATCTTATTAAAGACGTTTGGATAGATGTCTTGTTAATTCTGATTGGTGTGCACATTTTCCTAATACGAAAGTTCTCAATTTGCCTATCATTCTCAGTGATCATGCTCCCATTCTTATTTCCACAGATGGTAATTTTGTTAAGCCAAGGCAAATGTTTAAATTTGAAAACTGGTGGTTGATTGAAAAAGATTTTAGTAACTTTGCTAGATCTGCCTGGGATAATAGTGCATCTTCTTCTTCTGTAGCAAAATCTTCTTCTTTGGCAGGTTCCTTAAAATAATGGTGTAAAAAGAAAAAGCCCTTCCAGCAAGAACTTTTGGAATTAGAGACTAGCATCAATCAGATTCAGCAGCTACCACTGCACCAGCAAGATCATAACTTGGAAAACTCTCTTATTCTCAGGTATGAGCACACTCTCTCTAAACTTAATCAATTTTACAAACAGAGAAGCAAGAAGGGTTGGGCCATTGGGGGTGATCGTAACACTAAGTTTTTTCATCAGGCTGTGATCAAAAGAAGGAAAAGGAATACTATTTGTTCAATTAAAGATGAGAAGATGTGTTGCACTTCAAGCCTAGTTCTATTACTAATACTTTTGTCAATTATTTTAGATACATCTTCTCCTCACCAAATGTTAACATTGGAAGACCTTTTCACACCACTTATTTAAATGAGAACTCTTTATATCCCACTTATTCTATTCCTGATAAACATGAAGTCTTGCAGATTTTGAAAGATATGAAGCTTAATGCTTCTCCGGGTCCGGATGGATTTAATGTTGAATTTTATTTGGCGGCCTGGGAGTGGATAGGAGAAGAAATCACTCAGCTTGTGGTAAGCTTTTATCAAGCTGGTATCTTACATCCTCATATAAATGATACTAATATCGCTCTTATTCCGAAAAAGTTAGTGCCTCAGGTTCCTATGGATTTTCGCCCTATTAGTCTTTGTAATGTCGTTTATAAAATCATTGCTAAATCATTGGCTAATAGGATTAAACCTCATCTTCCTGATTATATTGATCCTGCTCAGCAAGCTTTTATTGAGGGTAGAAGAATTAGTGATAATATCATCATTGCTCTAGAGATTACTCACACTTTCTCTCTTAAATCGTGGAAACATCAAGCTATCATGCTGAAAATTGATCTTGCTAAGCTTTTGATCGCCTAGAATGGAATTTCATTGTGTCTGCTCTCACACGTAAAGGGTTGCATCGTCATTTCATTAACTTGATATATGCATGCATTTCCTCGCCTACTTTCTCTGTGCTCATTAATGGCCAGCCCTCTCATAAATTTAGAAGTTCTAGAGGTATTCGTCAGGGCTGTCCTATGTCTCCTTATTTGTTTGTTATTGCCATTAATGAGCTCTCTCTTGCCCTTAATGAAGCTCTAGCTGCTCAACATCTACAAGGAATTTCGCTTGGACCAAATTGCCCTCTTATCCATTCTCTGTTGTTTGCAGATGATCTGTTGGTTTGTGGCCAAGCTAATATGCAGGAAGCAAATTCTATGGCTCAACTCATTCATCACTTTTGTTCTATTTCAGGTCAAACTCCAAACTGGGCCAACTCGGCTATTCTTTTTAGTACTCATGTCAGTCAATCTGCTATACAAGAGATTAAGCAAGTTTTTCTTGTTTCTACCATGAACAACAATTTCACTCATCTTGGTCATCCTCTTATTCTTCCTGCTAAAAATAGAACTGTTGCATATAACTTTGTTCTGGATATATTCATGAATAAATTGCCAGCTTAGAAAGCTAATATGCTTTCTCATGCTGCTAGGCTTGAATTGATTCGTTCTGTTTTCTCTGCTATTCCTGTTTATTATATGGCTAACATTTTGTTCACTAAGAAGTTTATTGCAAAACTTACTGCTGTTATTAGGAATTTCTGGTGGACAGGTGTTAGGGAAAAGGATTCCAGAAGAAGCCTTTGCCTTAGAGCATGGAAAGACATATGTGATTCTGTGGGCCGGGCATAAGGAATTTGCAGGCTATTAATGAGAGTCTCATTATTGCAGCAGCTTGGAGAATTGCTAAATCACCTTCTTCTCAGTTGTACCTCATTCTCAAAGCTAAATACTTTCATGACTCTTCTATTTGGACAGCAATTTCTTCTCTGCCTAAATCAGCTTTCTGGACTTCCGTTTTGAAAATGATTCCCAAGTTGAAAGATCATTCTTTTTATCAATTAACCCAGGGTAATATCTCTATTTGGAGCACACCATGGTGCATTCTTTGGGCCTCTATCCATGATCATCTTATTATTCAAGAGCCTGGCTTCATGTATCCTTCTTTAGTTAGGGTCCTTTGGCTTCCTGGTCAAAAAGCTTGGAATTCTGCTCTTGTTAATTCTCTTTTCCAAAGATCCATTGGCCTCTCGTGGATTCTCCAAACGGACATTATCTACGATGATGGTCCAGATCTGCTTTGTTGGGATCTTTCTTCTAATGGTATTTGTTCTTCTAAATCTGCTTATAAGTTTTGTTTGCAAGAAATTCCTGCAATCCCATGAATGCTCCTTCGTCAGTGTCTTTGGAGGTGAAGGACTTGCTTAAGTTGATCTGGAAACAAAAACAAATGCTACCCAGAGTTAAAACTTTTGCTTGGAGACTCTTTCGGAAAGCTTTGCCTACAGGTTTAAGGGCCGGTCGTTTTTTCCACTAATATTTCTCAGGCTTGTTGTAGGTGTGGTAAACAAGAGGATGTGCCGTGGAATTAACACGTCAGATTTCCTAGCAGAAGGACTTAGCCGTGGAGCCATCGCAACGAGATTAGCTTAAAGGGGTTAAACCGGAACAAGGGACACGAGAGTTTTATACTAGTTCGGCCCCTTACGATGAAGGTAAAAGCCTACGTCTAGTTGTGATGGGATTATTGGGGTTTCGATGATCAGGGAGTGAATACGCTTTGCCTGAGTCTCGAGTTGTTGTTTCTTGTCCCTGAACTGCCGTCGGGTCGTCCCTTTAAATACACAGGTGGACGCCCTGCCGGTTTACAGAATTCCGAGGCCGGCTCATACAAGTGTCCGGCTCGGTCTCTTCCTCTTCCTAACTTACAACACAAGTTATACAACTATGGCGGTTTACAATTATGGGCCCTAATCTGCCTTTGGGCTCTGGGCCTCTAAGCTTTACTAGTAGAGCGCCATCTTCTTTATCTTCATGGGCTTCAATACGGATGAGCGTGAACCGGCCCCTCCTGGGTGGTTTACACTCAGTAGTTATATCCTCAACATTAGGCCCCAGATTGATTTGAACCTGTTCATGTCAATCTTCAATACTTAGAAAAATTCCCTGAACATCTTCTTACAATCCTCGTAAACCGCCATGATATCTTCTCCTTGTAAACTTTGGTAAACCGCCATGACGTCATCTTATGAAATTGCAATAAATCGTCATGATGTCATCTCTGTATAAAAAGGTTATAAAGATTCCCATCATTTAATTAACTCCCGGAAATCGAGGCGACAGCTGCGCCCCCTCTTGCCGCTTCAGGCTCCTCGATTCTCGCGACTGCCGCTTATCCCCTTGCCTTTATAAATAAGACCGGAGGGTCCTTCCATTCCCCCCTTGCCTCTTCGCATCTTCTTCCTCCTTACGACCTCGAAGATCTCAAGCATCGCCGCTGCCGTCGACCCTTGATCCTGCACCGACTAGGCCGCTGCATCAACCTGTTCGTACCAGAAATCTTGCAACACTCCTCCGCCGCTACGTGGCCCTGGTAAGTACTCCCTTCCTCAACTTATCAAATCTGCATTAGGGTTTCGAAGTTCTTCGGTGTTCATCAGCGTTCATCAGTGCTCATCTGCTTTTTCTTTAGCAGCTTACTGAATCTAGCTAGGCCTGATAGTTTCTTCTCGTGGCCGAAGCCGTAGTTTTAATCTGTCCTGCCATTGTATCTCGTTGTTCCTGGATAGATCCCATCTGGACTGTTAATGTCCTTCCGTCGCCATTTTTAGGGCTCAGAAAACTTTCTTTACTAGGCCGCGGTAGATCCAAAATTGCAATGCCATCTTGCGCAAACCTGTTTCTTCAGTACTTGGTAAATTTCAGATGTGCTTCTTCCATTTGTAGGCGGTTTAACCTTTAGAAAATGATAATCAGCCAGGTACCATTAGCCCTCACATAAACCGCCACCTTAACTTGGGCATCAATATCCGGTTTATAGTGCATATATGTTTGAATTAAATCCCCCGGTTTAACGCCGGTTTGTGCACATCAATCTTGAACCGTGAACCGGCTTTTGTACTTCTTTTCCAGTTTGTCCTCAAAAATGGCCAAGCAATTCGCTTCTTGCAACTGGGTTCCTTCCCGGATCACAGAAACACAACTCAATGGATATGTTCTGACTGGCGCTTTGGCCAAGTAGGAGGTCATTCATCGGCGAGTCCCTGGCTCTGAGTGCCCTCCTGAACCTCAAGATGGAGAAGTGGTTGTATTTATGCAGCATCTAGACCGGGGATTTAGCCCTCCCGAATCAAAGTTTTTCCGGGATGTACTTGCTAGCTTCCAACTCCATCCACAAGACATTGGACCGAACTCTGTGTCCAACATATGCAACTTCCAAGTGTTCTGTGAAGTTTACCTTCAAGAAGAACCAACTGTTGAGCTCTTCCGGGACTTCTTCCACTTAAACCGCCGAACTAAATTCTCTGACGGCCCCAATACTGAACTTGGCGGAGTGTCTATTCAAAAGAGGAAAGAAGTCGATTTTCCTCATGCCAAACATCACAGCCACCCCAAAGATTGGAATCAAATATGGTTCTATTGCCAGAACACCGCTCCTGCTGATGTAAACCCTCTGTCGGGTTACCGTGCTCACCGGCTCAGCAATGGCCATCCACTGCCTCAATGGCTCACTGCCAAAGAACGACAAACTTATGCACCTCAACTTGCTAAGCTCCGGGCTTTCTTAGCAAACGGCTTAACCGGCATTGACCTCGTTCGTTGCTGGGTTTCGTGGTGTATTCTGCCTTTAAGACGCCGCACCATGTTGATGCATGAGTATACCGGGGACATCAAGGACCCTCAACGGCATCATGAAATAGAGATAACTGATGATGAAGTCACTGAGGCTGTCAAGAAGATGCTGGATGAACCGATTGCTGAATGCAGCAAAACTGGGCCGCGTCCCTTTTATACCTCCAACAAACCGCCGGTGGTAAAGAAAATTATCCTTCTGCCTTTTTGATCCGTCTCCGCTTTAACACTGTTCTAATAATCCTTTGTTTATTCTTACAGGCCAAAGATCCTTTCTGGAAGAGGAAAACTCAGGACAAACCGCCAAAAGCTCAAGACAAACCAGCAAGGGCCGCTCGTTCCAAGAGCAAGGCCATCAAGAAGCCAGCCAAGAAGAAAACCGCCGAGTCCTCTGATCCGCCCGAAGATGTTGAGGATTCGGAACAAGAGGTAGAACTTGACTCCCTTGGCTAATTTTTTATACATCTTATTGACAACGACCATTACCAGGATGATGCGTGATAACCCACAAGTATAGGGGATCGCAACAACTTTCGAGGGTAGAGTATTCAACCCAAATATATTGATTCGACACAAGGGGAGCCAAAGAATATTCTTGAGTATCAGTAGTTGAGTTGTCAATTCAACCACACCTGGATAACTTAGTATCTGCAGCAAAGTGTTTAGTAGCAAAAGTGGCATGATAATCAAGGTAACGGAAGCAAAAGTAAAGATAAATGTTTTTGGGTTTTTGTAGTAGTTGTAACAGTAGCAATGGAAAAGTAAATATGAGAAGAACAATATATGAAAAGCTCGTAGGCAATGGATCAGTGGTGGATAATTATGCCGGATGCGATTCCTCATGCAATAGTTATAACATAGGTTGATATAGAACTAGCTCCGGTTCATCAATCTAATGTAGGCATGTATTCCGTAAATAGTCATCCGTGCTTATGGAAAAGAACTTGCATGACATATTTTGTCCTACCCTCCCGTGGCAGCGGGGTCCTAGCGGAAACTAAGGGATATTAAGGCCTCCTTTTAATAGAGAACCGGAACAAAGCATTAGCACATAGTGAATACATGAACTCCTCAAACTACGGTCATCACCGAGAAGTATCCGATTATTGTCACTTCGGGGTTGTCGGATCATAACACATAATAGGTGACTATAGACTTGCAAGATAGGATCAAGAACACACATATATTCATGAAAACATAATAGGTTCAGATCTGAAATCATGGCACTCGGGCCCTAGTGACAAGCATGAAACATAGCAAAGTCATAGCAACATCAATCTCAGAACATAGTGGATACTAGGGATCAAACCCTAACAAAACTAACTTGATTACCTGGTATATCTCATCCAACCCATCACCGTCCAGCAAGCCTACGATGGAATTACTCACGCACGGCGGTGAGCATCATGAAATTGGTGATGGAGGAAGGTTGATGATGACGACGGCGACGAATCCCCCTCTCCGGAGCCCCGAACGGACTCCAGATCAGCCCTCCCGAGAGAGATTAGGGCGTGGCGGCGGCTCCGTGTCGTGAAACGCGATGAAACTTTCTCTCTGATTTTTTTCTCCCCGAGACGGAATATATGGAGTTGGAGTTGAGGTCGGAGGAGGTCCAGTGGGCCCACGAGATAGGGGGGCGCGCCCTACAGGGGGGCCCCCTGTCTCGTGGACAGGCCCTGGGCCCCCTGATGTATTTCTTTCGCCCAATAATTCTTATAAATTCCAAAAGGTGCCTCTGTGGATTTTCAGGACATTCTGAGAACTTTTCTTTTCTACACATAAAACAACATTGTCGGTGTCAAAACCGGCGGATCGCGGGTAGGGGGTCCCGAACTGTGCGTCCAGGCGGATGGTAACAGGAGACAAGGGACACGATGTTTTTACCCAGGTTCGGGCCCTCTCGATGGAGGTAATACCCTACTCCTGCTTGATTAATATTGATGATATGGGTAGTACAAGAGTAGATCTACCACGAGATCAAGGAGGCTAAACCCTAGAAGCTAGCCTATGGTATGATTGTTGTTCGCCCCACGGACTAAAACCCTCCGGTTTATATAGACACCGGATAGGTTAGGGTTACACAGAGTCGGTTACAAAGGTAGGAGATCAACATATCCAGACGCCAAGCTTGCCTTCCACGCCAAGGAAAGTCCCATCCGGCACGGGACGAAGTCTTCAATCTTGTATCTTCATAGTCTTGGAGTCCGCCGTGATGATAGTTCGCTATCCGGACACCCCTAGTCCAGACTCCTCGGTAGCCCCTGAACCAGGCTTCAATGACGACGAGTCCGGGCGCGTTGATTGTCTTCGCATTGCGTAGGCGGGTTCCTCCTCCGAATACTTCATAGAAGGTTTTGAACACCTGGATAGTGTCCGCTCAGCAAAACAAGTTCCACATACCACCGTGAGAGAGAATAATTTTGCACAGATCTGCTGACGTACTCGGGCGTGACATCACACCACGGCCAGGCCTTTATACGAATTGTTTTTACCGCTCCACCTTAGCGCTTAGCGAGGCGGTTTCCGGCACGCCTTATCAAAGCATAGATCGTGCCCCTTATTCCGGGATTCCCATCAATACGGACGTGGGTAACCCATCCGCGCCATTGATTACGGCGCTTGGGAAATAAGCGAGTTTTACCAGCTGGTGGGGACGATAGCTTCGTCCGTCCATATAAGGGGATAAGGATCCATCTTCTCACCTACGCCTTTTTCCTCCTTTGCTCATCCATTCTCACTTTCGAGCCCAGCGCCTAAGTCCGCACACCCCACCTCAACCTTCTCCGACCATGTCGAGCGGAGGCAGGTGGATGGCCTCCTCCGCCACGGAGGGGCACATCACAAGACTACGGAGGCCGGATATTTGTCCGGCGACATCGCAGACAGAGCTGCCCGATGCGGGCAGCTCATTCCAACCCCAGTGCCCCATGAGAGGGTGGTGTTTCTCCCCACTTCCTCCATGGACTAGGTTTTCCACTTCACCCATTTGTCCGGGGCTCATGTTCTACTACGACCTGGACTTCCACGACCTGGCCCCAATTTCATCCTCAACATCTCGGCGTTCATCGTCAGTGTGAGGCCTTCCTCACATCCAGCCCCACTTCGGCTTATGGCTGAAGATCTTCAATGTCAGGCCGAAGGTAGTGGGCGGCCGTCAAGCGGAGTGCGGAGGCGCCATGGCTGGCAAGATGGCCAAAGTCCTATGGCTCGAGGTCTCCTTTGTGGAGACAATAA